>CM040238.1:18987351-19187351 GCA_022545495.1 Chrysanthemum lavandulifolium | reverse complement strand
CGGATTTTACTAAATCAAGAGAAAACCGATTAGAAACAATAATCAACCAAGTCGCTATAACCTTGAAGACAAGTCGCTAAATCACCAAGTTGCTAAGTAACAACTCGCTAAAGGCTCAAGTCGCTATGAACCAAGTCGCTAAACACAAGTCGCTATGAACCAAGTCGCTAAACACAAGTCGCTAAAGCAACAAATCGCTAAGTCGACAAGTCGCTAAAGAGCAACTCGCTAAGTGGACAAGTCGCTAAAGAACAACTCGCTAAGAGATCAAGTCGCTAAAGAGCAACTCGCTAATCACAACAAAGACAAGTCGCTAGAAATAATAAAGACAAGTCGCTACGTCAACCAAGTCGCTAGCCGAAGTGGTGTCTCCACTACTTTGTACTGTTTGTCGTCTTGTCTCAATAGACAAGTCGCTAGGGCTTAAATCGCTACCACTTCAACTACAAGTTTCTACCAACTAATGAAGCACGTCGCTACGAAGAAAATTTATCCGAGAACCAAGTCGCTAGGAAGAAAAACTTAAACACAACCCTTTTCAATCCAAAACAAGCCCAACCACAGTGATTCAAGCTTTCCAAATCAAAACCCAAGCACTTACAATGATTCTAAACACAAAAGTACAATCAAACTTCAAACTTTAACACAAGAAATGATCCAAATGATGCAAAAACCACTAAACTTTTTCAAACCCAAAACCATATAAAACCACTAGAAATCCAAGGATATGTAAGAGAGATGATCAAACCATGGCTCTTGATACCATTTGTAACATATTGATTTCACAAACACATCAAATCATGATCAAAGTAGGCGATAACTATAAGGTTTTAGAGAGAGAAGAGTTAGAGGTTTGGGAACTTAGTGAGAGAAAGTAAAAGTATTATTATGAGCTCCAACCCCTACCTTGGGAGGTAGAGGGTATTTATAGTTTTACATAAACGCCACCTACGGGTTGTGGATCGTGCATACAAGGGTAAAGACCCGTCCGTCCTCCACGGTGTTACTTAACTAAATACTATCTAAACATTAAATAACTACGACTACGAGCTTTCTAAAGATTACATATACTTGAGGTGACCGACACTTTAATAACTGGATTTACTAAATCCTAACATAAAACAATCATTTCAAGCTCATTTGCTAACTTGAACACTCCATCTCATCTTAATTAAGCTCCTAGATTAGTGCAACTCTGAAGTTGACTCTTGTGGCATGTCAATCATCACATTCTAAAGGGTCTTAGTGGCTTAAGTCTTGAATACACTTGCCAAATCTCTTTATTTATAAACCACCTTGTTAAGACTTCTAAAGTCATCATCTACATCCTCACTCTCAGCACTTAGAAACTTTCACAAACCTCTTTTAATCATCTCATCATGAGGAAAGCTCCTAGTGGTAACTCATCCACAAAAGGACCACCCAAGAAACTTGCTCATGTTGTTCACGAAATTTCTTCAACCGAATCCACAAATGGTAGGATCTCCTCTCCACCTATCAAACCAATCCCCAAGAGGATTGTTCCCACAAAACTACCAATGCCAAACACCATCATACCTCCTAAACCAAACAACCCCATTTCCACTAAACCATCATCCTTAGTGCCTAGAGCCATATCATTCACCATCCCACTCTCATCACCACACATTTACAATCTAGAGGACTTGCCTCCTAGGCAGTCTCATCCTCCTCCACCACCAATATTCTCCTCTTTAGGAGTAATAGCAGAACAAAATCAAGGTGTTGAGTCAACACTAGCTCCGGCCTCTTTTTCTCCACTCTCAAATAATCCTTTTTGGATTATGAGAAATCATCAAAGTCAACCACCCGACCACATGGAAGTTGACACCTCTCTACCGCCACCATCATTCTTAGTTGAGCCATCTTTGAATGCGCCTCCGCCAATCCCTCCTTCTGTTGAGGCTTCTCAACCCGCTTCACTTGATCCTTCACATCAAGCAATTTCCTTTCTTCCATCACCACTACCGAGCCATGACAAAGATTGTTATCATTTTCAACATGTTGAAAGTTTGATACATGAAGTACGTAAAGATCAACGCTTCATGTTTTATCACCTCCTCGAACGTTTCGACGAGATCAACAAACCCAAAAACCTTAAGATTAAGGTTTCAAGTGGTGTCCTGGTTTTATGCTTCATTTAGATAGTCTAGGAATGATATTTGATGTTCAAATCATTCTCTTAGTTTTAGATATTTGTAAATCATTTCTCGTATGTTTTATTGAATGAAATTACATGCTATTTGCCATATTGTCTTGAAAGTATCTTTGTTTCCTTGATAGATATCTCATTTTGATGTTAACACCATTTGTTACATCATCATTGATGTATTTTGCTTACAGACAGACGGATCCCTACGTTTTACCTAGACGGATCCCTCCAAGGAGGGAACCGTGGGATCCGTGCAACAGAAGACCACTTTTCTACTAACTTAAGTCTTATTTGCAGGAAATTATGCATTATATACTTGTCTTCTAACCTTTGTTTTGTAGATTTTCAATTTACACATGCAGACTTTGACAGCCTAAGCTAGGGGGAGCTTTGTGTCAAAGCAACACATTGCAAAATCATTTGCAATATAATTCTCATTAGGATTACATTTCATGGCATCCCACTGCAAAGTTGCAATCATCAAGGGGGAGCTATTCGTCACATAGACGAAATCTTTCGCAAACATAGGTGCAAATGAACTAGTTTAGTATGTCTTCTTGCTTGACGCCCTCACAAAGGGATGGACTCGTCAAGGGGGAGTTAAGACGAGAACACTTCTCGTCACTTGCTCTCTAATTTTTCACATTTTCTTTTTCTTTTCCATGTTTTTCTTAAAACAATATGTTAGTCTCCTTTCGACGCTCTTTTTGTTTCGACAAAAAGGGGGAGAAGAGAATAAAAACTACAATTAAAACTTTTACGAATTTTTGTTTTTCCTTAAAATAATTTTATGTTTTGTCATCAACAAAAAGGGGGAGATTGTTAATACAAATAAGCCGTAAAAACGTTTATTTATATTTTACGATCTTCTAATGTTTTGTCGATAACAAACGTAAAATCATTTTAACGAAACGAATAAAATACGTAAATGGTTCGATCCAATAGTTTACTAACACACTTACGTTTTCACATAAAACACTAAACAAGTAAAAGTGATTTTATGATTTAGTAATACATATGTACAACAACTAGTGTTTACATATTGGGCAAATATATACATAACTAGTATGTATTATAATGGGTAGAAGTTTAAGTATTTGACACATTGACCAAATACATTGACCCATACCCATGGAGCATAACCCATAACCTATTGCATGACATCATGCATAAGTCATATATGGATAATAACCATGACCCATGGTTTTAACCCATGACCCATGGACTAGATGCATTGCATCTTGTAGATACATTGTATCTACTTAGATACCCATGGTCCAATGTCTAGGATCCATGACCCATAACCCATAACCCATGACCCATGACCCAAAACCCATGGGCAAAGGGGAGCGTCCCACGGATCCCCAGTAATACATTGGACGGATCCCTCAAGTGAGGGATCTAAGGAAAAGTAGCATTTTTTTCTTCTATAAATAGTGAGCCATTTCTCCATTGTAACTCACCCCTTTCACATATATTTTCTCTTTGAGTTGTAAACTCCCTAACCATATATCCAAGTGATCTTTGTGTGTAGTTTTGTTTTTGTGTGATTCTCTAGGTTCCTCTTAAAGGCGAGATCACCACCTTTTGAAGTCGAGCAAGCTCATGTCCATGAGTTGCCATGCTTCGTCATCATCAAGACTATTGAGGTTCTCTTGTTGATGGTTCTCTTCTTTCTCATTAGAAGTGTAGTGTCGAAGACATAAGTGAAAGATGTCTAAAGGGTCAAGACGAAGACATTTGTGAAAGGTGTCGAACGTCCATATTGGAAGCACTAGTGAAGGGTGCTTAGAAGTCAAGGCTAAAGGCATTAAGGTTATCTAGAAGTCAAGTTACAAGGCATTAGTGAAAGGTGCCTAAGGTGTACATTCGATATGGTGTGTTCGATGTACAAGATAGATTAGTATTGGGTCAAAGGATATTGATATCCTTGTTGATGTTGTTATAAGGAGTGGATCTGCTTTGGGGTTAGGTGTTGTGTGGTGTTGGGTAGTAGTTCCTTCATTGTAATGGAACTCGGTATCTAGCCTAGTACCGGATAAAGGGTAGTCAACGTTGTGATAGGTTTGGTTCTACCTCGTGGAAGAAGCCGGTATCTAGCCTTGTACCGGATAAAGAGTAGGCAACGTTGTGAAGGTTTCTCCGCCACAAGGATTCGGTGTTGTGTAGTGATTACAAACTCTCGAGTAGGTGACTCAGGGAGTGGAGTAGGGCAAGGAAGGTGTCCTTGTAGCCGAACCAGTATAAATACTCGTGTTGTGGTTTTGTGCCTTTTACTCTTTATCTTAGCCTTTTATTTTTCTATATGCTTGTCTATCAACATATAACACACAAGTTCAAATAGATTGACATAAGTTAATCTAAATAGTTTAAAACAAAGTTTTAATTGGTAAAACTATTCAACCCTCCCCCTTCTAGTTTTCCACAAACTGGATAGAAACGATGGGGCGATTCATTCTTGAATCAACCTTGGTCCAGGAAATGAATTGACGAATACTTTTGGAAAAACCGTTCGATGTGCAAATCTATTCTTTTCTCTAGCACATCGAATGTGTATTCATATTTTAAACACAAAAAGTATTTCTGATTGAAAATTGATCTTTCTCATAAAACCTTCGTCGTATTGCAAAACTCTTTCTTCAAGTAATACGTGATTGTTTTCAAATCAATTTTCATCAATCGATGAATCTCAATTCACCGGGTTCACTCACTCCGTTGTCTACTTTGGGACGCCCGGTTTGAGAACAACTAGATCAAGTCACAAACCCCGTCAAGGAGATTCTTAGAATTCTACCGATCACAGGCGATTTATCTCGATCAACAAGGAACCGTAGTTCTTGCAATCAGATTCAAATAAAGTGAACAAAGACACTTTTGTATGTTTTATTGCTAATTGTTGTTTGCAAGAACATTGACGATGCACCGATCGATATTGAGAAGTCAATTCACAACCGCATGCTCACAAAGACACACACGTAATTGAAGAAAATCATGACCATCAAAGACATACAAAAATGCTTCCGCTACTCTGATGAAAAGATGTCATGATCCAGAAAGTGTGAGCATGTCGGTCCAAAAGTCACAACATTACATGAAGGCAACACAACAAAGGGTGATCCAGAGATTTACTGTGGCTAATGATCTCAAATAAAGCTCAAAGATCATCAAGACGTGGATCAGTTCAAAGACCTCCACTGAAAGTACAAATCATTCGGACTTTGAAGTATCACTGCTAAAGCACAAAGATCACGAAATTGAAGAATTGAAGTCTACGAGCTCATAACTGAAGAAAAAGATAGAATGTTAGGACTCAAAATGTATCTCATAGGGTGACCTCCCTTAGGGGGAGATTGTTAAAATTTGGAAAATCCATATTGAAGAGTCGGTCACCCCATCTATAGTCTAGCATATGTTAGCTCGTAGACAATACGTTATTTAGTAGTTATTAGCTAGTTATTAGTTAGTTAATTAGTTTAGAGCAACACCGTGGAGAACGGACGGGTCTTTACCCACTGTATTCCTGATCCACAGTCCGACAGGAGGACGTTTTCTTTGTAACTATAAATACCTCTTCCCACTTTGGAAGAGGTGGTGCTTCTCGTAATCTAACCTTTCTTTTTTGTTTTTACTCTCTTTCTCTAGAAACACCCTCTCATCTATTTATCTCTCTACAATGGCTTTCTTGTTTTATGGCCATCCAAGACCACCCGAATCATCAAACAACATAACAGATGATCCTACACATAACATCCAAGTTGTTGCAGGCATCCTCATTCAGTTTAACATCCTGGTTCATTTTCACATTACAACCACTTTGTAAACATCTTCCCAGCATGTTGTTAAGGTTAAGTTTGAACTGATTATTCTTGGCCATCTCTATCAATTAATTGGTCTTTTGTGTCCTTCACCTGCATCATCCGACCGTTCATGTATATCGAGTATCCTTCTTCCGTAAGTTTTCCCAAACTTATGATGTTGCTCTTCAAATCCTGCATATAATACACATCTTCAACTCGAATTTCTTTGTCATCAAGAAACAAACATATAGTACCTCGTCCTTTCACTTGTACCTTTAGCTCGTCACTAAACGAGACACACCCATCTACATCTTTCATCTTCACGAATAGGCATATGTCACCACACATATACACATATGATTTTTAGCAGCCGTCTATAACAACATCATCTTCACATTCCACCATCACAATATCATCAACTTTCGCTTCTTCTTCAACAACATCTTCATACACCATCATAGCTATACCACCAACTTTCTCTTCTTCTTCGATAACGAGGTTCATATTCTCTTCTACTCTCTTCGGCAATCTACAATCTCTTGCATAGTGACCCTCTTTGCCACAATTATAACAATCATTTGCATTTTCGCCTACCATCTTTGGAAACCTGCAATCTCTTGCATAGTGGCCCGGCTTCCCGCAATTATAGCAATCGTATGAACGACTTTCTCTACCATAATCGTAGCCTCTTCCACTACTTCTACCACGACCAAAATCAGGCCCACCAAAGTTTCTTTCTCTTCCTTTTTTATTTCTTTCTCTTCCATGTTCGTTTCTTTGTACATACATGGCTTCTTCTTCCATAGTCACATTTGTTTGCAATGCCTGGTCATCAAATGACTCTTGTTTCTTCTTTATCTTTCTTTGTTCATGTGTCTCTAACGAACCGGCTAGTTAATCAATTTTCATGTCTTCTAAATTCTTCGACTCTTCAATCGTACACACTACATTCTTGAACTGTGGAAAACTAGAAGGGGGGGTTAGAATAGTTTTGCCGATTAAAACTTTGTTTTAAAATATTTAGATCGACTTATGTCAGTCTATTTAATGTGTGTGTTAGATGATGATAGATGAGCATATAAACAAGTAATGCAAAGATAAAGAGTAAGGAACACAAAACCACGACACGAGTATTTATAGTGGTTCGGCTACAAGGATACCTTCCTTGCCCTACTCCACTCCCCGAGTTCCCCACTCAAGAGTTCGTAAGCACTACAAAACACAAGCTCCTTAATGTGGTGGAGAAGCCTTCACAACGTCGCCTACTCTTTATTCGATACAAGGCTAGACACCGGGTTCTTCCATGAGGTAGAACCAAACCTATCACAACATCGCCTACACTTTATCCGGTACAAGGCTAGATACCGAGTTCCATTACAAAGGAGGAAATACTACCCAACACTACACCACAACACGACTACCCCAAAGGAGACACACTCCTTATTACAACATCATAAGGATATCAATATCCTTTAACCCAAACTATATATCTTGTACATCGATGCACCATATCGAATGTACTCCCTTGGCACCTTTCACTAATGCCTTTGACACGACCCTTCGGCACCTTTCACTAATGCCTTTGACTTCACCCTTTGGCACCTTTCACTAATGCCTTCTACTTGACCCTTCGGCACCTTTCACTAATGCCTTTAACACAACAATTCTAAGGAGGAGGAAAGAACTATCAATAAGATAACTTCAGTAGTCTTAATGATGACGAAGCTTGGCAACTCATGGACTTGAGCTTGCACGACTCCAAGAGGTGGTGATATCGCCTTTAAGAGGAACCTAGAGAATCACACAAACACAAAACTACATAGAAAGATCCTTTGGATCTGAGGTTAGAGATGTTACAATACTAAGAGAGAGTATGTGCAAAAGGGGTGAGTAACAAGAGAGAAATGGCTCACTATTTATAGGCAAAATTCTTTACTGTTCCATGGTTCCCACGGATCCCCCCCAAAATGATCCAGCTAGTGCAATCCAAGGGATCCGGCAGCTGGGTCATCTTAAGTTCGGATTTTGGGTTCCAAATCGGGTTATGGGTTATGGGTTATGAACTATGGGTTATGGGTAATGTTGTAAGGATACCCAACAAGATACAATGTATCTAGACATTGGGTCATGGGTCTTGGGTCATGGATCATGGATAATACCCAACATGACTTCATGCATGATGTTATGCAATGGGTCTTGGGTTATAGATCAAGCTCCATGGGTATGGATCATGGACTTTGGGTTTTACCCAACAACATTCATTGTACCTAGTCAATGGGTTAAGGACTTAGATTTTTACCCATTACATTACCCATTTAATTATATACCAAGTATATATGTACATTTCCATATTATGTAAACACTAGTTGTTATACATATGCATTTCTATAAAATGTAAACAATAATACTTGTGTTGATCCCAGTTGAGCAAACGATCTAATATAGAAACTGACTTAGAATAAAAGCTTATTAAGTATTACGCGGAATTTAACACTTAATCTTAAGAAGAAGAACAGTAAACATTCAACACCTCAATATTATTTATTAATATGAATACTCTTACAGTATTAGGGTTTTGCAACCTTGAAGTGTATCGACCTTAGATATAGAACATACATATATCTAATCTAACCTAGGACCTCCTTTTATAGGCTAAGGAGTCCTTTACATTATACAATACGTAACCTACAAGATAAATATCTTTCCATATTTATCTAATAAAAATACTAAACCGACTATGAAATACTAGCAATGGTTACAATAATCTATCAAGAGTTACACAATACTACTAGCCGCGGTTTGTCATCATCCGTGGTTACATTCTTTTGTCCGTGGTTATATCAACTCGTCTCGTGGTTCCAATACTTAGAATAATTCTTGATCCAAGGAACCAAAACCCAACATCCTCCCTAAACTTGATACATTCCAATGTAATTCTCAAGTTTCTTTTAAGCTCAAAACATCTGGATTGGAGGATGTAGCCAAACACTTACCGATTTAAGAATATTCTCATACTTCAAAGAACAAATTGTAAGCTTGACCATCATAGGGTAACAACATTTTATAATACCGTGCTTCAACATCCGAGCAATAATTGTCGGATACTTATTTAGTCGAGGATAATCACCTTCTACAAGCATATGAATAACTTCTCCGTAAACAGTTAAAACATGAACTCCACAAGTTTGATATAAAACCATCTAGTAACTTGACCATTGTAGAGTCCTTTCCATTCGTGTTCATCATGAGTAGGCTCAAATAAAATCTTCAAATGATGATAAACTAGTCTCTTATGATAATCATTTGGATGTACTTCACCAAACTTATTCTTGAAAAGTATCCAAAGATTCATCAAATCATCTCTATCAAAATATCAAGCATCTGTGAAAATTTATTATACTCATAAACTTCATTGTCTAGTCTTTGAATTTTCCAAACTCCTTCACTTCCAACTTTCAAATTAAACTCATAAGAAATAATTTGATTAACATCTTCAACTACTTTCAGTCTTTTAGAATCAGATGTCTCCTGAACCTCATATTTTCTCTTTCTTTTACTTTGAATCCACTCTTCATCCTTTTGAATCCACTCTTCTTCCTTTTTAGAATTCATTGGACAAAAATCATCATTATTAATCCTCATACATCTCTCATAAAGCTCATAAATTCTTTCAAAAGAACACCTATTAAGATTATCAGGAACATGTATGCCTGAATTCTTAATAATCTTCATCAATACATTCCTCATCTGTGCAATTGAAGGAGGTTTCTTTCTTATAACTTGCTTCCTTTTCTCTAAAGCTGCTTGTTCATTAGCTATAATACTTTTTGCATATTCTGCATCATAAGCTTCTTGTTCTGCTTTACTTTAAAACTTCAGCTCTGGTACTGCAACCCCTTTACCTTTTCCAATATCAGATTAAACCACTTTCTTCTTCAAAGGTTCACCAATAACTAAACTTTTTCCTTTGGGTTTAGTTGCAGTAGATTGAATAGATAAAACAGGTGCAATGATATGTGTAGAGATAGATGAGGTTTTGCTTGGATTTATCAATGTACTTGCAGCTTCTTTCTCAATTTCTTTAGATTTAGGTGGTGATACAGAGAGAGTTGTGACAACAGTGGAAGTGGTTATGATAGCAGTGGGTATGATAGTAGTAGGTACAATTGCCATATCTCGAAATCGCAGCAGTGGTTTCAAGAGTACTAACCGTGGTTGCGACATACCATCGCTGGTTGTGTCCTCGCACTACATCATCTTCTACAACATTCTTCAAATTTTCAAGAACCGCCTCATTCCCATCTTTATCGATACCAAAATTCTTGATCTCCACTATCAACATCTTCTTCCATAGATCCATCAAAAGCCTCCCACAAATTTATGCCTTCACTCCTCCCCTGCTTGATACATCCTCCATATTCGTGAGTCGGAGAGAAGTCCACCTTCTTTCTTTCTTCTCATAGCTTTCAAAACAAGAACCCTAGGTCTTCAGATTTTTCCAAAACCAACACCCTGCTTCAATCTCCTAATATCTTTACCTCAAACACACCAGCCTCCTCAAGACTTGAGATTGTTTCTCCATTTTGGCACATTTATTCGCCAATTCATTAAAACGCTCAAGAATATCCTCCCACTTCGACTGTGTGAACTGGTCCGAGAGGTGGTTAATTGGAAAAGTCATCATGTACCATCTTAGGATCCGTCAATTCAGTTTCATGTTCCAAACTATCCTCATTAGAGCTGGCATAACAGGTCACACGAAGGTGTTAAGACACGAACCTGTTAAGGTCAAACACGAACACGACCTGTTAGCTTATCGTGTCATTTTTCTCAAACACGAACACGACACGAAAATAAACAGGTTAACCTGTTAAAGACTTGTTAAGAACCCGTTAACACTTAACATGCATATAATGTAATTAAAGATGAAGTTATTAACTAATCACCGATATAATGTAATTAAAGATGAAGTTATTAAAGAATCGGGTCGAATCACCAGATTGAATGAATCGGGTCTAATCGCTTGATTGTTGAACTAAATCGATATATGTAATTATGTATAGAAGCTAATTTACCTAGGTGTGGGTCTTCGCCCGCATACGAGAGTCGAGAGATGAGATCGAGAGGAAGGGAGGCGGATTTTTAAGTGAGTGGGTAAATGAGTAGGGTTTGTTGTAATTTCAAGGCTTATATACATATTTTATATTTAATGGTCCTATCAGTTTAACAGTCGACATGTTAAGACCGTTATGTTAATGTGTCTTAACAGTCGACCAGAGACACGAAACTCGTTAAAGGTCAAACACGAACTCATTAAGACCGTGTCGTGTCGGTCGTGTTAACAGTTTCGTGTCAAAATTGCCACCTTAATCCTCATCACTTTGAGTGTGTTAATCGCCCGAGAGGTAAATCCTTGAATATAGTAAACATAGCATCATACCTAGCCTCGATCATCTATGCACCCTTTAGTAGCCAACTATGGATTCCTCCACATGTGTTAAGTTCCAAAGAACCTCCACATTAGAAGTTGCCAAAGGTTGGGTCTTATTTATGTTTCCACTATCCCCACCAAAGATCTAAGCATGAATCGAGTAGAAGCCCTTCCAATCATGTCACCTCCACTCCATGTGATGCCCTCATTTACAATACCACTAACACCACTGAGGTAGCTTAGTGCCCTCTCTCCTAGTCCATACAATAGGTATAACAATGGTTTGGGTTTGACTAATGTGGGTTTGAGGTGTACTAGCAAAGGGTTCTGGATGTACTAGCGAGAGGTTCAAGGACAATAGGTTGGGATTCAAGACCTTCATCAAACTCGTAATCAAGAGGGGCAAAGTAAGCATGCGAGAAACAAAGGAACATCTCTAATCAGTACATTTGGCTTCGATTCCTCATATGTGCAAAACCTTAGGAAGCATATGATGTACTTCATACTCTAGAATGCTCAATGTGTTCATCAATTTGGCTTTCCACAATAAGTTAAACAAACCTAGGATACAAATAGTATTTACCCTTCTTCCCAATGTTTTGTACTAACCCCTCATAAATCATCCTAGACCAATTGAACTTTCTTCCATCGACAAACAAATAACAACAAGAGCAATTTTGGAAGGAAAGTCATTAAACCCAAGTGGTCTTATTACTCATACACATCAACAAGGTATGAATAAGAAACTTCCATTGTGGTGAAAACAAACTCTTAAAAATAGTACCTTATCACCCTCACAGTATATATCCTAACCTTTCTAAACCAGCCACAATCTCAAAGATCGTAAAGATTATCAATACCATCAACATCATCAAACTGAAAACTCTCCTTATGATCTCCTCATCAACTGAAATATCATTCTCATCCACAACAGTGCTAAACGCTTCAACTCCTTCAACCTCTTCAAGCTTAGCATTCCTCTAGAACTGATGTATGTAGGCTTTAAGAATGGTTGGTGTAACAGTTAAGGCATAGTGAATAGGACTGCGAACAAGGAAATCAATCATTTGATGAAACCCTTCATATTGATCGTTCTTGGTGAGAATAGCAACAAGGTTATGTGTAGTGGAATAATTTTCCGCCATTGTGATTAAGGATGTAGATGATGTAGGTTTTGTGAAGTATGCAAAGGAAAATGATTAGGGTTAATGTTGAGCGCCAATTGGAAGTGGTTTGAAGATCAAATAAATGATCCATCCGTGATTTTGGGAGATAATATACTTTACGCAAAGTTACCGAATGCCTCGTAGTATTCAAAACAAAGCAACAAGCTATCCGAGGTTTCGTAATCATATCCGCGGTTAGAAACACACCATCGATGGATACATGGTAGCACGTCAACCAAATGTCCAAGAGTTATAGCAAGTAAACTGCGGGCGTAATAAGAGAGATCTTACAAAATATGAAGGATTACACACAATGTTTTTTTTTTTTTTTTTTTTAACAAACACAAGCAGCCTAACACACCACCTCCTATGTACACAAATCCTTCATACCGCAAGACAAATAACACAAAACAAACACGAGAGAAGAAGGTTATTGTTGTCAAGGTTAGAAAACCCTTATGGTTCCAAATGACCTATCCGTTGTTTAGAACAGTAAGTCAATATGGTCAACTTCTAGGATTAATATTAGTCCAACGCCCAAGAATCTCATTAACTCCTCAACCACATTTAACTGTCCCTCATTTACTTCCATAACCCTTAACTCTGCTTATATAAAGAATCCCAAATCTCATATAACGCACACACCAATCAATATCAAAACCCTAATTACTCCAAAATCCCCAATCAACTACAATCACCATGTGGAACCCTAGTTGGAATAAACCAGAAGTTGTGGATCTAACATCCTCCTCATCATCTTCATCATCAAGTGAAGATTCTAACCCATGGCAGTCCTACTTTCCTCCACAAGAACCAAGACCAAGAAAATCCCATTTCTTCCATCATCCAAGATGATAGTGTGGTGGATTCAAGTGAGGCGCCCGAGGACTCGATGACCTCAAAGAAGAGAACTTCAACTCCCAACCTTCATCATCCCATCCCCAACCAAGACCACGAGCAATAAATCCACCACTCCCAAAGGACGAGAGGTGGTTCTTGGTCTTCCGCACCAAGTTGTGATGCTTCTTCACATATCGTAGTGGGAAGGGAAAAGGAAAATGGAATGATGCTTTTTGGTGAAACCAGCAGATGAATGTGTGATCTGACTATGTCCTTTGTGCTTCATCTACTGTATTCATCTTCATTTTCATCAATCCATCCTTCCCATTTTGATCCTTAGATTGTCATGCATATCCAACAGCTGAGGATAGTAGTAGGAAATCATGTATAGAAGTAGTCTTTAATTTGCACTTAAAGTTTCATTGTAAGCTATAAGTCAGAAACTGCTTTTGATGAATGAATGAACAATTTAACTTCAGTACTTCTTTAGCTTCTATAATGAACTTTCTTGTATCTGCAAAATGGTTAGTGGAAAAACAGAGCAACAAACAAAGGGTTTGAACACAACTCTCGTGGTTAGAAACAAAATAGCAATACTAAGATTACATAATAACAAATCAATACTTATACAAACCGATACAAAACAATTTGAGAGTTTAGAGATTAATCATTCCAATACTAACAACAAGGTAATCAAACCTCCCAACATCAAAAGCTTTGGTGAGAAGATCGCAACATTGAAATCAAGATGGATTTTTACCATTTGAATCACCTTTTCTCATTACAATCTCTAATGAAATGATGACTTATCTCAATATGTTTAGTTCTAGAATGTAAAACAAGATTTTAATAATGCAAATTGTATCGTTATTATCAATGTAAATCTTAGTATGCATAAAATTGTACCCAAAATCCAAAGAATTGATTCGAATCCAAAGAACTTGACCACAAAGAACTAGCAAAGACCCACATATTCACTTTCGCATGTAGAATTAGCCACAATAGTTTGCTTTTACACTACCATGAAATTAGTCTCGCTTCCCAAAACCGACATCCACCAAGAGTAGATTTCCTATCCAAACTAGCACCAAGATAGTCACTATCTCGTAGGCCACCAAATCAAAAGGGAATCCTTAGAGTACCAAAGGCCCAATTTAGGATGACCTTTAAGATATCTAAAGATCCTCTTAACAAAGATTCATGTGTGAGGTATTAGGTGTGACTTGAAATCTTGCACACACATACCGAGAACATAATATCCGCCTAGATGCAATGAGATACATCAAAGATCCAATCATGGACCTGTACAACTTCAAATCAACTTTGGGACTTCCATCATCCGTAGCAGTGTGGTTTCGAGTCTCCATAGGTGTACTTGCACTCTTTACATCTCGCTACATACTTGTCTTGACCGATGAAGATACCATCATCATTTGTTGAACTCAGAGTCTCTAAAAAGAAAGTGAGTTCTCCTATAGAACTCATCTCAAACTTATCATGCATAAGTTTCTCAAAATCTCTGATAGCTCCTTGTTTGTTGAACCAAAGATGATGTCATCTACATAAACCTCGAACCAATAAAATATCATCTTTGTGCTTTCTAGTGAACAAAGTTTTATCAATCATCCTCTTTAAACCCATTGTCCATCAAATAAGTAGACAGCACTTATACCATGCCTTAGAGCTTGATGCAACCCATACATAGCCTTTCTCACCCTATAAACCTTGTCGATGATCGTGATCTTCAAAACCAGGAGGTTGATGACATAAACCTCTTCATCAATTGTGCCATACAAAATGCACTTTTAACATCCATCCGATACACAACAAAATTCTTAAATGAAGCGAAGCCAAAACAATCTAATAGCCTCTATTCTTGCAACTCGAGCAAACACTTCATCATAATCCAAACCTTCGCTTTGTGTATCCTTGAGCAACCAATCTTGATTTGTTCCTTACCACAATTCCTCTTTCATCCCTTTTGTTTCGAACACCCATTTAGTCCCAATTGCCCTTTTTCCATTTGGAAGATCAACCAATGTCCAAACCTCTTGCTTAAACCGTAGAAGCTCCTCTTGCATTGATTCTACCTAGCCTTCTTCTCGTTAAAGCTTCTTCCACTCTTTGGGCTCCTTTGAGATAGAAAACAAGCAAACAGCAATTTTGCGTATCTTTATGACTGCTTTTTTTGAAGTGATCTTGCAAAGAACCCATGTTCGTGAAAAGGTTCAGTGTTCTTAACCTCGCTTCTTGTTTGAACTGGAGTATTCAAGTTTCCAAGTATTTGTTCCTTGGGATGAATCTTGTGAATCCTTGCAGTGGTGATTGGACTTTCATTAATGACAGTTTCCAAGTTAGTCAAATTAGCATTGAAGAAATCATCCAAGTCATCATCATCAGTAGGAGTATCAGTTTCAATTAATGCAGGCATGGAAGGATCATGTGGATACTCCTCATCATCAAATATAGGCTTTGCATGTGGTCCAAAGAAAGTACTATCACCAGTACTTATATACGGGGTTTCACTTGACCTATCGGTGGTAGAAGATGGCTTATCGCTGGTTGCGCTTGGCTTAGCGATGCTTTCAAAGAGGCTTAGCAGGTTCTAGAATTCCTTTCTTCTTTTCAATTTCTTCTACCGACTCGAAAGTTATCTTTCAATAACTCATCCTTATCTTGATGATGATCAACATTGCCTTCAAAGATTCAAGACATCATCATCGCTGGGACCTTGCTTGTGAATGATGGAAGGAATGTAACCAGCTTTCCATTTTTCAACCAAATAGAACTCCTTTAGAGAATCGCTTCCTTGAAGGTGTCTCGCCTCATAATCCTTTTGTGTACCGCATAAACATTAGTGGAAGTTCCCGCAATGGTAGGCTCATAATTCATAGATTTGGTTAGCATATCAATGTTAAACAACCGGTCCCGTCCTTTGGTCTCAACACTAGAGTCTTTTCACCGAATTGAACATGTAAGTTCTCTTCAACAATTCTAGTCCTCCTATTGTATACTCTAAAGGCTTTGTTATTTGAAGAATAGCCTAAAAGTATCCATCATCGCCTTTTTCTTGAAACTTGCCTAGGTAGTCTATGGTATTCAAGATGGTAACAGACACCCAAAAGGTTTTAGGAATGAAATCATTGGCTTCCTATCATGTAACACTCATAGGGGTCTTGTTATGAGGCTTCACTACCTTACTGCTCGCACATAACATGCGCTCCTACTTCACCCAAAAGGTAGTTGGTAACTTAGATTCGACAACATTGTCCTAAGCACCTCAATTAGTGTCCTATTTTCCTTTCACCACACCATTCTGCTGTGGTGTTCTAGCAACACTAAACTGCTTTTCTATACCTTTAGCTACATAGAACCGATTCATCACATCATTCTTAAACTCGGCCCATTATCACATCTCGATTACTTTGACCTTTTGGTTTACTAGATTTTCTATCTTAGTAATGAAACTCTTGAGGATCTCACTATTCTCACTCTTAGCGACCAAAAAGTATACCCAAGAAAATCTACTATAATCATCAGGTGATAACTAGGCAATCATCGCTTATGGTTCAAACTTTTAACAAAGGTAGGTCCAAATAAGTCCATATGAAGCATAAACAAGTGGGTTGTGTTATGGTGTTTACAGCTTTGGCCTTACAAGAAGCTCTATGTTGTTTTCCTTTTGACAGCCACACACGCTTCCTTACACTCAAAACCTTAGAAGGTAACCTCTCACTAAGTTTCCTTTTACCGCTTTATTGATTGTTTTGTAATTAAGATGACCTAGCCTTCTATGCCACAATTTTGATTCATCTACGATGCTTTAGCAAACAAACATAAGGACCTATTAGGAAGAACATCTTTAAGATCAAAACAATATATATTTTCCTTCCTAGGTACCCTAAGTTGTATAAACTTATCATCGTGCATCTTAAACTCATGAGACAACACCACACACTCAGTTTCCTAAAAGTACCCGCTTTTTCTTATCACACATTTGAGAAACACCGAATAGATTATACTTAAGTCCTCAGACAGTATAGACTTTTCAAAGTCTAAATTTCTGCTCGATTGTGCCTCGCCAAGTATCTTTCCTCCCTTGGATCATTGCCAAATGCCACATATCCTCCATCAAAAGCTTCAAAATCTTCTAGGTTGCTCCCATCCCAAGTCATGTGCCCGAGAGCAACCACTATCAAAAACTCCTTTATTTTTTTAGCTCGCTTTGTAGATTGCCCGCACATGGAATTAAACAAATTAGTTCCTTTTGTAGACCCAAGCCAATATCGACTTGGGTATGCCCTCATGCATCAAAATATTCAAATTTCTTTAGGTCCATTGATGCACGCTTGACATGATGTAAAACCTTGGTCTTAGGCTTCCATTGCCAACATCTTTGAGGCCTTAACAAAGATAAAATGATTTCCAACCACTATGTCGCTTATCACCTTTGGAATTTTTAAAACTTCTTTTGAATCGGTGGTGATGTTTTGCTAATGATGGTTTGATTCTCTTAGCCTTGTTTACATTTTGCTTAGCGTTGGTTGGAACCCATTTAGGTGCAAGCGGTGACTATAGATTTTGTATTCTCATTCCTCATCAACACCGCCTAGGAATCATGTTTTTGTTTGGATGAGGGTTTGTGTTCTTTGAAAAGTTTTGATGATTTACCCTCTTCCAATGATTCCATACTTGTGGTTTGTTTTATAACAATTTCTCCGTAAGTGTTCAAAAATACCACATTTAAAACAAGCCTTGTTAACACATTGAAACTCATCTCCCAACCTCGTTAGAAATTAGACCATTAAAGTTTCTCCGTTTCCCTAGGTATGTATCTTTTCATTTGTTCCTAGGCACTTCCTTGTACTCAACTACTCTCTTAGCAATTTGAGCTCCAAATCTAGGTACAAGGTTGACTTGTCGAGAATCAACTTTCTTAACTTTCTCTATCTCTTCGTGCTTAGTTGATTCGTAACTATCTTCCTCGTAATCGATTCCCAATCTTTAATTGTGGAGCATCGATGACTTATCGAACTTATCTTAGATGTTTCACCTTACTTATCCTTCTACAGTTTGTTAAACCGAATTCACTACTAAAAGACAGCTTCTTTAGCGGGTGGTGCATGTTGCATAAGAGTGGGTGGTGGCATATTATTTTATCCTATCCCAAAACCCTTTTTCATTAAATGACTCTATTGATTTATGAACCGATCGTAGCAAATTGTGTTTTAGCTACCCTAACAACATGTTTTTCTTTTTCTTCTAGGGCCTTTTGTTTACACTCTCCGCGATTCAAGTTTCTCTTTAAGCATTTTAATCTCTATTCTTAAGATCAATTTCACCACCTAGTATATTGATCTTATCTACATACTCAAACTCACATTTAATACAAGATTTAAGCTTCTCTTCCACACTCTCTAGACCAACTTTATAACCTAAGTTGTCCATAGTCACTTTTCTACTTCTTTCCTCATACTCTCGGATAGCTTTTTGAGATTCTAAGTTATCATGACATGATTTAAAAGAACAAGTAGAATCATTAGATACCTTAGAATCTGAACCGTAAGATGAAGCATAGGCCATTAGAGCAAAGTTATGTTGTTTTGAAGCTTCACTAGCAAGAAAAGTCGCATTGGGACCTTCTTCAACTGATCACCCAATCATAATCACCAATCCCATCTTGAGCAACCAAGGTTTGAAAAAGCAGTTCTTCTGGTCTTCTTAATGCCTTCAATTCTCTTAGGAGCTCGACATTCTCTAGCAAAGTGACATTTCTTCTTGCGCTAAAGCACTCCATCTTGTTTTGTCGAACCCGCTCTCCTTTGACCATCATACTTAACTTGTCTTCCGTCCTCCTCTCGAAACTTCCTTGCTTGGAGAGTCAACATTGCCATTTGCCATTGAAGATTAATCTCTTCAAGATCATCGGATCAATTTGATCCGATCTTGATTCAACACAAGAACACCGTAGTTAAATCACCGAAAAGCACAAATTGCACCATCACCGACATTATCACTAACAAAGGTATTGTTTGCAATAGCCGTGGTTATACCATAGGCGCAGTGGATACATCTTGTAGGCTCTTGTGATTAGTGGATACAAAAGCAATGTTTTGATTAGCGTAAGATGCATTAGCAAAGTTATTCTCGCACTCATAAACCTTCAAGTTGTTGAAGAGATTGTCCAGTCATCTTATCAAAGTCTACCTTATTTCTCCACACAATTGTATGAATAGCCCATTCGTATGATAAAATCCTAATGAACTTCAAATTAATATCTTCTTGAAGAACCTTGTAATCCACAGAATTCAGTTGGCTGATAAGTTTTTGAAGTCTATTATATGTGCCATCAAGTTTTTCTCCACTAAGAGCAGTGAAGGTTTCAAATTGATGCTTGAGCATATTCATCCTTGACTTCTTTGTAGCTTCATTACCAACAAACCTTATTTCAAGAGCATCCAATAAATCTTTAGCAGACTCATATTGTTCAAAGTCCAAAGCATACTCATTAGGTATTCCCATGGAGAGATATCATGAGCTTTGATCTCCATTTTCCTTTTAGCTTTATCAATTTCACTAACAATAGCTATCTCTTGACCATCCTCACCCTTCTTAGGAAGAGTGTCTCCTTTCAACGACATCCCGAGAGCATAATCAATCATACGAATGTATTGCCTCATTCGCATTCTCCGATTTGATACTCACCATGCTTGAGCATGGGTACCTTTGAAGCGATCACCATGTGAGTTTCACGACATCTTTACTTACTTGAATAAAGCTAATGTAACTTCTTCTTGGTTAAAGTTTCTAGATCACAAGCTCGATACCACTTGTTGATCCCAATTGAGCAAACGATCTAATATAGAAACCGACTTAGAATAAAAGCTTATTAAGTATTACGCGAATTTAACACTTAATCTTAAGAAGAAGAACAAGAAACATTCAACACCTCAATATTATTTATTAATACGAATACTCTTACAGTATTAGGGTTTTGTAACCTTGAAGTGTATCGACCTTAGATATAGAACATACATATATCTAATCTAACCTAGGACCTCCTTTTATAGGCTAAGGAGTCCTTTACATTATACAATATGTAACCTACAAGATAAATATCTTTTCCATATTTATCTAATACAAAATACTAAACCGACTATGAAATACTAGCAGTGGTTACAATAATCTATCAGTAGTTACACAATACTACTAGCCGCGGTTTGTCATTATCCGTGGTTACATTCTTCTGTCCGTGGTTCCAATACTTAGAATAATTCTTGATCCAAGGAACCAAAAACCCAACAACTTGTTTAGTGTTTATATGAAAATGTAAGTGTATTAGTAAACTATTGGCTCAAACCATTTACGTATTTTATTTGTTTCGTTAAAATGATTTTACGTTTGTTATCGACAAAACTTTAGAAGATCGTAAAATATAAATAAATATTTTTATGGCTTATTTGTATTAACAATCTCCCCCTTTTTGTTGATGACAAACATAAGATTATTTTAAGGAAAACTAAAATTGTAAAAGTTTGAATTGAGTTTTACTCTTTTCTCCTCCTTTTGTCGAAACAAAAGAGTGTCGAAGAAACTAACACATTGTTTTGAGAAAAATGTGTGAAAAGTAATAATATGAAAAATAGAGAGTAAAAGAGGAGAAGGATTCTCGTCTTAGCTCCCCCTTGACGGATACTTCCCTTTCTTGAGGGCGTCAAATAATTAGGAAGACTAAGCGAGTGTGTTGCAATTATGTTTGCAAATGGTTTCGTCTTTTGACGAGATGCTCCCCCTTGACGAGTGCCCCCTTTTGAGGAGGATGTCAAGTAGTAAAGAAATCCTAAATGAAAATATTGCAAGCATTTTTGCAATTGCTTTGCTTTGACGAAAAGCTCCCCCTTGTTGAGGGTGTCAAATTCTTCATGTGCATTTTGAAAATCTACAAAACCAAGGTTAGAAAGCAAGTATATGATGCATAATTTCCTGCAAATGAGATTCAATTAGTGATAAAAAGTGCTTCAGTTGCCCTGACCCCACGGTTCCTCCCTGTGAGGGATCCTTCTAGGCAAAACAGAGGGATCCGTGTACATGCAATCTTATGACAGCAATGTGGATGTAAAATGTGATGTTAACATCAACAAGTTATGTCTTAAGGCACTAATCAATTTCTCAAGACCATATGGCATACAACATGTAATTTCATTCAATAAAACAAGAGAAGTGATATACATATCTCAGAAACTAAGAGAATGACAAAAGCATGTAGTACATTTTCTAATAATTCTAAGTTGCGCCAAAAACTAATAAAAAGCAACAATGTGCTTGTAATCTCAGGTTCTAAGGACGAGTAGATTTTTTGATTTGGTCAAATTGTTCAAGGAGATGATTAAACATGAAATGCAACTCATTTCGTAATTCTTGAACTAAACCTTGGGTGAGTTGACAATTAGAGAAATTATTGTCATGAGTAGGAGATGGAGGAGATGGGATGTTTTGAGGAGGTTCCACAAAGGTTGGTGGGATTTGTGGAGGTGAGTTGAGTGGCGTCGGGTGTGGTTCAACTAAGAATAAAGGTGATGATGTATGGGTTGGTGGTGGAGATGGGAAGTTATCTATATGGTTAGGTCTTTGGTGATTCCTTGTTCCTAACGATGGATTATTTGATGGTGAAGGTGATTGGAATACGGGTGTTGGTGATGTTTCATCATCAAACTTTTGGTGTGAAGGTGATTCCCTATTTAATGAAAAGGATGGTGAATGAGAAGTCCTCGGTGGTGAGTCTTCTAAAGAGTAGAGGTTTGGGTATGAAAGAGGCGCGGTAAAGGATTATAGTCTAGGTTCTAGAAATGAAGGGTTAGGTGTTTTAGTTGAGCTAGGTGTGTTTGGTTTAGAGGGTATGGTAGTGCTTGATGAAGGAATTTCTAAATCAAAAGGTCGAATACCAATTCTAGCGGTTCTTCTAGCTTGAGTTTGTTGAGGAGGTATTCTAGTATTTGAGCCCTTGATGGGTGATGACTCGGTTGAGGAAATCTCATGAACCATATGAGCATTTTTCTTGGAGGAACCTTGGTTGAAGATGTTCTACTAGATGCTTTAGTCATAGTGAAAAAGAATATGTAATGGATGTCTTAGCTACTGAATTTGAATAATGGTTTGAGTGATGGTTTGGAAGCCGAAACACACTTGGTTTATAAAAGATGGAATTAGGTTAGTGAATTAAATTTTTGACCAATAAGAATTTTGGCATGCACTAAGGTCAACTATAGTTGTTTGTTCTATCCTAGGGAGTCATTTAAGGCAATGTAAAATGTTTAGATTACCAAAAGAGAGTTTGAAATTGATGAGTAAAGTGAGTTTAAACTGTTCTGTATACCCGGTTCCCACTAATCCCTAAGTTTAGGGATCCGTATAGTTATAAACCGGGATCCGCTCTCGACGAAGAATGAAGTAGAGTGATGATGTTCTATCAAGGTCTAGTACCTATCAATCTTGAGTTTTTAGGTTCCCTAAGATGTCTTAAATGGTATAGGACTTAAATGTCCAACCATAATCAGTGAGGATATCTAATGATGGTTTTTGGAAAGAAAAAATGGAGTTTTTATGTGTGCAACTAAGTGCTTAAGCATGATACTAAGATTTTGAGAGTATCACATGATGTGAAATGACCATAGAGATCAGATGAAAACTCAAAGAAAATTTGGAAAATTCCTTAAAAATCATAAGAAATGAAAAACTAGTTTTTAGCCTATTTTGGGATAAGGATGACTAAAATCAATTTGCTAAAATTGAGTGAAATATCAAGTTAGGTATTTTGAGATGTGAGAAACAATGTGTGAACATTGGAGCAGAAATATGGTGAGTTTTGATGAAGCAATAAATAAAAAACACCTTGAAAGTGATCCTAAGTTAGTTATGAGTGAATGTGAGACCAACTGGGTTTGAGGAGGACTTAAGTGATCCTAAAGTAACATGTTTAACTAGTCTAATAAGTTCTGGAAGATTGGATTGATTTGAAAGTGTAGAACTCCCATATATGTGAAAGTTATAGCCCAGGGATCCGCCAATTGCTGACTAGTAACTTCACAGAATATGTACAGAATTTGCACCTCTTAACAAATTACAAACCTAATCGTTTCAACATCATGCAATCATGTATGTAAGCAAAGAATATCAAGCATGGTATGTAAGAGTGACAAATAGGCAATCAAATATGAGGAAGACCGACTTTTTGATTTTAATCAAGTAGTCATAAAATTCCTATTAGGGTCGCCTAGGTTAGGGTGTCATTGTTTACGTCATACCATCTACTACTACTAAGTCCTAAGATACAAAAATATTATTTAAGATGTTTACAACAAATTGTTCGAATTAAGGTCCTTGACCTTACCTCCCTGTTCACTCAAACTTTTCCTCCAACGCCTCCAAACTTCACCTTCCAACCCTTCAAGCCTACTTCTTCTTCTTCCCCATAAGAAAGTTGGCAAGACATTTAAACATCCCCTTCGTTTGTTGAAATTCTTGAGATGGGCATATTAGAGCATCATTGACTTTTATTAAAGCATCCATTTGTAAACTTTTCTGTTAACACATTTTTTTATATCAGAAAAGCTTCCACTATGTAACGTAGAGTCCAAGCGTGATCACCTTTATCAAGTAAAAATTTATAGTAAAACTTCCATTCAAGCACTTCGCATATCTGGATTGTTTTTCTTCAAAATTTCTTGCAATTCTGCTGAATTTAGTTTTTCTGTATGTACAACTCATTTTGGTTATATCTGTAAAAAACAAAATATAGCAATCTTTTACATGCTTATAAATTTTTATTTTTTTAACTAATAGAGCTACCTAACAATTCTTAATTTGACCAATACAAAACGGTTACCTGTTGTGGCCGACCCAAACGAAAAAAATGCACAACAAAGACTATACAGACTAGCATATAAAGAATTAAATACTTATGTCCCAAGCTATTCAATATCTGTATCAGGCTTTGTATCAAAAGCTGTAGTATTTATTAAGACTAGCATTAAAAGACTTGGAACCTAATCTTGTAATTCTAGCAATTACTCGCATATTTTTACCTGGTTAAATGGTTTTTTCATAGGATGACATTAAGGAGTATTTGACATCATAGGTAATTAAATGGGAAGATAGTGAAAATCTAATGGAAGTTGCTTCCAAATTTGATGTAGTGTATCAAACTCGCATTCAGAAAGATCTATTTGGGGAGAGAATTTATCTTTGTGACGAAGCTCATGGAAAGTATATTGTTAACCGTGATGTCTTGAGCGTCATGCAAGAGCATGCAGTCATCATACATCCTCTCCAAAAACTTGATGAGGTAAGGATAATCATCACTTGAAGTGCGCTAAATTTTTAGAAATATATATGCACTTGCAATATTGTTATATAGATGCTACAAAAATACCTTTTTTAGGTATGCACTTCTTGACTTGTCCTCCCGTAATTAGTTGGTCCTGTTCGGGCAGGGTGAATTAGAGAGGGGTAATTTCAACCTACTTCCATAGAAAATGGTCTATTTGTATGTTTAGTGCATCAATGGACATATTAGGGCATCAGTGAGTATTAATTAGTGCATCGTGAGACATATTAAGGAAACAATGTGTATGTTTAGTGTATCCGCTTGTATGTTTAGAGCATCATTGGTCATAGTAGAGCATCCATTTGAACGTTTAGTGCATCATTAGAAAACACTTGGGCAACTATTTGTATGTTTTTCTTTGGTAACCATGGTGTCCGACTGTTGGCTGAATAAATGAATAGGTCTAAGAGTCTGAGCCCGCCAGAAGTCAGGGCACATGCTCGAAGCAGGTAATGCTCTCTTATATGGGAAGTTGGTGTAGCCCTCACAGGATAACGACAACATGAGTCTGAATTTGTTGTTATTATATTAAGAATCACCCTCAATGTTGGAACTAATTAGGCATTACGTCATACATGTATAGCCATTAGGTCATACATGTTTGAATAGTTGGTTATTTGCTGAACTTTCTGTGCATCTGGCTTTAAATATGATATACCATTGTCTTGACTGTTTAGATTCTTGTGTGACAATGACAGCTAATTGGTGCATCTATTTTGTTTAATTGGTGCATCTGTTTTGTTTAGTTGGTGCATTTATAAACCCTAATGGTCTTGGATAAATATATTGTCAAACTTCATAATGGTCTTGGATAAATATATTGTCAAACTTCAGAAGAGCCATTGGCTCAAGAATAAATATATTGTCAAACTTCATTTTGGAACCTTTCTTCTCGCCAAATTTCATAAGAGGTTTGTAAAAACTGTGATACTACTGGTTTGGTATACAATGGCTTTACCTGAGCAAAAATATTGCTCCCCAAATTTGTTAGATGGCTCTTTTTATTTTACTAGTTTTGTGAAAATTCTGGATTTTGTGTACTTCTAATAATAACTATACAAGTTGCAAGAAATTGCAAGAAATGTGGTAAAACGCTTAACATAAAGGTAGATGGAGTATCTATATTTTCTAAATTTTATTTCGCATAAGTGAATGTTTAAACATTATACATTATTAGGGTGATTTACAGACCCCGGACATTATATTCATTTGTGTATTACGGCCTTAATCGGTATGTTAAAGTCTTTTCTTACTTTATGCATTTTAATTGTTTTCCATATGTGGAATGGTTATGCATGAAATGCGTTCAACAAGTTTCTTTACTTGAATGACCTCAAAAACATAGAAGAATTACCTAGTAATATAGTATAAGAACATGTTTTACAATGTAGTTGATCGCTACTATTATATTACGTAAAAGGAAGTAGGACTTCAAGAAAACCAGATAAACAAAATTCTAAACCAACATTATTCAAAACAATGTATATCTGCTACAAGAATCAGTTTCATATTGGAAAAAAAGAACGTTTTTAGTATTAATTCCTCGGTCCTATATTGAAGAAGGTGGGATTTCAATTGTTTGACTACCTTGACATTCGACCCAACTGATTAGCCTCTGGTGTTTATAAACTCTCCTGCTTAATGCAATCTTCTCACCATTGCTGGTGCACACGGGGTTCACCAATTCTAGTGTTTCTTTTTTTGTTCTTATATTAACATCCAAAACTCGAGCTCCATGCGTTCATTGATCTTATGTTGAACATTAGCACTTCTTTGTTTGTCAGATGTGACACCTTTCCTTGTTGATCTTCTCCCGTGGTGTTTACACCTAACAGTGCTCCAAAAGGAAGAAATTCACCTAATGTAAACGACACTCATAAAATTAAAATTCAAACCCAATGAGGTGTTTTTTCCAAGCATATGATTTGAAAAAAAAGGCAATAAGCAAGCAATCCTAAACACCCTCCAAATATGAATAATCAAGTAACTTATCGTAAGTTCAACATTAAACATCAACTAGTGATCCAACTTCCCCAAGCACATGGCCCACCAACCTATCAGATTTTCTCGACGTAAGGTCAATGGTTGTTCTTACTCCAATTAGTCCATCATGGGCGGCAAACTGTAATTCACTATATTAAGATCGGTCTGCACTTTATGTCTCAATTCTTATTTTCTTAAAAATGAGCTGACACTGGTTAAGTTCAAGAATGCATAATCAAATTTTATTAAGATATGTTTAAGCATGAATTGTAACCTGAATTATCTAAAATAAATTTTCGCCACATCTTTCCTCGAACTCTACACGTGACTTTGTGCCAACAACAAGTAGACCCATATCGAGAGTAATCACCGAAAATCATAAGCATAAACACAGTGTAAAATTAGTGCATCACAGTTATGAAATCTCATTTAGGCATTTTATCAAACACCTTGTGTGCAGGTTTTACAAACACGTTTCCAAGTATTTTTTTCTCAAATTTGTTTCAAATAACTCATCTATATAATGCATCATATCACAAACTCTTAAAATCAATACATCTATGAACAAACATTATGATTACCGAATCATAAATTGTAAAAAAAACCATAACTCATAACAAACAATAATATGTACAAATGAACTCTAACAGACACTTATATCATCAATCAAAATAAGTTAAGAAACTTACTTTGTTCAACAATATAAGAATTATAACAAGATGATTTGTTGAACGAGATGATGGTGAAAGGTGGGGAATCGTGGTGAGATGATGGTGAACGGTGGTGAGCGATGGGGAGATGATGGTGAACGATGGCGATGTTGGTGAAAGCCGGTGTATGTGAAGGTCGGGACTGAAAGAGGAGAGAAAGAACAAAAAATGAGAAACAAATAGGCATTATATATGATGAATCCGAGAATTTGTAAAAAGTTACGAAACAAACCTTATAAAATAAAAAAAAAGTTACAAATAGACCCCTTGAGTTGTGGGAAAAAAAGGAGGAAGAAGGGGGTGATCTGATCACTTCTCTCACTTTTCTCTTGAGATCAACTTTTTAAATGATCCAATCTATATATATATATATACTAGTGGCAAAACCCGTCCGATGGACGGGTATGACTTGTGCTTTTTATTTTTAGGATTTAGTAGAACAAATATATACTAAAAAGTAACTCAATAAACTCAACTATATCATTGGAAAAAGTAACTCAATGAAAATAAACTATAAACATACGGAATTATTATTGAATGCATTAAGAATGGTAAGAAATAAACATTTATCAAATATGAGAGGAAAAAAGCTCAAAGTTGAACGCAAGAACAAAGTATACAACTAAATAAACTCAACTACTAAATAAAGCTTTTTTGTATAAAACATTTGTTGTTAATTTTGCGTTACCAACCTTAACACAAAAAAGAATCTTCAATCCCTTTCTCCTCTTCACTCTTGAGACAACCACATATAATTATTCGTGTGAACCTATTCCTGTAAAGTTTCCATTGACAGTGGTGAAGCAGAAGTGTGGTAATACATTTCATGTCCATGTTCACCAATGTCCCTCGGAGAGCAACAAGAACCTATAAATTGGTCAGGAAAAGATCACATTAACCACTACAATTTACATATTTCCATTTAACTCGTAATAATATAAACATGGTAACTAATGCTATTTAAAATTAATTTATTTGTAAATTCAGCGATCGCAATTAAGCATCTAAGGATGAAGAAATATCTCAACACACTCATGTTGTGCATGTGTGAGAGGATAGAAGGGCCAACGATGGAAGGATGCATCTATAAATTGTTGTAACATTATATGAATAATGTGGTAGCTATTTTGATCACAAATTGAGCGTTTCTTAGTTGTCAAAGCCCGCCAGATGGGCGGCATTGTTATAATTTTACTTGTGATGGTGTCAGTTAATGGAAAATTGTTGCTCAAGTATTTTGTTTTTTATTATTGTTTAAAATATATTTATTTATGTTTAGTTGTATTTTTTGTTTTGATGGTGTTATTTAGCGGTGGCAGGCTTGTCTTGTGAATATCGTTTACAAAAAAAATAAAGTAAAGGCGAGTCAATTATAGACAACCAAATTATTTAGAACTATAGAAAGGTCGAGAACTGTGAGAACCAGCATCAACCAATCAGATTTTTTTGGATATTAATTTTTATTATTTAATTTAAAAGGGTATAATAGTAAAAGTACATTTTTATTTTTCATTATTTTTTTAATAAAAAAACATATTATTTCCCTAAATTTTAGGAATTTAATTTTTATTTTAATTTTTAAAACATTTTTTTTCCAGCATGCATATTTAGTAAGATGCATATGTGTTTTTTTAGATACTGTAAATTTACATGTGTTTGTATTGTTCGATTTACGTGTTTTGGAAAGGTGCATATGTGTTTTTTAGATAATGTAAATTTATATGTGTTTATAGTGCATGAAATGACAAACATAAGTATTTTACATATATTGTATACATTAAAAACAAAATCATTATATATAAAATTTAAAATCATGTGATATACAATTCAAATACAAATTTTTAAAAGTAAAAAATATGTTGCCGTATATGCACATATATTCTCCCTCGTTGGACACATTGGATTTCTTTGTATGTATATGTGCACTTGTATCTACGGCGTGCACTTGTATCGTTACTCTTTAAATCTTTATCATAACTATCTTGTCGCCAGAGAGTATGTAGAAAACACATGTGCATTCTTCATATTTCTCATCATACTCATACCTATAACCACAAACAATTAACAAACTAATTATTTAATCATAACCGACTAGCAAAACACATATGCACAATCCTTTCTTATAACAAATAATGAAAACGAATTTAATCATAACAAGTAATGATGCATATATGCATAATACACGGACTCATAATTTTGTAGTTCTACTCATACCTTATTACTTCAAGAATCTTATCACTTTAATAACCCAAAAAGTTTATTACTTTAATAACACAAACAATTTATATGCATAATTTGTTGTCTACCACATATTATCATTCCAAAATCAATTTTATCAATTACAGCTTTAAAAGAAAAAGAAAAAAACGTGTGAAATTTGATCAAGATTGTACTTGAGCATTCAACCTTTCTTGTCATACATGTATTTTGCATATTGTAAAAAAAACACATATGCACACCTATCTCCTCGGTTATCGATTATATCAAACAAAACAAGAAACAATACTACGATCAAAATATAATAATATCATAGCGTAGCAATCTACATAAACATCTTCAAATATTACCTCTTTAGTTATTTAGTTTGAGATAAGCAGATGCACATATATGTGCTATGAGAAAAGTTCACTACGGGACAAAAAAAACCCAAAGAACAAACCACTTCATTTTGGCCATTGATTTGATTTTGATCCGACGGTTGGATCTATTTTTCATCCATCCCTTTTAATTAGATAAAGGGGTAAGTTTGTAAATTTAATTGTCTTTCCACTCTCACCGACTCATTTAATTTGACCTCTTCACTCTCATTCATTCTCACCACTCACCAACCCTCTTCACTCTCACCCACTCACCAACAAAGATTTCCGACGAGTGTTGCGATTGTTCCGTGGATGGTGTATTTTTCGTGACGCACAAGATGAATCTGAAGCCCTCATTATTATTTCGGATCTTCAAAACAAGAAGACCTAATATGGTCAAATATTTCCTTCTTTCATTTTCTTTATTTACCTAATCGAAAAATTCACAATTGTTTAGCAACGCCGATCGCTGCGATTTAGATGAGTGATGACTAGCGTCCGTGGTGGTTGATGATGAGGATCGGTGGCGTCGGAGGAGCGTGGATGAGTGGTGACTGGGGTTCTTTAGCGACAGTTCAACCAATGAAAACAATAAACTCTTTAACACTAGACCTTTGAAAGTAATCGAAGTGGGTGACGCCGCTGATCCGTCTGGGTTGCATTTAAGGACAAGTAGAGTGCGATCTTCATGTTTTCTTTGTGATCATTTCGTTTTTTTTTTTTTTTTTTTGTTTTAAATAAGAAGGAGCTTTGGTGTTGGGTTGTTGGTTATGGGAAGAAGAAGGTTGGGTTGGGAGAATGTGTACATTGATAATTAATTATGATGGAGAGAATACGTTTCTAGTTTATTCAATCATACTTATATTATGTTTTTTTACGGTAACACTTTTTTTATATAAATAAACAGTTGCGATTTATACGGAATCCTATGGGATTTATACAAAATCCCATGGGATTTATACAAAATCCCATGGGATTTATACAAATCACAAGTGAATTTTTTACGAATCCCGTGGGATTTTTCTGGACGGAAATTTTGAAAAAAAAAAGTTCGTCTTTTTACGAATCCAATGGGATTTTTTTACGAATCCCGTGGGATTTTTTAACGAATCCCGTGGGATTTTTTTACGAATCCCGTGGGATTTTTCTGGACGGGAATTTTGAAAAAAAAAAGTTCGTCTTTTTACGAATCCCGTGGGATTTTTCTGGACGAAAATTTTGAAAAACAAGTTCGTCGAAAGTATATAAAAGTGCATATCAATAGAAATATGATTTTTTTCTCGTCGCGATGGTGTATTTTTTGTAGCTTGAAGATTTATCGTTTGCAAGATATATTGTTTTTTAAAAAAGGGTGAAAAGTGGGTTTTTATAGAATTACATTTTTACCCTTCTTTTGTTAATTTTTGTTTTCATCTCATCCATTGATGAAAAGAAGATGAATGGTTGAGATCATATTATTTGTTCTTTAGTTTAAATGTGTTTTGTATTGATCTCACCTCTATGTGCTATAAGTTAGATCATCAAAAAGCATATACAACATTAAAGGGTAAATCTATACTACTTTATAATGCGTTTAGGCCTTCTAAAATTAGAAGGCTAAAATTAAGCCTCTCTAATTTTAGAAGGCTTAAAATTAAGATAAAGAGCCCAATCACGAGATTTACATACGTGTCACTTAACAAACTCCAAACCTAACTTCTAACAAACTCCAAATCTAACTCCTAACCATCAAAAATTAAGATAAGAGCTCAATTATAAAACGACACGGTCACTTCTCAACTAAAATTCATCTTTATTTTCAAATTAAAATATCTTTTATCTACTTATTTATATTATAATCTAATTTCACCATATTTTCTAAAATTTTATCTTTTTTAATTCAACATCCATTTTAATATATTTTTATGAGCTTTTAGTTTTTATATTTTTAGTGGGTTTATTTTATTTTAATTCAAATTTTACAACTTTAACCTTTATTTCATTTATTCCAATCATATTATAATATCGGGTACCACGCATTCTTGCTGGTACCCTTCTAGTATATAAAAATAAGCAAATTACAAAAACAAACCGTATACATAATGATTATCCGAGAATGAATCATTTTTCTATAGTTTACGGATATGACCATTATACGTCATTATCACAATCAATAGTTAGGTCACTATCATAGATAGTCACAATCAATAGTCACATGTCACAATCATACTTTTTCCTACCTTTTTCATTGTGTTCTTTTATGTTAGCCGTATATCAAACAAATCTTTTACATACAATGTCTCATTTGTAAATCAAACAAACCTTTTTTACATGATAACCTGATCAAACAAACCTTTATATGACAATTGGCGAAGCTCCTAAGGGACGGGGTCCGGGGCGCCACTGTCAGGTGGTCCATGGCGGCAGCTGCCAGAGGTCCGAGGCGGCGCCCTACTTGAAGTCACCGAAATTTTTATGTCCACTAAGTTGCTATGTCAAAATTCTCGAAAATTAATTTTTCGAAATTGAGGGACTAAATTTGACAAGTTGGAAACCTTAAAATCGCCTTTAGCGATTCTGCTTCAAGCATATCCAATTGTGTTCACATTACTTATCCCCACACCATATGTTAGCCACAAAACTTGATCCCGTGATTAAATTTCTTAGTAACATCCTGCATTAAATTAGAGGCTTCGAGCTTAAATTCATGCAGCAGATAGCCACAAAACCTGATGTTCTATAACAAAACCTGATGTTCTATAACGCACGCCCATGGCCACGCCTGCCACGCCAGGTCAGCCGCCACGCCTGCCACGCCCAAGCCACGCCCGGGCGGTCACACGCCAAGCCACGCCCTGGCCACGCCCAGCCCGCCCAGAGCACGCCTAGCCAACAAGTTCCACGCCCAGAGCACGCCTCATGCCACGCCCGAGCACGCTTAGGTCACTCTCTCGCCCAAGACTCACGCCTGGAGGAATTGGTGTACACGTCAGTTGTCACATCAATCTAACGGCTAATATTGAAAAGTTTATTTTGAAAATTATATGTGCGTGGTTTATATGTAAATTACTAAGGAAAGTGTTCATTTAAAAAATTTTCTCTATAAAAATTACTCCATCATAAGGCAAAATATCCCATTACCAGTACGACATGGAAAATACCCCATCAAACAAGAAAAATAAAGCAGCAACTCCTTTTTTTTTACATCCATTTAAACGCAAATCAGAAAGCAAAAACGATTTTGACAACCAAATAATGGTGATTTCAGTCAACTACCAAGAAATTAGATTAAATTGAGGATTTAACAAACAAAACAAAAAAGATAACTTTGGGAAAAATGACTAAATGTTCATCATGAAAAAAATGCAACAATCTTGATTTAGTAGAATCAAATTAATAAAAGATGAAAAGACCATTAAACGTTTTGACAATTCAATAGAAAGATATCAAATTAGTTAAGTATTGATTACCTTTGACTAAAGCACATGCGTATCGAAATCACAGATCCGGATTCGAAAAAAGACGGCCGAATCAAGCGAACTTTAGGTTTTCTTATGGGTTGGGTTATTTTAAACACCCCCTATAATTTTATATTGATCCCCCTTTTTTTTTTTTTTTTTTTAATATCAAAAACCTATATACCGAAAATGCGAACAAGAAATATAAAGTTTAATAAGTCAAACGCTTAAACCGCCGTAAATACTGAATAAAACGACAAAAAACTATTGATCGAAAAAGTGTGACAAAGGAATATTTCCTATGATGTGACATCATAGTGTGGTTCAATAAGACAACACTTTCTTATTTAAAAATGATGCATCAAAACCCATAAATATAATGGGACGGTTAATTGAATGGGCCAGCCTTAAATCCTTTTTTTACCCCTTGTTTAATTATAAAACATTCTTTAATAGATGCTTAATTTACAAAAATGCCACAAATTATTTTAGCCACTGATCAAATATTTGATGGTTGAGATTGGTTCTCGCAGTTCTCGACTTTTTTTTGTTCGAAAATGCGAGAATCATGGAACCATCATCACCAACCGATTTTTTCTTATATTAATTTTTATTATTTAATTCAAAAGGGTATAATAGTAAAAAAAAAAAAATTTATATTTGATTTTTTTTTTCACAAAAAACATTTTTTTAGTTCCCTTAATTCTAGGATTTTTTTTATTTATTTATATATTTTTTTAATTTTAACATTGTGTGCAGATGTGTTTTGCATTATGTGATAAATGTATTTTCTGTTTATGCACAGGAGTACATAAGTATGTATACAAACAACAAAATTTTATTAATACTTTATGCAATTTTATACAAACAACAAAACTTTATTAAAAAATATTTCATAAATATGTTTTATTACAAATATATGAAGCGTGCACATGTGCATAATACAATGTCTTTAATAGTTGGTTCATCTTTTAGGCATGCACATGTATTCCTCGTCTAGTTCAAAACCCCATGAAATCTGCACGTGTGTTTTTAATCCTTGCGCACATGTGTTTTTCCTCATTGGCCACTTGATCTCTTTGTATGCAAATGTGCAGTTGAGTTCGTCCATATGCCCTTATATATACGTATGTGTATTTTTGATATTGCTCATTATACTCGAACCTGTAATCACAAACAAATAGTAGAGGAATTTTTAATCATAACAACTAACCAAACATATATGCACAATCTTTTTAGTAACAACTGAAATTAAACAAAAGAAACAAATTTGTTAATACAAATAATCCGTAAAAACGTTTATTTATATTTTACGATCTTCTAATGTTTTGTCGATAACAAACGTAAAATCATTTTAACGAAACAAATAAAATACGTAAATTGTTTGAACTAATAGTTTCTAACATATTCACATTTTCACATAAAACACTAAAACAAGTATAAGTGATTTTATGATTTAGTAATACATATGTACAACAACTAGTGTTTACATATTTGGATAAAATATACACATAACTAGTATGTAGTATATTGGGTAATATAAATGGGTAGAAACTTAAGCATCACAACCCATTGGGCAAATACATTGAATGTAGTTAGGTACAACCCAAAGCCCATAACCCATGGATCTTGACCCATAACCCATTGCATGACATCATGCTTATATCATACATGGATAATATCCATAACCCATGGATCAACCCATACCTAAGTGACCAAGTGCATTGCAGTCAAAGATACATTGTATCTAGCCAAAGATCCATGGTTCAACCCATGACCCATAACCAAAATACCCATGGATAAAAGGGAGCGTCCCACGGATCCCTAGCTTAACGCTAGATGGATCCTCAGTGAAGGGATCCGTGGGATCCGGGGAATGAGATTTTCCTTCTATAAATAGTGAGTCATTTCTTCATTATTTCTCACCCTTTCTAACACACTTTCTCCCCTGAGTTAAATCTCACTAACCTTAGATCTAAGAGATCTATGTTTGTAGTTTTGTTTTTGTGTGATCTTTTAGGTTCCTCTTAAAGGCAAGATCACCACATTTGAAGTCGAGCAAGCTCAAGTCCAAGAGTTGCCATGCTTCCTCATCACCAAGGCTACTGAAGTCTTCTTGTTGATGATTCCTTTATTTCTTCAAAGAAGTGTAGTATTGAAGACATTAGTGAAAGATGTCTCAAGTGTCAAGACGAAGATATTAGTGAAGGGTATCTATCGCCTATAGGATAAGCACTTCATGGGTGCTTAGAAGTCAAGACAAAGAAGCATTAGTGAAAGGTGCTTAGAAGTCAAGACAAAGAAGCAATAGTGAAACGTTCTTAGAAGTCAAGACAAAGAAGCATTAGTGAAAGGTGCTTAGAAGTGAAGACACAAGACATTAGTGAAAGGTGTCTTGTAGATCTAGTCAAAGGCATTAGTGAAGGTGCCTTAGATGTACATTCGATATGGTGTGTTTGATGTACAAGATAGACTAGTATTAGATCCAAGGATATTGATATCCTTGATGATGTTGTAAAGGAGTAGATCTCCTTTGGGATTAGTCGTTGGTGTAGTGTGTTAGTAGTTCCTCCATTGCAATGGAACTAGGTGCTTAGCCTAGTACCTAATAAAGGATAGGCGACGTTGTGAAGGTGTAGTTCACCTTGGAGTAAAAGAACTAGGTACTTAGCCTAGTACCTTATAAAGTGTAGGCGGCGTTGTGTAGGTGTGGTTCACCTTGAGTGAAAGAACCCGTGGTTAGCCTAGCACCGGAAAAGGGTAGGCGACGTTGTGAAGGCTTCTCCGCCATAAGGAGATTGGTGTAGTGTTTACAATTCTCGAGTAGGTGACTCGGGAGTGGAGTAGGGCAAGGAAGGTGTCCTTGTAGCCGAACCACCGTAAATACTGTGTTGTGGTTTTCGCTTCTTACTCTTATCTTTCATTACATATCTTTATATGCTTGTTTATCAACATCCAACATACATAACCAAATAGATTGACATAAGTCAATCTAAATAGTTTAAAAGGAAGTTTTAATTGGTAAAACTATTCAACCCCTTATAGTTTTCCATAATTGGCATCGAGCTTCGCTTACAAGTTTCTTGAAGTATATTGTACTTTAAAAACTTGATACGATCCATGGTTAATTGAAAACTACAAAGAAGGTTTTCATAAAAACAAATACCTTGTCTTTTAAAACTATACGCTTGGATGTTGATTTGATAACAACATTTTTTATTTTTTCATTTAATTGCACTAATCTTCTTTGTCATGTTGATTAGTCAAATCTCATACCCACCAAGCTTTAGGGTCGCTTGGTAACAAGAATACCTTTCTTAAGAAGGTATCTTAAACGCAAAGGAGCGGGAATAGTCTAAGTGACATTTGTTGTGTCATTTGTAAAGACATTCCTAAGTCGCTAGAGGTATGATTTTCTTTTACTTTGCTTGATAATTAAGTATACCTATTTAGGCATTTATATGATTATCTTTTGTGCAATTACATGTTTTACATGAAACTTCATTAGGAAGCATTTTTCTCACATACGTGTTTTATTTCTCGTCTAAAGTCGTGATATATAAAACTTATGTTGTGTTTCTTTCAATCCAATAATAAAACAAAACAAGAATTTCAAAAATTCCTCCTTCCCTATAAATAACCCCACCGTCGACCACTCTTCCAAACCCTCACTTTTTCAAATCTTCCAATTTCAAAAATTTCCTCTCATTCAAAAATTTCATCTTCCTCCTGATTCCATCTCAACCGAAACCTAGAAGATTCGTCATCAACATGGTTTACATCGCACTCGTACTCATCGCCTTAACACTCATCGCACTTGTGTTCCCTTTGATGAAGTTCACATATGGAGACATTTACTTTGTGTTGTTAATCTACATTGGGATCATATACCCAATCCTTTGTATCATCCTTAGCATTGAAATGCAATATTACTAATAATCTTATTGTCTTTGTTATTATTTATTTTTGTGATTTATATGTTTCATATTCCTTCGTGATACATTAGAAGTCATGTATGCACGCTAAAAGAAAATGTAGGATAAAACACTTCTCGTGGTATAAAAATGTAAAACCTATGTTTTTATCAAATCTGTTTACATTACTACTGATCCACGGATCCGGAAGTTATACTAGCCGGATCCCTTTTGAAAAGGAACCGGGGATCCGTCCCATCGGAGAATGCTTTTTTTCATGCAAATTAAAACCATTTTTCTTCTAAAAGTAATACTCCACTAGAATGTCAAAACCATAAGTGAGTCAAGTGTCTTTCTTGTTTAAAACCATTGTTAATAAAAATCTAATAAAACGTTAGATAATCATAAGTTGACCATAAACATCACCTCCTATTAACCCATCACTTATAGGTTCAACTATGACGCATGAATACGAAGTTTAATTTTTCACCACTAGCGCCTACACTCCTAACATCTCTCTTGAGCCCAACACACCGCAATCATGTCCGGGGTTAAACAATCTTGAAACCCGTCACTTCCATGAAGGACGTATAGTAGACACCTCTCTAGAATTCGAAGAAGGTATCAATACCTCCTTCCGAGCCATAGGACTAGAATGTCTTCTTGAAATCAACGAGAAGATATGTCTATAACAACCCGTAAATTTTCAAGTCATTAATTATCGTTAAAGACAAAGTAATTTAATTTGAAAGTTTAAATAACCTTTTTTACGAGTTATATATATATTTTTATTGCATCTACGAACTTTATTCGTCAACTACTACGAGACGTAACTCACGTATCACCTTAAAAAGCTCACTTGCTTACCAACACTAAACTTAACCACCGAGACGATCGAACCCGGCTCTTTTCTTTTAGGCCTAACGGACCCCTTGTCTCTTCCTTGAGCCAAACATTTCACAACAAAACGGACCATTGTATATTTTTATTTCTTCCTTCGTTGGGTCGGGTTACAACACTAAACACAAAGCTACAGGATGTTTTTTTTTCTTTTAAAATAACTTTCGACACGTCCTCATGTGGCATAACTTACGAAGAATTCAAAACCGACAAGAAACGAATATAAATTTTTATTACGTAAAATAAATATGTAATAAACTTTTATATTTTTACCGGGTCTCTAAGCCCAACACTACCCGATCTCTATCCTTTGTCTCTTGAGCTCCCGTCTTAAAGCAAGCCCAACCCAACACCCCTTTGTTTTTCCGTTGGGCCTAGCCCTTTTTATTTTTCAAAGCCCAACACACCCTCATTTCTACTAATTGGAAATATTCAAATGTATTTAGGTGCATGTAGTTCCCTCGTTTTTGTGACAATGCACGAGCCCCTATTACTCTTCCTTGGGCCTTGATGATGAGCAAGTCCAATCCAATATTTTCTTTTGATCTTGTACCTGCGACACACAAACCAAATGTACACATACACTTTCTTTTGACATAAAACGATAACAAGTATTGTATTATAGCTTTTGTGTCACATGTTCCATACACCTAAACAAAGCTTACCTTTCCCTTGGTCTTTTAAATTCATGCGTGTATGTATGAGACTAGGAGATAACACCTAAAACTAGGCCACCGCTACCTATTTTAATAGGTTGACTTGCTTTTGACTTCTATAACCACTAGATATTATGTTTCTTAGTCTAAGGTTGATTCGACAACACCAAAACGTGCCATAAATCCCGCTGCCATAGCCGAGCATGCTCATGCAAATCACCCCAACTTTTCTTGAAACCATACAAGTCCATGCATTGAATATCAGAGAAACCATACTTGTTTCTCTTTATAAGCTACTATACCCGTGGTCTTTTCTTGCTTCTGTGAACTACCCAACGAGACCCAACCAAAAGTAAACTCAAACATCACTTTCAATTCCTTGGTCCTATTATTACGTGATGTGTGTAGAGGGGAGACAAAAAGGACCTAGTTAGCCACCCTAAAACTTAATATAATACCAACATGCTACAAATACCACTTATATATTTTATTTTTGCTTCTTGCGTATGATACTCCACAAAACCATGCAGCAACTTTGTTTATTCATTTTGTTTCCTTCTGTTAGACGCAAACCCACAGGACACAACCAACATTTTATAATTTGTTTTCTTTTACCTTTTGCCTGCTACCTCTCACGAGTACACAAGCAACCCAATTTCTTTTGCTTCTTCTTGCGTGTAAGACCAACCCAAACAAAGGAGACAAGAGTACTTTTAAGCCACCCTAGAGGGATAAACAATTACCCTAAACCTTTTGACCTCCCTTTGACTTGCAAAACTATTGTGTAATGTGTCTATTTATCCAACAACATTTGACAAGACAATGGCTCCATCATACCCTTGAAACATGCTCATCCACCATGCTCGTTTTCTTGCTTGAATTCCATGCTAGCTAGTAATAGTTAATGTTAGAAACCATACATGGTTTGTGTATAAAAGGAAAGACATCACAGCCATACTCAAAACACTCTCAAACTAACTCTCCAACTCACAAACAAAGCTCAGACACATCTCTCACTCTCACTTTCAAAACATAACGCCGCTGTGGAGATTTGGAGCATGCAAAGGAAAATGCATAAGGTTCATAATCGTAGCTTGGGTATATGATTCGAAAGGGTAACCTTGGAGGTCTTGATCACGGATCACTCATTCCTTCGATCTCGTTACCACTCATTCGAGTGTTGTAAGTCTTACCATTCCTCCTTCGAAACTCATTTATTTCATCTTAGTTCCTATCACACGTAAATATATCACATGTTATATGCACTATATGAATCGACTAACTCAAACCTACATCAAGCCCAAGGGAATAAAGAGCTCTTTCGAGCTTATTTGTAATAAGCCGAACCTATAAGCTCACTTGTAGACTTGAATGAAGTCTATCACCCTGTGGAAGAAAGGAAACAACTTATAATACACCCATGTATATATTCAAACTGAGAAAGGAAAGAGTTTTGCAAATCCAACATATACATGCACGAAACAGTTAAGATCACTACATGAAAATAAATATATGACATAGAGTCACAGTTGAGATCACGATAAATAAGAATGGATTGTAAAGTAAAACGCAAAGGAGCCCTTGGTCCAGTTGTTAGAGTCATTTTGTTGTGAACTAGGGGATCTTGGGTTCGATCCTTACCAGTGGCAATTGGCACATTTTTATTATTTTTCCACTTCCACACAATGGCAGTTCAGCCCCTCTAAAGTTTAATCACTTAACACTTTTCTCCAAAAACTTAAATAAGTTGGAAACTTATAATACATTTACATCGGGGGCTAAAAGTGTAAAATTCAACTTTTGAAAATATTTTATCAAAAAAGTTTTATAGAGGGACTAAAAGTGACAATTCTGGAAACTTTGAGTATGAGATACTTTTGGGTACAAAGTGTCATTTTTTCTAAAGTTTAGGGGTTAAACTTGTACTTTTCATAACTTGAGGGTAAAAAGTGTAGATTTAATAAGAAGTTTAGAAAACTTGTAAACTTATCACGAATCCGTTAAAACGAGTATTTTAATGACCTAAGGTTTATAACGAGTATTAATGCATCGATATTTAATTAACTTATATATCTATAATAAATAATTATAATTATATAATTATACGAAATAGTTATCCAATATCGACAAACCTTGAAAAGGAAATAAACCAAACGAAATATATTATCTAAGACTTCCCATATTATATCTAGGTTTCGTGTTGAAGCCGTTGTCAAATCGTACTTGCTATTGTTGTGCATTTCCTACCGTGTCACCAAGGTGAGTTCATAGCCCCACTTTTACTCTTTAACTGCTTTATAAACTCCTTGGGGAGAATACATGCTACTACTACTTTTATGATCACAATTGCTTAAAACTGCTTGCTTTCGTTCTCTTGATATTATGACTCGCTAAGTTGTTTGCCAAAAGTCCCTATATCATGAACCATTAATCACTTGCATGAGTGAACGCAAATATCATGGATAGTACTATGGGAACCGACGACCCGACTCGGTTATCGGAAATAACTGGGCGCACTATATTTGGTATCTCTTTGTAATTGGCTATTACATCTCGTAGGGCAATTTTATTTACTTACACCGTAATTAGGTGTATGCGGTTAGTTTGGTGTCATGAGCTTAGTGCAATAATATCAACTTTCTTTTATGGGCGAGTAACAACGTAGCCATGGCTTCTTTTAAACTAAAATATCTTGTGATCAACTGCGCTTTATTACTAAACCTATGAATTCACTCAACCATTGTGTTGACTTTTTAGCATGTATTTTCGGGATGAAAAGGCGATAGCTAATTCGAGGCGCTTGGCATTGGCATGGCATGGTCAGATGACTCGATTTATGAATTGGGACCACATTTTATTAATGGGCCATTTTTCATAACAAATCAACCTTTGTAAACTCTATTTTACTTCAATAAATGAAATCTTTTACTGAAAAGCTATTATTTTTCACTTGTGTTATGATCCAACCGAGTAGCATCCCAAAACTTTTTCTTCCGCTGAAACCATTTTTGGGGGTGTTACAATGTCCAAGGTTCATAATGGAATTCCTCCGTCAAGTCGAACTCGTTCGTAACGAGGATCGCTCTCTATCTCTTTGGTTTTATATCAAAAACCAAAAGTTCACTCTAACCCTTGGGCATTTTGCTCACATCCTCCGGATTCCAAATCATGGACAATGTGCCTTCACCAAAGATTGGTTTCTTGATTCTCTCTTCATCTTTCGTGAAGAAAATAGCCCATATTGTTCACACATACCCTCTCCGAAAGATTTAAATCGCATAATATGCAAACCTCGACCATATTACTCCGATCCAAACATTATCTTTACAAGGGATATCCGAAAAGAGTACAAGCCTCTTGCACTCATCCTACGTGAAAATGTTTGGAGCCTTAGGGGAAATCAAGAAATTCTTCCCGCTTGTTGTGCTCACATGTTGTATTGTTTGCTAACACAACAACCATACAATCTCGCCTACTTCTTCGCAAGGCGAATTGCAAATCTTCAAGGCTCCAAGAATAAACTCATCCCTTATGGAATGTTCTTGACACGCCTCTATCATATGTTATGCACTTCCATCCTCAATTTCAAAGTCCGTTGTATGCATTGTGAACAAGATGATGGAACCGCTAAACATATCTCTCATGAAGACTTTCTTCATTCTTGATTCAACCAACACTCATCAATCACATAATGATTCTCCTAGCTAAAACACTCAAGGAACCTAGTAGTATTCCAAAATAGGATCAATTCTATTGTACTCGTGCTTTATCAATGTAATCCAATTTCCTTCATGAAATAAAAAATCTTACATTTGATATTTTAGTATTAGAACTCCTTTTAGACTATCCTTGAGATATAATGCATTGTCAAGATCATTGCATACCTTTAGTAAAGGTCCTGCTGAGCAGATGGGCAGATCTCAAAGATTGTGCTAGACGGATCCCTACACTTAGGGAACCGTGGGATCCGGAAAATAGAAAATGCAATTGCAAGCATTATATTTCAAACATATACTTAGAACACCTCACACTAAGCTAAACATAGTGTCTTAAGGCAAATTAAGTCCTTATCAAGATAGGTTATTCCTTCCTACTCACACACCTAGATCACACTCTAAAACGCTTATAGATCTACCATTTCATTTTAATCCATTATTCTTCCGCTCTCAAACTCACACTTCATTTTCTACTTAGTCTTTAAAATCTTTCGATTATGGCAAAATTGATCATAAATCATCCTCACCTCAAAATTGATCAAAGTTGATCAAATTCTAATTTTCTCATCTCAAAGCCTCTAGGATATTTTTCAAAACACTATCCTAAGTCACAACCTGATCTCTAGGATCATTTAGCTTAAATTTACACTCTCATCTTTAGTGTCATCCTTGCTCATCCATTGGTACTCTTTGAAAGTTCCAAATCCTTCCATAAAAGACAATCATTAGCTACATCACTCATTACCCTCAAGTATTTAAGCACCCCTTCATTTAAGACATTTAGGAAGACTAAAACACTCAAGATGTTATAGGTTTTAGATCTTAGAAACATCATTTCCACTCTTTCATAACTGCTAAATTGTCGGATCCCTCTAAGGAGGGAATCGTGGGAACCGGATGATAGTTTATGTCAAATCTTGCTAAAACAATCATTTCAACTCATCTTCCTAACTCAAACACTCCATCTCATCTTAAATGAGTTCCTAGATCAAGTGCAACCTCTGAAGTTGACTCTTGTGCATGTTAATCATCAAATTCCAATGAATCCTAGTGGCTTAAGGCTTAAATGCACTTGCCAAATCTCTTAGTTTATAAACCACTTTGTTAGGACCTCCCTAGTCATCACCCTCATCCTAACTTTCAGCACTTTAGAAATATTTGCAAACCTCTTGAAATCATCTCATCATGAGGAAAACCCCAAGTAGTAACTTATCCACCAAAGAACCACCCATGAAAAAGGCGCGTGTTATACACGAAATCTCTTCAACCGAATCATCTCCGGTCAAGCTAACAAATGATAGGATCCTTCCTCATCCAATCAAACCAATTCCTAAAAGGATAGTACCCACAAAACTACCTATGCCAAACACCACCATACCTCCTAGGCCAAACAATATCATCTCCACTAAACCATCACCATTAGTTCCTAGAGCTATTTCGTTTACATCCCCACTATCATCACCACACCTCTACAATTTAGAGGACTTGCCTCCTAGGCCGTCTCATCCGCTTCACGACAACATTTTCCTCATTAGAGGAATAATGGTACAAAATCAAGGTGTTGAGTCAACACTTGCTCCCTTCTTTTTCGCCGCTTCCATCATATAATCCCATTTGGATTATGAGAAATCATCAAAGTCAACCACCCGACCATATGGAAGTTGACACTTCTCTACCACCACCATCATTCTTGTCGAGCCATTCTCAAATGCGCCTACCAATCCCTCCATCTTTTGAGCTCCATTAGCCGCTTCACTTGATCCTTCGCATCAAGCCATTTCATTTCTTCCACCACCACTACCTAGCCATGACAAAGATTGCTATCATTGTCAACATGTTGAAAGTTTGATACATGAAGTACGAGAAGACCAATGTTTCATGTTCTATCATCTCCTCGAACGTTTCGACGAGGTTAAACCTAAACAAAACTCGAGCTAGAAGATTTTAGTGGTGTCCTAGCATCAAGCGATAGTTGGTTTAGAAATTCCTAGTCATGTATTTTCTTATTTTCTTAGTTTTTTAGAGTCATGTATATCATAACTCTAGTTTTATAAAATGGAATTACATGCTACTTGTTATTTTGTTGAGCATATGATTACTTTGTATTCATATCTCATTTTTGTGATAACATTACTTGTTATATCACCGTTGCTGAAATTAATCAGCTATCGGAATTGCCTAGACGGATCCCTATTAGGAGGGAACCGTGGGATCCGTGAGACAGAAAGCTTTCTTTCTACTAACTTGAACCACTTTGCAGGAAATTATGAATTATACTTGCTTTCTAACCTTTGTTTTGTAGTTATTCAATTTATACATGAAGACTTTGACATCCTAAAGCTAGGGGAGCTTTATGTCAAAGCAATACATTGCAAATCACTTGCAATACTAGGTTTACACTTCATAACATCCCCTTGCAATATTGCAATCATCAAGGGGGAGTACATTCGTCACTTAGACAAAATCTTTTGCAAACTTACTTGCAAACAAACTAGATTAGTATCACTTTCTTGACGCCCTTACATAGGGATGGACTCGTCAAGGGGGAGTAAAGACGAGATCCCTTCCCGTTACTTGCTCTCTATTTTTTTATTTTTATTTCCTTTACATGTTTTTCTTAAAAATGATGTGTTGCTTTCTTTCAAGCACTTTTTGTTTTGACAAAAAGGGGGAGAAGAAAGTGAAAACTACAAATTCAAACTTTTACGAATTTTGGCTTTTCCTTAAAATAATTTATGTTTTGTTATCAACAAAAAGGGGGAGATTGTTAATACAAATAAGCCGTAAAAACGTTTATTTATATTTTACGATCTTCTAATGTTTTGTCGATAACAAACGTAAAATCATTTTAAGGAAACAAATAAAATACGTAAATTGTTTGAACTAATAGTTTCTAACATATTCACATTTTCACATAAAACACTAAAACAAGTATAAGTGATTTTATGATTTAGTAATACATATGTACAACAACTAGTGTTTACATATTTGGATAAAATATACACATAACTAGTATGTAGTATATTGGGTAATATAAATGGGTAGAAACTTACATCACAACCCATTGGGCAAATACATTGAATGTAGTTGGGTACAACCCAAAGCCCATAACCCATGGATCTTGACCCATAACCCATTGCATGACATCATGCTTATATCATACATGGATAATACCCATAACCCATGGATCAACCCATACCCAAGTGACCAAGTCCATTGCACTCAAAGATATATTGTATCTAGCCAAAGATCCATGGTTCAACCCATGACCCATGACCCATAACCAAAATACCCATGGATAAAAGGGAGCGTCCCATGGATCCCTAGCTTAACGCTAGACGAATCCCTTGTAGATGGGATCCGGGGAATAATAGGATTTTTCCTCTATAAATAGTGAGCCATTTCTTCATTATTTCTCACCCTTTTCTAACACACTTTCTCCCCTGAGTTAAATCTCACTAACCTTAGATCCAAGAGATCTATGTTTGTAGTTTTGTTTTTGTGTGATTTTTAGGTTCCTCTTAAAGGCAAGATCACCACCTTTGAAGTCGAGCAAGCTCAAGTCCATGAGTTGCCATGCTTCCTCATCACCAAGGCTACTGAAGTCTTCTTGTTGATGATTCCTTTATTTCTTCAAAGAAGTGTAGTGTTGAAGACATTAGTGAAAGATGTCTCAAGTGTCAAGACGAAGATATTAGTGAAGGGTATCTATCGTCTATAGGATAAGCACTTGTGGTAGGTGCTTAGAAGTCAAGACAAAGAAGCATTAGTGAAAGGTGCTTAGAAGTCAAGACAAAGAAGCATTAGTGAAAGGTGCTTAGAAGTGAAGACACAAGACATTAGTGAAAGGTGTCTTGTAGATCTAGTCAAAGGCATTAGTAAAGGTGCCTTAGATGTACATTCGATATGGTGTGTTTCATGTACAAGATAGACTAGTATTAGATCCAAGGATATTGATATCCTTGATGATGTTGTAAAGGAGTAGATCTCCTTTGGGATTAGTCGTTGGTGTAGTGTGGTAGTAGTTCCTCCATTGGAATGGAACTAGGTGCTTAGCCTAGTACCTAATAAAGGGTAGGTGACTTTGTGAAGGTGTAGTTCACCTTGGAGTGAAAGAACTAGGTGCTTAGCCTAGTACCTTATAAAGGGTAGGCGACGTTGTGTAGGTGTGTTTCACCTTGGAGTGAAAGAACCCGGTGGTTAGCCTAGCACTGGAAAAAGGGTAGGCGATGTTGTGAAGGCTTCTCCGGCATAAGGAGATTGGTGTAGTGTTTACGAATTCTCGAGTAGGTGACTCGGGGAGTGGAGTAGGGCAAGGAAGGTGCCCTTTGTTGGAAAATTTAGTGCACTTGTGGGATTAGTTCACACCTTGTAATAGGTTAGGAGGTACGGAGTGTACACCCATAAGGTCCATGAACACCTCGACTCTAATAGTGGTTTGTATTGGTAGTGCTAGTAGAAAATCTTGCTTGGAAAGTATTGCTTGTGAAAAGTCTTGCTTGTGGTTTCCACTCATAAGCGTGTTTCCACCGGCTGGTGTATCCACCGCTAGTACTATGAAAGCACCGACAAGCGGTGTTTCCATTGATAGGTCGATTTCCACCGCAAGTGGAAAGCATCGCTAGTGGAAAGCATCGCTATTGAAAGTATCGCTAAATGGCGCTATAACGCATTAATGACCACGCTTAATTGGTCATGTAACCACTAACGGATATAATGGGGATAGTTATGAGGTGATTAATGGGCCGATTAATCCTCATAATTCTATTTGAAAGGTCGAGATTAATCTCCTATAAATAGGAGATCTGATTATGCATGAAAGACACACGTAAAACACTAAACACTTATTAGCGCAAGGGTTATAGAATTGTGCCTAATTCCATAACCGCATTTGGTCTTATCCCAAGTAGATATTCGTAACCCAGCATTAGGGTCGAATAGTTTACTTTGGAAAGTGATCACACGATTCCAAGTGATATCCAGAACCACCTAGTGGTATTTGTTATCACGACCATTTGCTTGTTTCTGAATAGCAGTTGCATCTCTCACCGAATTGATTATCTAACCTTGCTACCGGGCCAACTATACCAACAATCAAAGTAAACTATTTAGTGATAATAAATGGCAACCGCCGCAATGAACATATAGCTTCAAACTTTGCTGTCGGACAAGTTTGAAGGTGGACTTTAGGAGGTGGCGAGAAGAAGATGCACTTTGCCGCCAAGCATGAGTGTGGTCTATGTGTTGACAACCCTATTCCCGATGATGGTGATGATGCTACCGTGGAGCGGATCGTAAGGAGGAGCAAATGGGAGAATGATGACTACATATGCAGAGGCTTAATTCTCAATGGTATGTCTCGATTCTCTGCTTGATATTTATCATAACTTTGAATCTTCCAAAGAATCGATTCCTTGGATGCCAAATATATGGTCGAGGATGCATCAAGTAAGAAGTTTCTTGTAAGTAATTTCATTAATTACAAAATGACCGATTCAAGACCAATCATGGAACAATACAATGAACTTGGAATACTGGAAGGTTTACACAACACAATATGCACATGGATGAGGCTCTTTCGCCTCTTATGTTATTGATAAACTTCCTCCTTCTTGGAAAGATTTCAAGCATACCTTGAAACATAAAAGAGGAATTAACTCGTTGAGTTAGGCAACATCTCGCGCATCGAGGAGTCTCTCAAGTGCGGGATAATGACAAGCCAAAGAGTAGCAATGCTATCGGTGCATCCGTTGTCAATATGGTGGAGCATAACAACCTACCGTGTACAATGACAACAAAGGCAAACGCAAGTATCATGACAACACAAAGGCGCATCTTAACAAGAAGGCAACTCCTACTTGTTGGAAATGCGGCAAGACCGGTCAAATTAAAAGGGATCGCAAAGGTGTTAAAATTGGTGGTAAAGCCAATGGATCGTGCACTAATGGTTCGTGGAGTGGTGGTTCACCTAACTTATCGAAAGGTCGAATATGTTAATAAGTCTTTTCGATTTATTATGTTACATATGTATCTCGAATCTTTTATGTGCGTGATGATGATGTTGCGTGGTGGGTTGACTCGTGCAACAGTTCATGTGTGTAAAGATAGAAGTCGGTTCAAGACTTATGAGTCACCGAATGATGGTTCTATTCTTCACATGGAAATGAGTCAATGTACCTTGGTGCATGGTCGTGGTTGTGTAGATCTTAGGTTTAGTTCTCGAAAGATTGTAACTTTGTTTAATGTTATTCATGTTCCCGATATAAGGAAAACTTGGTTTCAAGTAGTGTTTTGAATAATCATGGGTATAAACAAGTTATCGAGTCTCGATAAATTTGTGCTTTCTAAGCATGGTGTTTTTATTGGTTTTGGTTATTTATGTAATCAAATGTTCAGCTTAATGTTACCACCGATAGTGTTATTTTAGCTTTTGTAACCACATATGACCGTGACCGACTCTACCCTTTGGCATGCTAGACTTGGCCATGTTCACTATAAAAGAATGCAAGATATGTCTAGGGATGGTTTAATCCTCGCTTTTGACATGGACAACGAAAAGTGTAAAACTTGTATGTCGACCAAGATAACTAAGAAACCCTTTCGGTGTTAGTCGTGAGACTAAGATCTTGGAGCTTATTCACAGTGACCTATGTGATTTGCATGCCACTCTTCTTTGGGGAATAAGAAGTACTTTGTGACATTTATTGATGATGCTTCTAGATTTTGTTATGTCTATCTATTACATACCAAGGATGAAGCATTAGATAAATTCAAAGTGTTTAAAACTCAAGTTGAATTACAACTGGGTCCCCGATCAAAAGATTAAGGATCGATAGGGGAGTGAGTACATGGATACTCAAGACTTTCACTCTGTTGGAATAATCCATGAAACGATCGCTTCTTTATACTCCTCAAAGAAATGGTATTTCGAAAGGAAAACAGGTGTCAAGGAGATGGTTAATTCCATGTTGTCCTATTCAGATCGAAAGTAAGGGTTCAGGGGTGAAGCTATGTTAACAACTTGTTATTTGCTAAATAGAGTTCCCAACAAAGGAACAAGGTTACCCCTTATGAACTCGACTAAAAGGAAACCCAACCTGAATTATCTCAAGGTTTGGGGTTGTAGGGTCATGTAAGACTCCACGATCCAAAGTTGAAAACTTTGGGTGAAAGAGGCATCGATCGATCTTTGTTGGATATGCCGAGCATTCCAAGGCTTTTAGGTTCTATGTTATTGAACCTAATGAACATGTTTCGCTTAACTCAATAATTGAATCAAGGGATGCGATTTTGATGATAATAGATTCTCATCGGTCCCTAGACAAAGTCGAGGATTCCTAATGGAACTCATGACATTGGTGTATCGAGGTCCTCGATGGTGAACCATCGGTGGTCCCTCGATGAGGTTATGGTTCAACAACCCGAACTCGTGCTCGTGAAGAGCAAAAGGGTCGACTCCAAAGTCATTTGGACTGAGTTTCAACTACACTTAGTTGAAGGAACAAGGGATGAGGTGTCGACCAATACTCCTATTGCTTCATTGTTGAGGATGATCCCAAGACATTTGAAGAAGCAATGAAGTCCTAGGATATTGCTTTCTGGAAAGAAGCAATCAATGATGAGATGGAGTCCATCATGGGCAACAACATTTGGGTGTTGGTTGATCTACCTCCTGGTTGCAAACCTCTAGGTTGCAAATGGATTTTCAAAAGGAAAATGAAGGTAGATGGAACTATTGAAAGTTCAAGGCTAGACTAGTCATTCGTGGCTTTAAACAAAAGTCGAATAGACTATTTTGATACTTATGCCCTGTGGCTCGTGACGATTAAGACCGGCCGATTGCTATGGCATCTATTCAACAATCGTTATTCATAAGATGGATGTGAAAATAGCCTTCTTGAATGGTGAATTGGAAGAGGAGGTTTATATGAACCAACCTCGTGGCTTCATCTTGCTCGAAATGAAAACAAGGTGTGTAAACCGATTAAGTCTCTTTATGGACTTAAGCGTGCACCTAACAATGGCATCAAAATTTGATGAAGTGGTTTTGTCTAGTGGTTATGTTCTTAACCAAGTCGACAAATGTGTATATAGCAAATTTGATGAATCGGTAAAGGAGTCATCATCTATCTATATGTTGATGACATGTTGATCTTTGGCACCGACCAAAATCAGTTGACCGACAAAGGAATTTTGTCATCAAGGTTCTCCATGAAGGACATGGGGAGGCGATGTTATCCTTGGTATAAGGATTAAACATGAAAGTAAAAGAATTTATATCTCTCGCCTCATTATATTGAGAAGGTGATGAGAAAATTCAATTACTTTGATTGTACTCAGTTGAGTACACCTATGGATACTTGTGAGAAGTCGATGCCTAATCATGGCAAAGTCAGATCTCAACTTGAGTATTCTTGGGTAATTGGTGCCGATGTATGCCATGACTTGTACAAGGCCCGATATTGGTTTTGCGGTGGGAAAATTGAGCAGTATACTAGTATCCTAGTGCTCATCATCGCAAGCGCTCAGAGGGTATCAAGTATTTAAAGAGAACTATGGATTATAGTCTATCATATATTGGTTACCCATCGTTGTTGGAAGGATACACCGATGCAAGTTGGATCAAGAACACTCAAGACAATTGCCTACCAGCTGGTGGGTACTCCTACTTGGTGGAGGTGCACTTGGGCATCCAAGAAGCAAACTTGCATCACCAGCTCAACAATGAAATCTGAATTTGTGGCTTTAGCAATGCCGGTAAAGAAGTCAATGGTTGAAAAACTTGCTTCTTGAGATTCCATTGTGGCCTAAACCTATAGCACCTATTTCTATCCGGTGTGATAGTGCAACTACATTGGCTAAGGCTTATAGCCGATGTACAATGGTAAGTCTAGACACTTAGGTGTCGCATAGCATGATTCGTGAGCTTATCATGAATGGGTGGTATCTATAGAGTTTGTTAGATCTCAACAATTTAGTGATCACTTGACGAAGGGACCGACTAGAGACTTGGTTATAAAGTCTCAAAAGGGATGGGTTTAAGTCCAACTTAGTCATCGAATGCTAGGACACCCAACTCCTCCTAAGGAAACTTGGGAGTCGAGTTCAATGTGGAAAGTCGAACATTCAAGGCACCGGAGCACATGTTTTATTTACATCCCAAGGTTGTGCTCGTAACTCACGAAAGGAGGATGAAGTCTTTACTTAATGGTTAATTTTCTTTGAAAAGTGCTTGGCGGGAGCATGACTAAAGAGGAACCACCTATGTAAATGTTGAAGTTTTGCCGCCTGTGAAGCTTTGGACTTTTAGCTTTTACAACATTTATGAATTTCGATATGGACACATGGCTTGTATAGTGTCGAGTCATAAGTGTTTGAAAACTTGTGTATTTTATCTTCGTGTATTCAAAAGGGTCAAGGGTTCAATTCTTAGAACACCCCGATTCTCGAATATTTGAACGTGTAATTTACTAAGATGGAAATTCAATCCTCGTGACATTTTCGTTTACGCACATGTTTTGCTTGATGTTTATTTTTCATGCAAAGGAAGTGAACTAAATTGGGGAGGATTGTTGGAAAATTTAGTGCACTTGTAGGATTAGTTCATACCTTGTAATGGGTTAGGAGGTACGGAGGCATACACCCATAAGGTCCATGAACACCCGACTCTAATAGTGGTTTGTATTGGTAGTGCTAGTAGAAAGTACCGCCAGGAAAGTATCGCTGTGAAAAGTATCGCTTGTGGTTTCCATCGATAAGCAGGTGTTTCCACCGATAAGCGTGTTTCCACCGGCGGTGTATCCATTGCTAGTACTATGAAAGATCGATAAGCGGTGTTTCCATCGATAGTCAGATTTCCACCGCAAGTGGAAAGTACCGCTAGTGGAAAGTAATCGCTTATTGAAAGTATCGCTAAATGGCGATTCATAATCATTAATGACCACGCTTAATCGGTCATGTAACCACTAACGGCTATAATGGGGATAGTTATGAGGATTAATGGGCCGATTAATCCTCATAATTCCATTTGAACGGTGAGAGTAATCTCCTATAAATAGGAGATCGATTATGCATGAAAGACACACGAAAACACTAAACACTTATTAGCGCAAGGGTTATAGAACCGTGCCTAATTCCATAATCGCATTTGGTCTTATCCCAAGTAGATATTCGTAACCTGCATTAGGGTCGAATAGTTTACTTTGGAAAGTGATCACACGATTCCAAGTGATATTCGGTAACCACCTAGTGGTATTTGTTATCACGACCATTTGCTTGTTTCTCACGAATAGCTGCATATCTCTCTTGAATTGATTATCTAACCACGCCATCGGCCAACTACACCAACAATTGTGGCGAACCACTATAAATACTCGCGTTGTGCTTTTGTGCTTCTTACTCTTATCTTTTCATTACATATCTTTATATGCTTGTTTATCAACATCCAGTATACACAACCAAATAGATTGACATAAGTCAATCTAAATAGCTGAAAAGGAAGTTTTAATTGGTAAAACTATTCAACCCCCCATTCTAGTTTTCTACAAAATTCATAAAAATTGTTAAAACACATATGCATAGAAGGTTTCAAATTCACAACTGTAAAAACACATATGCACACTCAAAAACACATGTGCACACTGAGACGATAAGAGCAAAAAAAAAGTAAGATTTGAACCGTCGCCTATTCCACCATTCGCAAAACAAAAAAACTCATGATAACAAACCAAAAAGGTTCGCTAAAAAAAAAAAAAAAACCTAACGAAAAATTAAAACAAAAAAAATATTTCTATTTTTTAATTAAATACATACATACGAAAGGCCTATATAAGAGAAATACATATCATATAATAAGGTTATTGCTAACACGATTATACGCTTTTTTGTTCTAAATTGGACTCTAAATTGATTTCATGTATCTTTTTGCTATTTGTCTCAACCTTATGTTTCTCAACAGCCTAACCCATCATCATTGGCCATCCCATGCTATTATAATCTCGTCTCTATTTATGTTGTCTATGTCTATTAAAACAAATGATAAAGTGATTAATAAATTATAAATCATCAACCCATTATAGAAGCAAAAAAAAAACGAAAATCAGTTTTTAACCTTATCTTTCACTCAAACATATAATCAAACATTTGTCTTTCAACATAATCATAACATTCAATTAAGATGTCAACTACTAAAACCTTGGTCTAGTGAAACAATAAAAAAAAAAACCATTTTATTATATCGGAGATTTAGACTCGGGTGAATGGTGAATTTATGTATCTCTCATAGTCACAATTAAATTCTGTAGATGCAATCAATAAAAAGATTATAAATATGTTATAGTTACAGAAAAATTAATAATAAACAAATTCAATTAGAGATAAAGCAAATGACACAACCGTCAAAGATGAACATTGTTTGAATCAAATGTATAACAGTTAAGCCTTCAATACCTTCAAAACATATTTCCATTAGAGCGAGCAAAAGGAAAAGGCCACATGATACAATCAAACATGATAAAATCAAAAGGAAAATGAGCTCATCACATCATCAATATCATCGAATGAATCCTTGCCGACACCCCAGAAACTAACAGTTTATATAAAAAATTCATCAACATCACAAGAATTTTTTTTTCTGATTAAAAAATTTGTTCGAGAAACAACTTTTTTGGCCGATATAAGTAGGATGCCAATTCGAAAGGTAATAATGGTTGTGATTTTTCCGGCGACATAAATAGGCAAGGATGGTGGCTAGGGTTTAAGAGGCATAAAGAAAAGTGATTTCTGGTGGAGACGTTTAAGAGTATGGGGCTATAGGATCCTATTTTATGGAAGCAAATTCCACCGTCCGATCGGGCTAGAGAGTCTTGCTTGATCAGCGATCTTGGGAGGAAAAGAGTCTTCCTTCTGCACAACAAGTAATCACCGTTAGCCTCGCCTACGGATGATGTCGGGACCAAGCTCCGGCGTGAGTAAGGCGGAGGGTAAAGATAGCAATAAATCGATGATTAATGTATGTGTGTGTATTTATATCTATCGAATCATTAAATGTGTTGGGGTATTTATACTACCCCAACTATGTACTGCTCGTCATTGTAGAGATCTTGTTAAATGCGGACCTATATTACTGTTTGCAAGCCTATAGCCACCCTAGTTGATAGGCGCGTGGTAGGAATCCTTAAAAGCGGATCTTCACTTGTCGTCCGGACGGCTTAGGACATGCCGTCCGGCCGAGCTATGATGCGGACGGCGTGTCTTCCGGACATATCGTCAACATGTCCCCGGTATTGGATTACGGGTGTAAGCGGTGGTGCAATCTTGAGAGTTGTAACGTCTCGGAATGTGTTTTGGAATACCTCGCGGTGGATTCTAATGACATTTGGTTTTTGGTGATGATGGGCTTGCCGACTATTGGGCTTTCATCCGTGTATTCTCGTCTTCCGAGATTGGCGTGGGCGGGCGAGATGATGCCACGTCACTTTTCTTGGTGATGGGACGTTTGTGACTTATTAGGGTTTCTTCTTTGCCTATAAAGGGCTTTTACCACGATTATTTTCTCACATCTTTCGATTTTTACTTTCTCTTGCTCTCGGAATATCTTCTTCTTGAGTCTATAAGGTTCGTCTCGTTCTTCCTTGTAATTATTTGTATATCCTTTGGCATCCTTTTAGTAATGGCGAACAAATGACCGAAGAACAGAGCAACCCTATTTCGACCGAGGTTATGCAGCTTCCGGTAGTTCAGAAGTTCGATATGCATATCCACACATCTAAGTTAACACAACCTGAGCTGGACAATATAATCGTAGAATATGGTATTCCTCTTGACCTTCGCCCCCGTCTTCCTTCGGATAATATGACAATGGACCAACTTACGGAGGATACGATTGGCATATATCCTCAGCAGTTGGATCTGGAGGTGTTAGGATTCCTTCTCTACTTTTCTGCTTGAATGTTATTAGACATTTGAGTTCATTTTCCCATTGGTTCCTTGAAGCAGAGCAGTGACCCTTTTTGAGATTAGGTGTTATAGTTTGGGCATTCGTCCTAGGGTTTCCCTGTTCCGGGCGTTCTACCGTTTGTGCAAACAGGGGCATTGGTTTTCTTTTGAGAGTAGAACGGGAAAAAAGGCTTATAAATGCTTTAAGGAAGTGTTGACCGGCCTTAAACACTGGAAGGAGAAATTTTTCTTGATTGACCGTAGGGCGATTCCATGACCATGGCTTGGAGGCATAAAGATTCAAGATAACGGATCCTTACCGGACGGTTTTAGAGTCGGATCTTAGAAGTTGGCGGTACTCTTATTTTGCTACGAAACCCACCGTGAGTTTGCTATGGATGTGCCATCATCTTGGTCTTCAAGAATCCGGGTTCGAGCCTCTTAAAGGATCTGGGGCCATGGTAATCATTTGTTTTGTGCCCTAGGTTTCTTTGTGTTTATTATCTTGTGCTCTGCTTTTAATGAGCTTTTTCTTGCGATTGTCAATATGTCGAGTTTCTTGAGCTTCCGAATGGGATGATCGATGGTGAGCAAGGGCGGCCGTTGACCCAACGGGAGGTGCCAAAAGGACAACGGATCCTCTTCCGGTTGGTGCATCCCTTCCCCAAGGACCTCTTAGCCCTCCGCGGAGGAAGCCGATCCGGATGTGGTGGCGGCTAGGGAAAAAGAAAGAAACCCGGAGAAAAAGGAAAGGAGGCGGGCAAGAGAAAGGTGGTGAGGCACATCAAGGCCCAAAGTAAGAAGAAGAAAAAAAGCCGGTTTTGTTGAGCGGTTTTCTTGGGCTCTCCGGTGGTTAATCGGATCCCATCAACCAGTGATCCGAGCGATCAAGGCGAATCTGAACCTCGCCGCCGGCGGGGAACTCCTGCTGTTCTTTGCGGGAGGGGTGTGGCCGTGGCCGGGAAGGTATGGGCGGCGTGGCGGGGCGGTGGTCAATTACAACGGCCATGCCGTCTCGAGGAGGAGGCCGATTCCTCGGTGAACTCTCCACCGTGCCTCGATGGTAAGCATTTGGAGCACATGCATCATCTCTTTCATCTTATTATTTCTAATCGCTAATTTGGTTTTGGTGTATTCTAGGCCAATATTTTCGTATACAGTCGACCACATTGAGAGGTCAACTTATTAGATTCGGGTATGCTTAGATCTTACTGTCGCCTTTGTCTTACTGTAAATTTTTCTCAACTTCTCCTTTTGTTTTTCTCTGCAGATGAAGCTACAAATGTTTTCCTTCCCCACTGGGGCCTCCGTGACGACGTCCGGATAAACACATACCGGTCCTGCCGTGAGATGATTGATAACGTTGCCACTCCGGCCGAAAGAGAGGCTTTGGAACAAATAAACAATATAGATCTCATTCGGCAGGCATACGAAGACTTTGGAAAAAGTGTGATTGTCCAGGGGGAATTGTTAAGGAGGTTCCGGGATCTTTCCAACGGTTACTTCTATCTGAATGAAGCTCACAAAGGTTGCGAGGGGCTCGCGGAAAAACTCCGAGCTGCCGAAGGTGAGAACAACAGGTTGACGGAGGACATGAGGAAGCTAGACTCCGATCTAAAAGCCAGTGCCGGTAAAGAGAAAGATCTGGAGGAAGAGGTTGATAGGGTAACTCGTGACCGAAATGAGTGGATAGAGACTTCAAGGTCTCAGGCTGAGAAAATAAGGAAGCTGGAAAGCGAGTTGGCCGTCAAGGACCGATCTCAGCCGCCTATGAGACGGAGAGCGGCAAGTTGGCGTAGGGTTGCTCGTGAGGTGGTTAAGCAAAATCTTGTTCGGATGTTGTTGCCTTGGTGTCCGTCGTTTGTTTGGTAGCGTTGAGTACAAAAAGCATGGCTAAAGTGTATAGCTTGACCTACCAAGCGGGGTTTGTGGCCGGGGCCAAGGTGAGCAGGGCGAGGAGGAAGCAGGTCGCCTTGCGAGAAGATCCGGAAGGTCAGCAGGATGCTCCCGAGCTTGTGGAGGTGAATATGATAAACTTTTGAAGCCGAGTATCCCTTCATTCGAAGCTCGCCGACTCTTGCCGCTTGCCTCTGGGGATCGATGAACACAGGCAGGAGGTTCCGTTAGTAAGGACATGCCCGGACCATCAGGGGCTCCTCTTACCACCGAGACTCCGGTGGATACCGCGGAGGAAAATGCTTAAGTCTGGACATTTTTGGGACTTGTATTTTTGTAAACAATTGTTCGTATGATCTTCTTGTAATAACTAACAATGTTCGTTTACTGTTTAACTAGCGTTGTGAATGTATATTTTTTTGTGTTTGATATGTGTTCCTTTGGCACTTTCTTTCTCTCTTTTTTTTTTGTAATGCCCTCCTTAGGTTATTCTAAGGGCATCCGGCCGTGTCGGCCGTGCATCCGGTGTCCGGGCATCCTCATGAAGTTAGAGGGCATCCATTACTTGGGTGTCGCCTTCCTTAGGTTATTCTAAGGGCATCCGGCGGGCATCCTCGTGAAGTTAGAGGCATCCATTACTTGGGTATCGCCTTCCTTGGGTTATTCGTGCATCCGTGTCGGCCGGGCATCCTCGTGAAGTTAGAGGCATCCATTACTTGGGTATTTTATGTTTTCATACTCGGCGGGGACCAACCGTCGGAATTGTTATATTATCATCAATTGTTATTTTTCATACTCGGCGGGGCCAACCGTCGGAATTGTTATACTATCATCAATATTTGGAAAATCGCCTCCACATTATGGAAACTTTCATCATTTAGTTGATTATACATAGTCCTTTCGGATTACATAATGACAATAGGATTCTGTCACAATAACAACTATAAGCGGTTTCTAAGATTTGTAGCGTGCGGTCAGGGACCTCCTTCTCTCCATTATGCGCAACTTATAAGAGCCATTCTCACTTGCTCTATTATACGGTGGGGCCCTTCCCAATTGGGTCCTAACTTTCCTAGATTTTCCACCGGCTTGCTTCGTTCTTGCGGTAGACAAAGTCTCCTATTTTGAAATTCATTGGCTTGACCCTCCGGTTGTAGTATTGCTCTACTTGTGTCTTGTACTTAGCTTCTTGAATGGCAGCGTTTTCCTTCTTTCTTGTAAGAGGTCTAAGTTCGAGGCGTTGTTGTTCCTCGTTACGATCCTCTCGAAACATCATCGTCCGGTGTGTGGGCATCCCTATTTCCGGCGGGATTACGGCCTCACTGCCATCGTTAAGTGAAAGGTTTCTCCATTACATGTTTTGAGAGTCGTCCGGTGCGCCCATAAAGCGTTGGGTAGCTCATCTAGCCATCCCGATTTCTCTACCCAACCTTGTTTTATCCCATCCATCGGGCTTGGTTCGCTCGTTCTACGGTCCATTAGCTTGCGGATGTGCCACGGCCGTGTTTATTTGTTTGATCTTTAACCCCTCGCACCATTTCTTGAGCGGGTCATTCACGAAATTGGTTCCGTTGTCGATGACTATGATCTTGACAAACCATACCGGCATACAATGTTCTCGTACACAAATTTTATGACATCCTTGCCGTCGTTTTGACCAACGGCCGCTTCTATCCACTTAGTGAAATAGTCTATGGCCACGATCACATATTTGATGCGGCGGGTGCTTCGGAAAGGGGCCTAACACGTCCATTCCCCATTGGTAAAAGGCCATGGGGACATGATCGGCGTCGATGGCGTCTTGGGTAGTTTGGGTGCCGGAGGTGTATCGACAAAGTCGCATTTCACGATTTCTTCTCGAGTATCTCGGTGCATGGTAGGCCAATAATATCCTTGCCTCATAAGTTTGGCCACGACGGTTCTCGGTCGGCGTGCATCCGGCAACAACCTCATGCACTTCCGGATGATGTAGTTTGCTTGCAATGGTCCTACACATCTCATCATCGGTGCCAAATAGCCTTTCTTAAAGGGACCCTTCTTCCATAACGTCTTGGGAATTTTCATCCTTAAGCTTCTAGCTTCATTTGGATCCTCGACCACACTCCTCCTCCGGACACGATGATCGGTGTCATCAATTGTCCGTTTCTTCCTCTACTACGGTGTTAATTATCTCTTCATCTCTTGATGGCTTTTCGGGACTTCTCGAGCACTTTTTTGTCGGTGATCGAAGGCCACTGCTTAGCTAGTTTACTAATATATCGCCTTCGATTTTGGGCCCTCGGAATGTTGCGAATCTTAAAGTTTTGGGCCGGAGATGTATTTTCTCGCTTGAGCTAAGTATTTACGCATGCTTTCCTTGGTAGTGTGAATTCCCCATTAATCGACTAGCCACAAGTTTTGAGTCCACCCGTACGCTTAAAACCTTGATTTTAAGTTTTCTTGCGATCCTTGGGCGGCTAGTAGGGCCTCGTACTACTGCCTCGTTGTTGGTGCTAGGAAAGTTTAGCGGGGGCGTGGGTCGATTCTACCTTTTGGGTGATAAGAACCAAACACACTCCGGATCCTTTGTTATTTGATGCTCCGTCCGTGTACAATAACCACTCTGCCTCCTCTACTTCCATAACGTTCGGACTTGTCTTACCTCTTGATTCCACGGCACTTCTGTTAGGAAGTCCGCTAGGACTTGTCCTTTGACTGCGTTGCGAGGAGTGTAGGTGATGTTGTATGCTCCTAGCTCCACAGCATATTTGGCCAACTTTCCCGAGGCTTCCGGTTTATTCGGTATTTGTTTGATGGGTTGATCGGTGATGACCCGGATGGGGTGAGCCTCGAAATACCTCCTTAGCCTACGGATGCGTGTAGCGGACACAAAGCTAACTTCTCCATAGGGCGTAGTGCCTCTACGCTTCATGTAGTGTCCGGCTAACATAGTGCACGGCGGTCTGCCATTTCTTTCTACCGAGAACCTGCACTCACGGCTCCGGATGAGGCCGAGATATATGAACAATTGTTCCTTTGCCTTGAATTGGATAAAGAAGGTAGTTCGAGTATCAACCTCTTCATCTCCTGAAAAGCCGACTCGGCTTCCTTCGTCCATCGGTATTCGTCCTTGTTCTCTTTAGTGATGTTCTTTAGTGTGTCGAAGAAAGGGAGGGCTCTTTCTGCTGACTTTGATAGGAATCTGTTTAAAGCCGCTAACTTTCCACTCAGGCTTTGCATTTCTTTTAAGGTTTCCGGAGATTTCATCTCCATTATAGCCTTTGTTTTCCTCGGGTTGGCCCTTATTCCTTCTGATGTCACCATGTAGCCGAGGAATTTACCTTCCTCCACACCAAAAGAACACTTTCGCGGGTTCAACTTCATGTTTATCCTCCTAAGGTTGTCAAAGGTTTCCGCGATGTCGTGATCATTTCTCGTTACATTCGGCTTTTTATGACCATATAGTCTACATCGCCTCAAATTTCTCCCTATCGTGATTGAAAGCGAAGTCCACCAACCGTTGATAGGTTGCCCACATTCTTTAGTCAGAAAGGCATTTTTGTATAGCGATATGTCCTCGATGCATGTAGAATGCCGTTTTCTCCTCATCGTCCTTGTTCATCTGAATTTGGTGGTAGCCTTTGTAGGCGTCAAGGAAACACTTATATTTATACCCCATGACGGATTCGATCTTCGGTCTATCTACGGCAAAGGATAGTAATCCTTGGGCATGAGGAGTTGATTTTGAAGTCAATACACATTCTCCGACTTAGTCGCATTTCTTGACCAACCTTGGATTGGCTATCCATGTCGGGTACCTTCTGGTCGGACTATGCGGCTTTGACCCATTCTTCCACTTCTTTATTAATTACTTGGTTCTTTTCCGTGAGAATATTCTCCTTTTTGGGCCACCGGTGTGTCGGAGTTGTTCGCGAGAGAGAGTCTTGTATGAGGCGTCTTGGCACTCCGGTCATGTCTACCGGCTCCCAGGCAAAAATATCTTTATTCTTCCTCAAGGTCTCGATGAGTTGCCTCCGGCATTCTCGTGAGAACTTGGTTCCTATGGTTACTCGTTGCTCTGGGTATGCTGCGTTAACTAGGATGTCCTCCGTTTGCTCTTGGCTTTCGTGTTCTTGATCCCAGTTTCTACTTCCCTTTCGGAAGAAGCGGCTTCTCAGGGATCTGCTCTTCCTCAAATCTCCTGCATTCCATAACTACCGCCCGTTTGGCAAACAGAGTGGCTATCCCTCCCGGAGTGGGGAACTTCATCATTGCATGAATGGTAGAAGGTATGGCCCTTAATTCTTTGAGACCCGTTCGGCCTAGTATTATGTTATAGGGAGAAGGCGATCGTACTACTGTGAACGTCATCATCACCGTCCGGAAAAGACCCTGATCCCCCATGCGGACCTCTAGTTCTATCTTCCCCATTGGTTGGATGACTTCACCGGAAAATCCTACCAGCGGAGAACTAGTTTCTTTCAGCCGGGATTGAATGGAAGGACAAAAGTTCCTGAAACAATGTTCGTACATGACTTGGACGGAAGCGCCTTCATCTACGAACACCCTCCTTACAAAATATCCTTCTATTTCGGCTTCCACGATTAACGGCTCATCGGATAGGTCATCCGTGGTTATCAGGGGAAGGTTATAGGGTATTCATCCGACCTTCATCATAGAACACGCCCTTTCTTTTACGGTCTTCCGATTGTTGGCGGACCATGTTGATCACCTTTCCTTTTCCGTTGTGACCTCTCGGCCTCTCCCTTCCTTTTTCTTTGGGCGTTCTTGACCAAGTGATCCAACTTCCACGATTCAAGAGCCACTTCCAATTGCCTCTTTAAGTGATAACGATCATTGGTGAGATGACCCTTTCTCCATGATACTCACGAACCGATCTTCATTTTCTTTGCTTGGTTTTCCTTATAGCAGGGGTGGTGGAGGTAAGTTTAGATGGTGTTCGATGGAAAGTATTTCTTTGGGTTGTTTGGTAAAGTTGGAGGCGGGATCCGATTACCATCTGTTTGATGAAGTCGTTACGCTTGAATTCATTTGAGTCGTGCTTGACTTTAGGAGAGACGTAAGGGAGAAGACTTCTCTCATCGAGAATCATTCCTTTCCAGGGGCGTCGGTCGCCCTCTTCTGTCATTGAAACTTCCCACGAGGTTCCTATCTCTCGGGGCTGGATGCTCGGCTTAGGGATAGGTCGGGGTTTCTCCCTCGGTAGCTCGGTGTTCTTATAAGCCTCTTCCGCCCGGATATAATCGTCCACCTGGTCATCATTTCCTTCACGGTTTGGGACTGATCGGAGAATTTTTAGACAAGTCGGGCACCGATGGCGCTCATGAGCGATATTTTCATGAGCTCTGGTACTCCGGGATCCGGTGGCCTCGTCGGTCCACCTTTCTTTGAATCTGGGAAGGGCCTCGTTCGCTTGCACGACAATCCGGGTGATTTCTGTGGGGTCTTTTAGGTTCTTTTCGAAGGGCAAACCTCGTGTAAAGCGGTCCTCGATTCGCCCCATCCGTCAATGCTTCACGGTTCCAAATTGCTAAACCGGGCTGTCTTGCTCCATCCATGGTTTGTTGGAACATTCGGCACCATCTTGGCATTGGCCACTCTCCTTGATTCTTTGCCCGACAAAGCGGTTAATATGGTCATCGGATCGGTGACCCATCGTCTGATTTTAAGTTAGTAGGCATTATACATTTAGGGACCGTGAACTCTACTATCCTTCTTGTAGCGGTGGCCGGGCCAATTCCTTAAAGGGTTTCTTGAGATCGTCCTTGGGTTTTGGCGCGGTGTCTACCTCCATCTCGTCATCGTCTGTGAAGATGAGACGAGTCGGTTTAATAACTCCGGCCCCGTGGCGTTGTATTTTCTGAAGAGAGCCTCCAAAGAGGCCATCTGGGCTTGTATTTCCTCCGGTAACCCACCGGTTTGAGTATTGAAAACCCCGCTTCCCCCTATATGTCCCGGAGGGGAATCGGGCTCCGGTGGAGGTGGTGGTCCGGCACCCGTCATCCGATCTTGGGGTAGAATGAATCAGGGTCCCACGGATGGCGCCAATTTGTTGAAGCAAATTCCACCGTCGATCGGGCTAGAGTCTTGCTTGATCAACGATCTGGGAGAAAAGAGTCTTCCTTCACCTGAACAAGTAATCACCGTTAGCCTGCATACGGATGATGTCGGGACCAAGCTCCGGCGTGAGAGTAAGGTGGAGGGTAAAGATAGCAATAAATCGATGATTAATGTATGTGTGTGTATTTATGTCTATCGAATCATTAAATGTGTTGGGGTATTTATACTACCCCAACTATGTACCTCGTCCTTTGTAGAATCTTGTTAGATGCGGGACCTATATTACATGTTTGCAAGCCTATAGCCACCCTAGTTGATAGGCGCGTGGTAGGAATCCCTTAAAAGCGGATCATGTCGTCTTGTCGTCCGGACGACATGGAAGGATTAAAATACCCACTTTGCCCTTAATTTATTTATTTTTTCAAAAATGGCTACATATATTTTCAAAATGCCATTGTGCATAGATATGTTGTACATTATGCATTATTAAAAGTAATAAAGCGATTCTAATAATTTATTTGGTTATAATAACCTATATATATATATATATATATATATATATATATATATATATATATATATATATATATATATATATATATATATATATATATATATATATATATATATATATATATATATATATATACTCCTATAAAGGAGCAATAAACACAACCAAAAATCAAACCGCCCTCAACCTAAATTTAAGATTCACCACCCGAATCACAAATCTATACTCACATGTATGTTCCCTTCGTAAAATCATACCACATCCCGAACCTAAATTATAAAACCCAAACCTACTTTATATAAAACAACCACCACACACACAAAAATACTCCCACCACATATTTTTCTTTTCTTCTTCTCTCTTCACCTATACTTTCTTTAACCTAAAACACACATATCTCTCTCTAAACAATCAACAACCGCCGACCACACACGAGCCAACCACCACCACCACCACCTGCCACGAGCCGACCACCATAACCGATGCCTCCAGCTGTTTTTTGAGGTTTTTTATGGGGTCTTTTATCCTTTGTTAGATTTATATTTTATTTCAAGTTTTGATGTTTTTCGAATATATCTATACTTATATAAAGCGTTTAAGTTGTGGCCCACAAAAATTAAGATAAGGAGCCCGATCATCGAAATGATGACGTGTCACTTTCTAACTAAAAAATAACAAAAAGGAGGGCTCTAACAAACTAATTAATCACGTCACTTAACTAATTAATCATATTTATTTTAAATTTAAATATCTTTTAATTCGCTTAACTTTTTTATGATCTAATTTCACCATATTTTTTAAAATTTTGTGCTCTTTAATTCAACATCCATTTTGATATATTTTTATGAGTTTTTAGTTTTTACATTTTTAGTTGATTTATTTTATTTTGATTCAAATTTTGTAACTTTAACCTTTATTTCAATTAATACAAACTTTATTTATCAAAATCATTTACTTTTGGGAAAGTGTTTGTGGAAAGAGATTGTGAAGGTATTTTTATATGGGAATAATGATGTCACGGGAAAGATCTGGAAAACCCAAACAAACACATACAACTAACACATATACATTTGGAGTGTTGTGAAATGAATTACCAATAGCGGGTAAGGAATTCTGAGGAGAGTTGGGTTATGATTCATTTACTATATTTATTATATAACTATATTTATCGCCGCCGCTGTGCAAGATCCAACTAAGATATATATATATATTTTCGTATCTAAGTTTATATAACATTTTGACAAAAGTGTTATTCGATTGGTTTTTTCACGGAATCTCTTTGCTTTTGTCACGGGTATTCTTCTGCTTTGCCACATTTCTTTGTCGTCGCTCGATGTTGTGTGAATCATATTTTGAGGCTTGTTATTTAATTATTGTCGGACATATATGTTTTGGAAGTATTGAATATTTTTTTTATATAAATTTGTATATATAATTTATGGATCTGAGTAAAGAGTAGTTGATAACTTTTTTGTAGATATGTTGTTGCCTTGCCACCGTTGTTGCCCGATCTCTTGCCGTCAGCTGCCGGAACAGTTACAGGTGGGTAGCAGTTGTAGTATAATTTTTTGTTATAAAGTTTATATGGATTTATGGTATAAAATTGATGTAGTTTTATTTTTGTTAGTTTATGTAGATTGCAAGTTTCTGTAAATATTATGTTAGTTTTTTTTGTTGCTTCAACTTTGTTATATAAAGATTTGTGATATTTTTTTCAAATTTGTTGTTAAATTTGGTTAGTAAACGATAGTAAATTTGGTATTCTAATTTTTTTTATGTAAATAATGTTTGGTAAATTTTGTATACAAATTGTTAAAACGTTAAATTTTGAACGGTCCGTCGGAAGCCGGGTTTTGCTTGATAGTTAGACCGGATTGAATTGCCGGGTTTTAGTCGAACCGCCGAACGGAAAACGTCCGGTTCAAACAAAAAGAAAGAAAATGTAGTAATAGTAGATGAAAGTAATCGGATATGCTGGTTGTGTACTTGAACAATACACTTTGTAGCTTGTAAGAGATCAATCGATTTCGGTTTCTTGTATGTTGACGTAAAGTAGCATTATACGGTGGTGGACTATGATGGTATAAAATGATGATGTGTGACGGTGTTGGTCTTCTGTAATATTTTCAGTTTATAAGAATGGGATAAAAGAAAACCAAATAATGGTTTGGGTGATGACTGGACTAGACAAGTCAACTTGTGAAACAATATGATGACTTCCACAAAAAATACATTAGTTGATTGGAATGAAATTTTTCTTACTATACAAGTAAATTACATTATCTTTATTGGATGCTAAAAGCTATGGATAATGTTTGATACTCCGTACTTTCTTCCCCTGTGGACACTTCAAAGTTCAATATGGGTAATTTTTTCTTTTGACATAAAACCCGTTTGACCCGGTGGTTGAACCGGTAACCCGATGAACCGACAACTCGATCTGGTCAATCAAGAATCTGGGTTTTAATACATTGCTTTTGAGGTAATAAACTTTTAAAATTTGAAAATTTATAAAACTTACAGATTTTTGAAATGTTAATTTAATGATAATATTTTGAAAATTTCAAACTTTTAGAATTTGAAATATTTTGATTGTCTAAATGGTTGTCAGGTTGAATTTTTTGAAATTCTAAAAATCAAACTTTAAAATTTTGAAATATTTCAAAACCATTTAGATTTCTTGGAAACGTAAAAAGTAATCAACTTTTGTGAAAGTGAAATTTAATGACAAGTATGGTAAATTTTAAATCTTTGGAATCTGAAATATTTTGTAGTGTAAAAAAAGTTATCACAGTTTTGAATATTTTGAAATATGTTAAAAGTTTAATGGTTTGAAATATTCTGATTGTGAATCTGGTTTAAATCTTTCTAAGCTATTAAAAGTTGAAACTTTTATGTGAACATAACAAGATTTGACTAAAAGTAGAAAATGTGGTGCCGTTATGGTTGGCACCAGAAAATATGGTGCCGTTAAACATTTTTTCTTTTTCTTTTCGTTTACATAATTTATTAGAGATATATAAAATTAAAATCAAAGCACATTAGATTAACTAAAAAAAAGTTAGGGACCAACATTGCAAACATATTAAGGACCAACCTAAAAAAAAGTTAGGGACCAACATTGCAAACATATTAAGGACCAACGATGTAAAAAAAGTGTCAAATAAACTTAAAAAGTAAATACTCAAAACAAAAGTCTATAAGATGAAAAAGTAAAAAAAAAAAAAAAATTAAAAAAAAAAGAAAAAAAAAAACTTGGCGCTGCTTGGTGGCTACGACGCCACTACCTTTGGCGCGAACTCCGATACCGTATGCCATTCTCTTTTCTCGGCTGGTAGCTTGGCGCGACTCTTTGACTCAACGATACCCCCACTCTAATGAATGAGTCAAACTTTTAAACTTGACTATGAGAAAATACACTTTTATGTAAGTAAACACTCACATTTGATGTTTAAAACAAAAAACATTCACATTTAAAATAAAATTATTAGTCAAGCCGACATAGGTTTCATTCATAATGAAGTTTAAAATCTTTTTATTGTTTCTAAAAGGTTGACATTCTAAATATGACAAGTTTAGTACTTTAATGTTTAAAGTATATTTTGTTGTTTTGGAATCTTATTAGATAGTACAACTTAAAACAATGGAATTGAGTCAATTCGGGTGGGGTTAGCACTAAAAGGAGCTAATAAAACAAACATGAACCCGACCCTATTTAGAATTCGGGTCATTCGGCTTAACTCGAATATAATTTTGAACCCGAGTAAGCCGACTCGAATAGTCTCGGGTTCGGATTCGAGTCGGGTCGGGTTTTATGACACTCTTACTTTCACACATACTGATGCTATCGGGAAAACAATGCGACCATGTTGTCAGAAAAAAAAAGTTCTTTGTAATGGATTCCTTAGCGCTACAAATACAATTTGTCGAAGAAAACTATTCGTTGAAATTACATCCGAACCTAGAAAACGTTGTCGCTATCTTGTACCGCTGGCTACACAACGCCGCTAAACGCGGTACTCGACTGAACACCACCGCCGCTAGTAGCGGTACTCGGCTAGTATATATATATATATATATATATATATATATATATATATATATATATATATATATATATATATATATATATATATATATATATATATACACACACACTAGTGGTAAACTCGTCCGATGGACGGGTATGACTTGTGGTTTTTATTTTTAGGATTTAGTAGAACAAATATATACTAAAAGTAATTAAAAAGTAACTCAATAAATTCAACTATATCGTTGGAAAAAGTAACTCAATGAAAATAAACTATAAATATACGGAATTATTATTGAATGCATTAAGAATGGTAAGAAATAAACATTTATCAAATATGAGAGGAAAAAAGTTCAAAGTTGAACGCAAGAACAAAGTATACAACTAAATAAACTCAACTACGAAATAAAGTTTTTTTCGTATAAAACGTTTGTTGTTAATTTTGCGTTACCAACCTTAACACAAAAAAGAATCTTCAATCTTCAATCCCTTTCTCCTCTTCACTCTTGAGATAACCACGTATAATTATTCGTGTGAACCTATTCCTGTAAAGTTTCCATTGAGAGTGGTGAAGCAGAAGTGTGGTAATACATTTTGTTGGAATCACTCCTAAACCTTAATTCAAGTGTTAGTGATTCATATGTAATAGTTAGCTTAATATGGCCTTTATGTTTGTTATTAAGCTAAGGCTTATGTAGAAGGCCCATAAGCCTTGGCCCAAGCCCATAAGAAGGGAAGGAGTCTAGATGTGTTGGCCTAGCTCCTTGCCCTATAAATACCTCTTGTAAACCTTCTATTGAAGGTTGGTTGTTCATTTTATCTTTCACTCTACGCATAACTATTCTTCATTTATATTCGTGTGTGTGATAACGTGTTCAACCGATCATTCTCTTCTCTATTTCTTATATTGGTGCTTGTGTTATGAATATGGGAACCTAACAGTGGTATCATTCGCCAAATAGTTGGGTGAACATCTTTTGTTTTTGAAGTTTTGGTCTTCACAGCATGTCTGGGTTCATACTTTGTCACGCTTAAAACTTATTTTGTACACTTTTAATCCAAGATTCTTGTACTTTCAACGCTTTTAGGTGTTAAAATATCTGTTTGGCAAAAAGTTTCAAACTTTACGTTTGAATCATTATTTTAAGCTTGGTTTTAAGCGTGGGTTTATTTCACATAAGGTGTTTAGAAGTTTTGGATCATCAAGTTTCACACTTTTGTGTTATTTTGGTGATATTGAAGCTTTCATCACAAAATCGGTTTAGAAACATCATTGGGCGAAATCGGTTTTGGTCGAGTTTTACTGCGATCAAAACCCTATTTTTACGCGTAACGTTTCCTTGGATCGATCTTGATTTTAGTGGTTTACTCGGTGTTTCCTTGCTTGGATAAGCCCGAAAACACTTCGACTTTGGATATCCTTTGCCTTTGTGATAGTGTAAAGATCTTTTGGGCAAAACCCTAATCTTACGCATAAGCTCAAACTTGTCGTAGAACTCGTTACGCATAAGATTTTTCTTACGCCTAAGCTCATCTTACGCATAAGCTAATCCTACGCCTAAGTTTTCTACGCTAAACTTTCAGTTTACGCATAACTTTAGTGTTTCTCAATTCTTACGCGTAAGCTACTCCTACGCGTAAATATCACTTTTACGCATAAGTTTGGTGTTTTTACGCTTAAGTGTTACTTTGCCTACACTTGGTTTCTACGCCTATGGATACTTCGTCAACAACGTTTCATTCGACTACAAAGATCCATTTAACAACACAAGTTTTCAACATGTCACAACCACCATACTCTAGCTACTTTCCTTACACTTATAATCAACAACAACAACAACAACAACTAAGTCCACAACATCAATAATTTAATCAACAACAACAAATTTATCAACAACAATTTAATCAACAACATACTCCACAACTAGGAGCAATTCCACCACAAATGGTTCAACCACCACCTAGTCTTCAAGTACAACCTTACACAAACTTCTACAATCAACATCCATCCAGAGGTACTATGAAGGAACCGACATGGTTTGGCAAGATTTGTGAAGCCTTAAGTAGCCAACAATCAATTCATGAAGTCGGGCTCACTGATAGACCTCCAATGCTCACTCCCGGAAATTATGATCAATAGGTGATAAGGTTCTTTAGATTTTGTGATCTAAAGAAGCCACATGGAAAGTTTTAAAGAAGGTCATTATGGAAGGTCCATTTGGGATGCCTCTTTGTTGTCACACCATGATCCGGATGCCAATCCACGAAGATCTGTCCACCAACATTGCCACTATCTCGCACCTCACTTGATGAACTTCTACATTTTGAAGCCAAGCAGACTAGCAATGCAATACATCCTTTTAGGATTACCCAATCCAATCCTTGAAGTGTTGATGCTCAAAAGATCGCAAAAGAAATGTGGGAACATGTTCATCTTCTTATGGAAGCACAACACTCAATCAGAAGACATGGAATCCAAAATCTACTTGGCTTATGAATACTTCATGATTGAACCGGGAGACATTAGAGTCATATCATCATCGCTTTTAGACATCATTAATGATTTGGAAAAACACAACATCATCATGCCAATTCTTTGTCAACACTAAGTTCCTAAGTAGTCTTGGTCCGAATGGGAGAAGTATGTCATTTTATCCGTCAAGCTAAGAATCTTCATCATGCTACATACGGTTGTTGTCGACTATCTCAAGCCTCACCAAAAAGAAGTTGACAAAGAAAGGGCTATCCGTGGACTCCGACTTCACGGTCGCTTCCGGACAATCAACAACTTGCTTTGTGGGCTCAAACTAGTTTTCCTCCTCAAGCGGCTCCTCAACCCGCCTCCTCAACCAACTGCAACCATCACACCATATGCGTAAACAAGATCACGTGAAGGATATGCGTGCTGTGATAACCTCTACGCATAAGGTTGACTCTTACGAGTAAGCCTTACGCGTAAGGTTCCATATACGCCACGCGTAAGGTTTACGATAAGGCCCTCTTTTCCTACGCGTAATATTTCTTACGCGTAAGTCAAGAACCCACGATAAGCTTATGCTTAGGCGATACCACTCTGCTTACGCATAAGCTTGCCATTTCTACGCCTAAGCCTAGTTTTAACCTTAATTATAAATTGTTCGCTGCGTACAAACTTGTAAATAAATAAATCATAACGCCACAAAACCAATAATGTCACTAATAAGCTTAAACGCTTAATGTCGTGAAAAATAAGTGAAAACATGGACTTTAAAACTTAAAGTTAATTAACTCACGAAACTTATCACGACGTCTTTGGACTATTGGACAAACAAGTGACATTGGACTCGTAACAATCATCAACATATCACATTCAATAATTAGACAATAAAACCATCTGTTGACTAACGTAATGTCTTTCGATATGTTGGTTCTTTTGGCCAAATATCTTTCAGATCACGACATGGACGCTCAAATGCAGAATGTGGATGCACCAAATGTTCTCACCGTTGCTGATATCTTCCCGAATGGTTTTCCAATGAAGATCGGAAAGAATATGTCGATCTCAAGAACATTCCCCAGCCATGGAGAACCCTCTACATTATGATCACCAAATCCGTTTCTGGACGTGATAGTGGTTATGAGCATCCCAAGCTCATGGAACTACAAATTTTTGGGCTCGTCAACAAGAAAGACATAGAAGTTGAAGCTCGATATGGGACGATATGATGACTTTCCTTAAAAGCTTGGCACCAAAATCCGTATATCGGATATACCAAATCGTTGATCCAACGAGCTCTGGGTATAATCGATATTCCTTGAGACTCGATGACCCCAAACAACACTCCATGTTGTATGAGCCCACACTCTCTATCGAAGGACTCTACCACAAAGAAACAAGGTGCAATGCTGCGGATCACCTTATAATCGATGATATCAAACAAGCGTATTTGTACAAACGATATTTGGTAGCAGTTGAAGAAGGTAAAGTAGGTTTTCTTGATGAAAAGTCCATTGGTACACCTACAAGGAAAACCCGAAAGAGGTAGTGCAGAAGTGTTACAAGCATCGAGTCAAAGAAAGTTCCCAAGAGAAACCTCCACTCAAAAGGACAATTCCTCTAAGGAAGTTGTTCCTATTCCCATTCCCAAGTCCGAACCGCAAAGAAAGCTAGTGGATGAAAGGTGCGAGGCGAATCGGGGCGAAGAGGTCACCTACTGAAATTGCAACCGATGTCACTCCAGCGATGGCTAAACCTCCCGGTCAATAGCGGACCAAGGAAAGGAAAAATCCGATGGTGAGCATGAAGAAAGCTCGGATGAAGAGCCGGATCACGACTACATAAAGAAGTTCAAAATCATAAGACTCCAACAACGCAAAAGTTGAACAACAACAAATGCGTGGCCCGGAGGGTCAGTGGTGGTGTCGATCTACACCAATTCGATGCGGTTAATCAACCCGATAAGGAACTGGTACCACCACTCTTGAGCAACAACAAAGCGCTGGAGGATTCTATTGATTATGACTTTGAGGAACCGAGAAAAGGAAAAGTCTCGAGAAAGAAAAGGCGATGGAGAGCATGACTCAAGCCAAGCGGATGAAGAGGCCGGATTCAGTGAAGAAAAAGCTAAATCCGGACATGATGATGATATTGATTATGATACTTTTCTTCTTGACATCCCTTGCGCTCAAGGAGGAAACTTCGAGCCACCAAAGGGCCTTGAGCCACCTCGACTCCTCATCATGATTAGTCTTCTCACTCTTCCTCCACCATCCAAAGGAACAACCGGATCCACATCTAAATCGTGAAGAAACCAACCGACTCTTGGATATCTCGGCAAAGACAAGGATTGTTAAAGTCATCAGCGGTCGGGAAGAAAGATGTGACCAATAAAAAGTTAGATATACTCGACAACATCAAACATCTTCATGACGAGATAGACAAGATGTCTAATGAAAGAATGCGTCCGAAGTTCATGCAACGTGATCTTCAAGGGAATTGAACGAGATGATCAAGGGATATACTCACAAATTCCTTCTCGACACCGTTCCTGGAGTTACAAGGGAAATGTTTACTAGACAGCTCTATCCAAATCTCATGAAATTGGTCAAGCAAACAATGCAATCCACTCCGATGACAATAACGATCAATCCAATGGAGCCTGAAGTTCTCACTGATGCAGAGTTGATTTCCAAGCTAGTACTACAAATGGGTAAACGATCTGCAACATTTACTTCCGACGAAGGAAAATTGTTTGAGGCATTACTAGAATATCAACTCAAGACTTCATGCAAAGAGCAAGCTGAAAGGCCTAAACGTCTAAGAGACGATGATTACAAGGATAAGGATAAGGATAAGGATAACGAGCCTAAACGCCCGAAGAAAACTGGTGAATCATCTTCCATGCAACCTCCACCCCAAAGGACTCCAGCTCAACAATGATCTCCTCCACGCTCTTCTGCTGACAAACATCGGGACTCTGAGTCACCACCCTAGACGGAGAAAACCGATGATCATTTTGAATACACTGGTGGTGACGACGAGGAAGTACCTGAGCCCCAACAACAACCCACCTCTCCCGCTTCATCAAAGAAACCAAGATCCTCATCTAGGCCAAAGAAGAAGAAGGCGCCTAATCGCCGATGTCGTTTCATGGCTGAGCGATGATGACACGAATATGAATGGTTTTCCACACTTGTTGATGCTACTCCGCCCTAGCGATGATCAAGATATGGTAGAAGGTCGAACATTGGAGCATGCTAAATTTCTTCAAGAAAAGTTTGGGTGAAGAAGATGACCAAGTCGAGTTAAAACACATCAAGAATGAAGCTTTTCAATTGCTCAAAGACATTTCGAGAAAGTGCTATCGAGTTGAATACCATCTTGATAACATAACGAGCCATCTCTAATAACATCGATTGGCTCAACCACAGGCGAACATTGACTTCACGGAAAAGACAAAGCTCCATACTACACCGTGGTCTAAACCTCTACCAACGATTGTGACCAGATCAACCTAAGATTCCATTCCGCTACTTCTTCAACAATGATTTGGAATTTCTTCTACGGTAGCGATGGTTCAAAGAAATCGCTACATCGATTACACTTCCGTTCCGTGACCATATACTCCAACCGCATAGCCAACGAAGAAAGGCTACTCACATGTTTTCTAACGGTGGTGGAACAAGATGACATTGATTCAATGTATGGGATTCACCATTGGCGGGCAGATTTAATCTACAACAAAAGGCGCCGAGTTCGAAAGTCTCAACATGAAGTGTCACGGTGAAAAGGGATCGTTGTTGTTAAGCATGTAGCTCTTTCGTCTAAATGGGACTACACTTTCCTCAAAAAATTGTGGTCAAAAGATAAGGCGAAAGAGACTATGAATACATGAGCGGACTTTCGAACTTGTCTCTTAATGACATTAAAGATGCATATCTTGCCAGTACAGGGAAGAATGAGACAATTCTCGTGAAATTCAACGTGAATACATCGGGTCCTTGCTCATCTTCATCGAAGCATAGTGATCCGAGGCGTGTAGAAGATTTACAACTTGTCGTTGAATCGTATCGGACACGTGTTAACTTCACTGGACCTCGGCTAGAACTTCGACATCAACGGTCGTCCATGATACACTCTTGTCGGCAAACCATTCGAGATGGTTTACCGTAGTGAACTACAAGCATCGCTATGATGGCTTGTAGAGATCTTCATAAGTTTGGGGATCACACTTGAAGAAGGTCGGGGCGGCTTGGCTTATAGGTTGAAGGCAATACATGAAGGCATTGGATCTCCACTCTCGGGAAGGCGGGATGTTAAGAGGATCATCACTCGGATCGATGAAAGGTTGTCTGGTGACCGATTGAACTACGGAGAGCTTCGTAGGTGGTCGTCGGATTACTCTCACGGCTATCAGCATACTTAGCATTCACGGAAATATTTTGGACTACCCGGTACCCTTAAAGCTGTTTCATTTTATATTTGGATGTGTGATTATTTAATGACCATGGCTTGTGCACATATAACGATGTATAACCCGTTCTTGTAATGAAAGGACCACGTGATACGCTTGATTGCCACAATCCTTATAAAAGAAGCGAAAGCTTCTTACTTTTAGTAAAACTTATCAAACCTTTCACTTTTCAAGGTTTTGCTCAAAAGAACAAGTACTTCCACTACGTTTTCAAAACCTCAAAAGTTAGTATTACTTATTGAGGGGAGTATTTATAAAATCTTTGTTCAACAAAATGTTCTTCGTGGAAATCTTGCCACAAAACTCGAAATGGTCATATTTAATATCAAAGCGTTATTAAAATAACATTTATATGCCATTTTAAGGGGAGAAAATTAATGTGATAAGACATATGTTGATTTGCTATTGAATCTTCGTGTGATAAGACTTAACCCATGAATTGACGAGCTCTAAACTGTCATAATCGAAAAGATTTGTCTTCTAGACTTATCCAGTAGATTGTACCTATTCGAAGCTCTTGATAGACATGAACTTTGACGGGTTTGACAACCTTTTGAGGTTTGTCCACACCTTCAAGGTAGTTATTAGAACTAGTTGTCACTAAGCGACAATGTAACTCTTTAACTATACAACGTAACCGTGTCTCGTGGGGGATTGTCTATCTTGAGTCGATCAATTCAAAAGTGCGCTCTTCTCTCACCATGCTGATTTACGTCTAAACACTTAAGCACGTGTGGAGGGTATTTACGCTAAAGATAAAACTCTCACGGTGCTACAAAATGTTTTCATTCACAAACACTTTGAGATTTTTCGGAAAATGGTTTTATGGCAACATAGGTTAGTCATGGGTTATAAGGTGACTAAGGTTAGAATAACCGTCTATGATCCTTGAGTAGGAGGGATCTACCAAGGACACTAGCAGTTAGAATTAGAAGTCCTTAGGTATGACTATGAAAAGGAGAAAATGAGAATCGAAGAAAGAAGGAGTTGAAGAATTAAAAGAAATGCAAAGAAAATGGTGAAAACAAATAGCCCTCAGTTATTCAACTTAGGGCGGACACCGGTTCAATTCATATACTCTTTGGTTGTCACTTGATGGCGCGGTATTGAAGATAAAAGTCGTCATGGACCCGATGAAGCATGCACTAAACCTTCATAGCCACTCAAGTTTCTCTCAACGGAAGCTTGTTTCATTCTCGCGGGGAACCTTACATAATCTATCGGCTTTCTCTTAGAGAGTCTTTGGTATTGAAGAAGAGACCCTCTCCTAGTCTCCTTCGGAAAACCAAAGCACTATTAAGTCTAGAGCCACGAGATTCATCAATAGATCTCTTAGGTACACTTGAAATTTTATCGCTTGTTGTTCAACAATAAGAACACAAGTGATACTTTATCGTGTCCTTCACGGATCTTAGCAATCTGTCGAGAACATTTATGAGATGTTCACGCAATTGTGATCTCGAGGATTGAATGGAAACTCCCGCCGGGGTCAACATCAAATGCACCACGACGGCGGTCACTTTGGTAACTCCCGTGGATTATGCTTAGTGTGTCTCAAAGCGGTCTACTGATCGTGAGTGATGCTTGATGTACCTCAACGACTCATCCGAATCAGTAGGTGTACTTGATGCATCGTGTTATCTCACTTGTGGGACTCCGGTTCGAGGCGGCGTTTGTGAAATTAAAGATGTGTTTTCACACTATCTTTGTTAACACCCTCAAAATTTAAACTTGTAAGTGCGGAATCCGCTTATTACTAACCATGTGTATGTTTTCCTCTTATGGAAGTTACGGAGGCGGGTGATCGTGCAGTTCTTCACATGCTCATACCAACATCATCACTAATGTAAGTTCTCTCAAAGGCAACACAAAAGTCGAATGATTCTTCGTCAAGTCAAAGAATCTACAAAGTTTAAAGACTAAGAGAACTACATCGGTCTTGAAATCAACGTTAAATGGCGTGTGAGCATGTTGAAGAAAGGCGTGGAACCTTTGAACAACGAAGCGGACTGATGCGAGACAACAACAACATACTATCACTACCATCACAAAGAACAAGATCAAAAGAACAAAGAAAAATGTTGGCGTCAAAGCGAGAATACTTCAAAGGAAACAATTTCTACTCACTCGGGAGATTGTTCGAATCAAGACACTTCTTCTCACAAGAAAGAAGAATGTCGGAGAGGCGTCAAAGCTACTATTACATCAAAGCACCTACAACGTTTATCACTCTTTCATTCATCACCAACACTTAGGGGAGATTGTTGGAATCACTCTAAACCTTAATTCAAGTGTTAGTGATTCATATGTAATACTTAGCTTAATATGGCCTTTATGTTTGTTATTAAGCTAAGGCTTATGTAGTAGGCCCATAAGACTTGGCCCAAGCCCATAAGAAGGGAAGGAGTCTAGATGTGTTGCCCTAGCTCCTTGCCCTATAAATACCTCTTGTAAACCTTCTATTGAAGGTTGGTTGTTCATTTTATCTTTCACTCTACGCATAACTATTCTTCATTTATATTCGTGTGTGTGATAACGTGTTCAACCGATAATTCTCTTCTCTATTTCTTATATTGATGCTTGTGTTATGAATATGGGAACCTAACACATTTCATGTCCATGTTCACCAATGTCCCTCGGAGAGCAACAAGAACCTATAAATTAGTCAGGATAAGATCACATTAACCACTACAATTTACATATTTCCATTTAACTCATAATAATATAAACATGGTAACTAATGCTATTTAAAATTAATTTATTTGTAAACTCAGCGATCGCAATTAAGCATCTAACTTGGATGAGGAAATATCTCAACACACTCATGTTGTGTATGTGTGAGAGGATAGAAGGGCCAACGATGGAAGGATGCATCTATAAATTGTTGTAACTTTATATGAATGATGTGGTAGCTATTTTGATCACAAATTGAGTGTTTCTTAGTTGTCAAAGCCCGCCAGATGGGCGGGCATTGTTATAATTTTACTTGTGATGGTGTCGGTTAATGGAAATTTGTTACTCAAGTATTTTGTTTTTTATTATTGTTTAAAATATATTTATTTATGTTTAGTTGTATATTTTGTTTTGATGGTGTTATTTAGCGGTGGCAGGCTTGTCTTGTGAATATCGTTTACAAAAAAAACAAAGTAAAGGCGAGTCAATTATAAACAACCAAATTATTTATTGAATATATTAACAACGAAAAGAAATGAATTTGCATCCATTCTTTCCGTAATTGATATCCATATAAATGTGTAGAATTTATGGCCATAATATAAAACTATCACACAATGATAGTGTGATAGATGTATCTATATATTTACATTAAAAAGCTTCATTATCAGCTGAAGAGTGCAATAAAGATAATGTAATACAATACACATGGACTTTTTACCACCTTGAGTTTGACATGATACTGAACAGTTGTCCTTTTGTCAAGTTATTATTAACAAATCCAACCTCAGTGTTGAAACGATATATCGTAGCATAGGGCAACTCTGACATTGCAGTTAGATATATTCTGGGTGACCAACTCCAACTTCACAAATTGCCACTTACCTCAATTACGGATATGGTGCTCCACTATATAAGTCCACTTACCAATGGTAGAGAAATGGTAGAGAAACCTCGTGAAAAGACAATAAAGTAAGAAACTTTGATAAGCCAAAATAATGATTATAAAATATTTAAAAAAAAGCGACTAAGTAATTATATGTTCTTTATTCCTGGAAACTAAACGTGTGGACTTATTTGTTTCTCAAGTTCGTGACTTTATCCTAAAAATTTATCAATGGAATGCCTCTTAGTATACTCATAGAAGTATAGTCAACTTCGTGTGACCAAAAATGGCAACATTGGTCCACAAATTAATCAAATATTGCAACATGTCGAGTTTATAATGTACATTGTTTAAATAATTGAATTGAGATCAATTTCAACTGCCTGGTGAATAGGTATTTATGGTTTTGTAATTGTAATGTAAGGTTGCGTACTTTCAACATCAGTACCACTTTTAATCGAATCATGTAAAGCTTTTGAACTACAAGAACGCGACGTAATGCAATGAAAATATAGAGCATTAGATGCAAATAGCATAATACAACCTGCAAAAAATGTGTACCATGACCGTTACGGCTCCACTTCCTCCCAATACTCTTAGGTCCATGTCAATGTATGACTTTGCCGTCCTGGTTGTAATATATAGACTCTAGCTAGTGATTCATCGTTGCATGACCAATCAAAAGAATCTATCCTTACATGTCATAATAAGCAAATTTCGTAAGTTTGGATGCTAAATTTATAACAGCGCATGTCAAGAAAGATAGACAACTTGCAACACTAAGGCTTTCACGTGCACTACTGACAAAGAAAGAAGAAAGCCGACTCACCAGATCTTTACATTCCATTAGTCTCCTGACATATAAAGATTCATCCTTTGGGCGAAAGGGTCGCTAAGTGGCGTCCATGTAAAGGGTCTGCTAAGTTCTGAGCTCAATTAGTTTCACAGTGCTTGGTAATATGTTAACATATCAGGAAATATCTTTTTTGGGCTGTGTAGTTTCACTTGCACTCTTTTCGGGCTTCTGTTTGTGTTGTATTTTCAGTTTCTCTTTATCATAGGTAAGAGTGCTTAGGTGTTTGTCGCCTGGTGCAAATGATGCCCTTATAGCTGCATGTTTCAATCAATATGAAATGTATAGGAGAAAATTTGTATTTGCAGTATACCATTAATAAAAAAATACACTTGAAAACCAAATTGTAAAGCGATATTACTGAGCGAATATGTTCCATGACCAAATTGTAAAGCGATATTACAGAGTCGATATGTTCCATGTTTGACCCAACTCATTTTCATACTCAAAGATCGATCCTTGTGCCAATGAAAGCAAATGAAGATCCATTTGGAATCTTGTCATGTTCTGTATCATTTATTGTTTCTGGTTAATCATTCGTAACTCTCAAAAAAACGAACATAAAATGTTACGGGTTGGCTAAACACATTTTGACCCAAACCCATTTAACTATTATCCATCCCGTCCAACTTGCCCAATATCTAGAACACTTTTAATAGGGAAGGATCTTACCGCTTTCATCCTACCATATCAAGATCCAACTCTCTCAAGCTCATGTACATATCATATCAAATGAAAAACCATTAGCAGCAGCAAAATGAAAGAAAAAAACCACCATCCCTTATACCAAAAAAAATAAAAAATACCTTTCATCAATTCAACATCAATAATCAATAAGAAATCAAGTCATGATTTAGCTAAAAGGAAAAGGGTGAAAAGTCGATCCAACCAGTTTAAACCTCTACGTATGTCTAACTTTCTTTCACACAAACCCATTTGACCCATTGCCAGAGTCTATATATTACAAAGTAAGATAGAAATAGTATATAAAACTCACACCTGTCATGCAAAGCCTATGCCAATTTTGGAAAACACCTACACGAATAGACCAATTTTTTTTAAAATATACCCATATATACTAAGAAAATGAACATCGGAATAAACTTCGCCAACCGAACCCACTGAGAACCGATCGCTTGAACCTTCGTATCTAGAATGAAGCTCGTTCCATATGCTTATCTCATCTGCCTGTTTAGATTGTATCAGAAACCTTAAAGATCCATATATGATCAGATCCCGTCTATGGGAAAAGAAGGTGGGAAACTTTTAAAATTTTATAAAACTTGTTGAGGTAAAATGTTTAGAAAGTGAATAACACAAAAAATATAGAAAAAAATGTAGAAAGTTACAGGTAAAAAGAGTCATCCGTTGGAGTGCCATTTTCTTCTGAGAAGGTCTTGAAAGTCAGAAGCCGTGAACGATCAGCCCACAAAATCTTCATAGTGATCCAAAGCACCTGTCATTCGGCCTAATGATTTACAATAGCCTGGAAGTTACATCAACAATTAAAGTTATAGTGTTGATAAAAGCATATCACTTTAATAATTCTGGAGATAAAGGAAAAGTTAAATTAGCTTGTTATCGCCAGTCACAATCATAACCCACAACATATATGTAAAGTGACCATGAACAACTATAAATGAATTAATGTACTGAACACTAATATATACAACCACAAATTCAGTCTTCATTAAAATCTATTACTAATTATCTTATTCAAAACAATGCTTGTATTTATATTTCTGTTTTGAATAAAAAAATGGTTTTTTAATTATTAAGCAATCACATCAGAAACTTCATTTTTCTGCTATCATTTCTCATTCATTTAAAACACTACTCACTATATAGATTTTTTTTGATGTATTTAAATCTTAGCTTTTACATAGTGAACACTGCCTCTTTTACACAGCTTATATATGTGATGATAGGCGACCCAATTTTACCCAAAAACCCATATTGACTCATTACATAACCCGTCACACCAGCCCATTTTCCCACTACAACTCATAATTAAAGCATACCTTCATCAATTCTTGATCACACCAAGGACCATTTTCTGACTTCAAGCATCCACCTTCATTTAGGCATGAACAACTTCCATCAATAAAAGACCATTTTTGTAGTAGTGACATTAGCTGCACAAAGATTATTCGCTAAGTTATGCTATTTGAAATATACGGAGTAAATATGTAGAGTCAGGTTATGTGGTACAAAATTTATGTATAGGTTACTTTGAAAATTAATGTAGTAGTAATATTAAAAAATCTACAAATAAATACTTATTACCTTCACAGAGATAGTAGTTAATGACCCTATAAAATGACTCCTTTGTTGGTTCTACAATAGCTGTAGGCGGCAATGGCTTCGGAAAAAGCATGTGTGCACATTATAAACACCGATCGTATTTTGGAAACTTGGCCACTCTATGTACTTCAGATGGCTAGGATGATCCGCCAGAAAGGTAAATAAGTGACTTTACACTCATATTCTGAAAATCAAACTTAGGATACTCATTATCAGACCATTTAGGATCAACCATTTGACAAAACTTATGATAAAAATTCAACCATAACTCAAGCATCCAATTAGACTCATTTTTTCTAGATGAAATCAACCTAATGGATAATGGACAACCTGTACATGCCCTCATGGGTTTGCACCTAAAAATCAGTGATAAAGAAAATCCATTAACTAAACAGAATAATGAAATCAACAACGTAAATTTAGTTCAATGATAGTGTATTCACTTTTTTGTAATACCTTTTCTTTGAAACCCAACGCTTCATGCTCCACCCTTTGAAGCTCTTCCCTTAAGAATCCTGATTTTTGTCCGATACTCTTTTAGCTTCTTTTTCTTATTTATGGCAATCAGGTGCATCCTCATAATTTATACAAAAAATCAGTTATAATGAAATAAACAATTATAGCGAGATATCACGTCGACATTTGAATAAAAATCTTAAAAATTTCTGGGCTCCTCGTTTGCCTAGCTAGCTTTCAAAGATGAAATATTTGTTTCCAATTTACAAGTATTAGGGTTTAACACTTCTTCCTTCTTTTAGATTGCAGCCTCTGTAATAGATGTAAAACAGTGTTAATACAAATTTAAATCGTGTAATTTAAAGTGACTTTAGTTTAGTATTCAGTTAAAGACATAACACCTTCCACATTTTACATTTGATGAATCAAGCATATTCATAAGTTATCCTCTTCCGTAGCAAGGTCTTCTAAACTCTTTTGAAACCATTTTATACAAATTTTCATCCTCTTCAAATAATCCATAATACAAACTTGTTTTCACTGAAATACAAAAGAAGATGAAACATGGGTTGTAAATCTTGTTGTTGCGGTGCACCTAGGTGCTGATAATTGGCATTGGGTCCCATGTGAGAGTAATTTTGATGAGGGTAATGTTAGGAATTGGAAATTCCATAAGTAAAGTATCGGTCACCCCAAATATAATCTAGCATAAGTTAGTTCGTAGACATATTGTTATTTACGTTATTTAGCAGTTTATTAGTTAGTCAGTAGCGTAGAATAGTTTAGAGTAACACCTTGGAGGAAGGACGGGTCTTTACCCGGTGTATGCCTGATCCACAGTCCGTCAGGAGGACGTATTAGTTTGTAACTATAAATACCCTCTACCTCCCAAGGTAGAGGGTTGGACATTTCATTCTAATCTAACCTTCCATGTTTTCTTTCACTTTCTCTCTCTAAAAGGCTCCCATCCTACTTTCTCTCTAAAACCTCTAAACTATCGCCCCATTTGATATGTTATGATGTGTTTATGAAATCAATATGTTACAAATGGTATCAAGAGCCGGTTTGATCATCTCTCTTTCATATCCTTGGATTTCTAGTGGTTTTAGATGGTTTTGAGTTTGAAAAAGTTTAGTGGTTTTGCATCATTTGGATCATTTCTAGTGTTAAAGTTTGAATTTTGGGTGTACTTTTGTGTTAAGAATCATTGTAAGTGCTTGGGTTTTGATTTGGAAAGCTTGAATCACGTGGTTGAGCTTGTTTTGGATTGAAAATTGTGTTTTTGAAGTTTTTCTTGCTAGCGACTTGGCTCGCGTGGTGTTTTCATCACAATGACTTGCTTGATAAAAGTTAGCGAGATACGGTGTTAGTTGTTAGCGACTTGAGCTAGCGACTTGTCTATTGAGACAAGCCGAAAAATAGTACAAGTTAGTGGATTCTCCACTCTGCTAGCGACTTAGTGAGGTTAGCGACTTGCTTTAGAAATTGTTAGCGAGTTGTAGTGTAAATTGTTAGCGACTTGAAACTAGCGCCTTGGATCTTAGCGAGTTGTTCTTTAGCAACCTGACTGTGTCTTAGCGACTTGGCATTATAGCGACTTGTGTCTAGCGACTTGGTGCTTAGCGACTTGATTTCATAATTCTTAGCGACTTGGTGCTTAGCGACTTGGTTAATAGCGACTTGTGTTTAGCGACTTGGTGACTTAGCGACTTGTCTTCATAGCGTTTTGTTGACTTTTCCCGATAAAACTTCAAACGGCCATAACTTTTGAACCGTAACTCCGTTTTCAGCGTTCTACCCATCAAAACGACCGTGAGAACGAGGAGAATGGCACGCCATATATTTGGGTCAGTCTTCGAGGCCTAAATCCGCTCCGAATAGAAGTTATTGAGGTTTTTATGTTTTTAGACCTAAATTTCTTAGTAAAAACGGGCATAAACCAATCCAAATCTCAACAAAAACAAAATCTCTGCTAACCCTACAAAAAATCATATGTCCTAACACACAATTGTCTATCATTGTGTCTATCCATTAGTCATCTTAACACATTCCATTGGTCATTTCTTAACGGTTTCGTCTTTATTTTAGTAAAATCCCGCGAAAGATTCTATTTCTCGGTTTAAATCATAGACTTGTAAAATCCCGTGCATTCTACCACATCATGTCTTACTCTCGACCGATGATTTACAAGTGCTTAAAGCTGTATGATGTTTGTGACAACAATGATAATGTATACTACACTGAACGAATAAAGATGATTGAATTAAGCAATGAGGATGTGAGATCTCCGTGTTCAGAATCTAAAGAGAGTGAATTGAACCAGTTTAGGCTTCAAAATGCCATGCTAATGGAGAGTAACATTAAACCTTATCAGTTACTTCACTCTCACCTCGTACAGCTTTTGTCCACAATTAGGGATCGAACATGTAGTGCCATCTTCGGTCAGGATTTACCTACACTGACTAGAAACTTGCTGTTGAACTTAGAACAATTGGAACAACAACTTGATAAAGAAAAGGTTCAAAAGGATAGTTCAAGTGCTGCACTTCAGGTGATCCACAAACAATTTTAGTCATTCATCAGATTATGATCAAGACATGACTGAAGTGTCTTTCAAGAAACACACTAGAATGGAAATTAGCGTGTTCATAGAGACACTTAACCATCTCATGGATAATGTGGAGAAGTATATTGAGGAAGTTACTCAGATAGATGAAAAAGTGGATGAGTTTAAGTGCGGTTGAGAGATGTTGTGATAAGTTGGGTAATGTATCATTGAAGAATCGGGTGTTCTTGAATGCGAATGTCGAGACAACATATAATGATGAGTCGGGTAAAGCACCGGATGATGGATCGATTGACACTGAATACGAGGCTCGAGAGATAGATAAGCTTGACACGGCCGGTCCGGTGACTCTTGTTACACATGATGTGGATGCATATATCGGACGAGGAAATTGAGCGGGTGTCATGTAATGAGGTACCCTTCTTTGTTCAACATAGTGCATACGCTAAAGTACTTAAACAAAGCTGATCTTAATCTTGAACATGATTACGATAAATGTTCCTTGGTTGAGGTGAGTCTAATAATTTCAAAACAAATGATATGGTTGATAAAAAGGCTTTTGATGAACTTTCAAACAAATTCTCAAAACTTGAAAAACATTGCATTTCACTTGAAATTGCGATCTGAGTAAAGAAGAAAGTATTCAACAACAAACCATGTAAAATCCGGAACTTCACGAATTCGTGAACTTTTGAAATTAACACTTTGAAAGCTCGACTTCAAGATAGAGAGTCAACTATCAACAATTTGAAGAAACATATTTCTAATATGCATGTAAAAGTGATTTGGTTACAAGTAATTCGATGTTAATACTATTGATGATATTCAAATGAGAAATGATGAATTAGCGGTTTGTGTGGCCAAATTACTAAAGGAAAATGAGTCTTTGAAAGCATCACATAGAACTAAGTGACTCATCAAAGAAGCTAGAACTAAGTCAATGGAGCATACAAACTCTTTGATAGCAAAATTGATGAACTTAAAGCTCAACTTCGGAAAAGAGTTTCGCTATTGTTGCCTTAAAAATGAGCTTAGGAAAAGCGTAGGGAAAAGTGTGAACACTAAGTTTAAAAACCATCAACCACGGGAAACCAATTTCTCATCCCATTAGAAACCGGTCCATTGTTAGGCGACCTCTGCGTTTATATCCGAAAGACCAAAATTTTCAAAAACACGGTTTGCCTCCCAAGTTGATGAGAAATAAGTTTTGTCAAAACCGGTCCTTCACTGAGTTACCTAAGAATAAGGCTTCTAGCTCAGTTAACCCTCAACACGTAGCCACTTCTACTCCCAAAGACCTCTAGGATTAGTTCGGCGATGTCAAAACCAAGCATTAAAACCCGAATTCATATGACATGAATGACTTGTGGAAGAACTATTATCTAGAAGAAGCTAGGAAAAAGCCTGATTCGAAAAGAGCGAAATTTTAGGTGCAAGACCTAGGGTGAGGAATTTTACGAGATTTCAAAACCTTTGCTAGTAGTTGTAAACCACTACCTAGGAACACTCAAAGACTAGGGATTGGCATGCATCTAGGCGATTATGTGCATAATAATGCTAAGCATGTATGTTAGGAATTGAAAATTCCATGTTAAAGAGTCGGTCACCCCAATAATGGTCTAGCATATGTTATCAGTTTATTAGTTAGTTATTAGTTTAGTTTAGCGTAGTGTTTCACCGTGGAGGAAGGACGGGTCTTTAACCACTGTATCCCTGATCCACAGGCCGATAGGAGGTCGTTGTGTCTGTAAGTATAAATACCCCTTCCATCCATGGAAGGGGTGGTGCTTTTCAATCTAATATTCCATACTTTTGAGAACCAAGTCTCTAGCAAGAACACCCTCTCTCTCTCTCTACTAACTCTCTAACTATGGCAATCATGTATTTCCATCATCCAAGACCACCCGAATCATCAACACAATAAAATAACGATCCTACAATTGGTATCAAGAGCCAAGGTTATTGTGTTATTTTTGATTTGTGTGGTTTCGTACCATGGTTGCTTGTTTTTATTGATTTATTGTGGTTCGACACTCGTGTTTATGCTGTTTTTATTCAAGTACTATGGTCGGAATATATGTTTTTGCTGTTAACAGTTTTTGGTGATATGGGTTTAGTGTATCCTTTGATTTGGTCAAAATATTACATCTGGTCATTATTTGTGTCTAAGTCCATTTATTTGTTTTTGTCCAAACATGTTGTTATCATCTGTATGACTGTTACAAGTGGTCAAATGGTTTCTTTTTATTGGTCAAACATGGGTCTAAATGGGTTTTTTCTGGTCAGTTTCAAGTGGTCAAAACAGATGCTGTCTTCAGTTTTTTCTGGGTTAGTCTTCATAGCGAGTTGGTCATATGTTTCTTGCTAGCGACTTGTCTAAGTTTCATGTCCAGATTCAATGAATGTAACGGTAGCAACTTGGATATTCGTTGACTTTCTTGAAAGTCAATAGCGAGTTATGTATAAAAAGCTAAGTAGCGACTTGATAATGAAAATGACCTAGCGACTTAGACTTATAAGTTAGCGACTTATGTGTTTTAAAACGGGTAGCGACTTGCTTTTGAAAAAAAAAACGGGTAGCGACTTGCTTTGCAAGAAGGTAGCGACTTGTCACTATTTAGCGACTTGTTTTGAAAATGTTTAGCGAGTTGTGTGAACAATATTGCTAGCGACTTGGTTCATGACTTGTTAGTGACTTGGTGAAAGAAATGAAGAAGAAGAGTGACTGAACCATGACTACGACCACAATATAACTTAAACCATATACCAAAACTTCAACACGATCTCAGTTCTAAACAACATCATTAGTCTACATCATCAATGATATCTAAACCTCTTTCGAGACCTCAAAACAAGACCTCATCACTCATCAAGACTCATTGAACGAAAAGCAATTACAATAGATCTCAGAATCATATCTCTCATTCCATTAAAAGTTTCTTTCAAACTTGTGGAGGTCAAGCCTTATGAAAGATATCCATCCCATCACTGATCTATGACTCTATTACCATAACTCAAAACGTTTAAATGATTTGTGATCTCAGTCGTGTTCATTTTTGTGAATGGTTCTAAAATAACTCATAGATCTCAAAAGATCTACTCACTAATGAACGAGTACTTCATCGATCTTAATACGTTTGCTATTTTATCCGAATGTTTAAGATTTTTCAACTAACAAATTTGTTAATTGAACATCTTGATTCGTTATGTCTTTCATCAAAGATATTCGATACCATGAAGTGAGTTTAACAATAACGTTAACTCATTTTCATTCGTTCGTCTATTCTTTTTTGTAACATGATTGAACAAACCTACCTGGTACCTTGTATGTGAATGGCTGTCTCGTTTACATAACCATCTCTGTGGCTGTTTCTACCACAAGCCATCCCTGTGGCCGTATCTTGCCATCCCTGTGGCATAGTCATTGCGAATGAAATTTTAATGAGGTTCCATGTTAAAGATTTGATGCGGTTGGATTGATTGAGATTCGTTTGGTTCTAAGTTGAAATAATTGGTTGGTGTGATGTTATAATGGTTCTGTAATAGGCGTTTCATTTGAGGGATATAAGTGGTGTGAGGCGAGGTGGCTAAGTGATATTAGAGATTAGGATGGAGGATCTGAGAATGAAACGAGGAGGATTTGTTAGATGAATTTAAGGTTAAGTGAGTAATATTTGGGATTGATGTTATTTGGTATGAATACTGATGATGGGGGCGTGCTTTTGTGTGAGTAAAATTAGGGTAACCTCTCTAATAAGAGTGTCATTATATACTCGTGAATATTAGGGTTGATGGGGGAGTTGGATCGAATCACCAATGAGACACATGGACCGGATTTTGGCACAATGTGATGGATTTAGACTTTCATCTATTTGAACTCACTTGGGCTGGGAGTGTGGCAATTCTATGAAATCTTTTGAATGGGCTTAGTACTAATAAGCTTATCTCACCTCCATAACCTTTGTTTTAAAACGTTTGGCAATTGTGCATTTGAGAAATATTTTTAATTGTGCATTTCAACATGTATAACGATATTTCACATGGTTAATGAATTTATTTCGTTTACGAGCCGTGAGTTAAGCTTCTTGGACAGGATTTCTAATTGGACCTCAATCTGTTTATGTGTATCGTAAATGAGCCGGTGATGATAATGTTCATACTTGGGAGAAGATTATATTATGGGATAATTTGTTAAATGAACCGGGCTTGGTATTGAATATGGGAAGTTTAGATTTGATGTCGGTTTGATAAGTTTCTCTAAATCAAATCGAATATCAGAGCTTTGAAAAATTGAGATTCGATATTATTGGTTTTTGTGAGATTTGGTTTGATGATAAGATTTGTTGTGTTATGAAGATTGATACTTTGGTCGATACATTTTCACGAAAAATATTATGTCATGGCTTGAAATTGATATGTGAACAAAGTGGACTGCAGGGGTTGTTTGGACGATATTTCTTATTTGGATTTGAAGTGAGGTTTTTCAGGCGCGTTTACTTATTTCGTCTTCGTTCTTTCTACCCTTCCGAGAAGATGACTTGTTTGGGCATTTATAGAGTGTGATAAAGACTTGGCTATTTTGTTGAGGATACGTCAAGAGGTTTTGTACATTCGGTACACCGTTTCTTCTTCACAAGGATTAGTACAAGTTTAAGTAACAAATCTGGAGAATTCTACTACATGTTCGAATTTGCTATATCGGGATTACTTCACCAAGGGGTCACTACAATTGCCGACATAAAATTTGTGAATGATGTGTTTACCAAAGTGTTTACTGGATGGTTAATGATGGTGTTGATGTTGACTAATGAACCGGTGATGAACCACTGCATGTTCCCCTAAAAACAGATATTCACCGAAACCAAAGTTGTCATTACAACATCAAGTGACATTGTCTACGGTTTTGTCTTGATTTTGTAAAATCCTGCGAAAGAACCTATTTCTCGGTTTAAATCATAGACTTGTAAAATCCGTTACAATGGAAACATCCCGGTATTAGTAAAGTGCATTTCGGATCTATCTTACGGTTTATTCTTGGTTTTGTAAAATCCTGAAAAACTATTTCTCGGTTTAAACCATAGAGTTGTAAAATCCGTAATGATGGAACCATCTTGGAGAAGAGAAAGTGTAAATCTGGATCTTACTTGATCTTTGGTGCTACGGTTTCGCTTGAAGAAGGGATAAAATGGTGTATTTCATGAATTGGATGTGTGTTTGAATATTCGTCATGGCAGTTTGGTTATCACTTGGTTTTACGGGTTTACGTGCTTTTTAACCATGGTCGGGATGATACCATTATCATAGTTCACTTAAAGCGTCAAAGAAGGCTAGATTTGAGCTTTTAATCGAGAAGATGTGACAACGGGTTAATTCACTATTATTTATTTGAGATTGAAGTGAAATATCACGAGGCGAGTGTACTTAGTATCGAAGGTATCGGGGATGGTTGGATGAAGATTCTTCATGATCCTTGTTCGAGTTTATTATCAAAAGCGAAGACTTGGAAATCTAGTTATTGTTGGGTGGCTTTTACTTTTTCTTTTACCACTTGGGGAATTGGGCTTATACCACTACAAAATAACTATCACTTTAAGGAGTTACGTTGTAGTGCTCGATGTCACATTCAATTGTGGATTTTCAAGAGGTAATGTCGTCTTATACTTGATGGTTGGTTGGTTGAAGAGTATAGAGTACATAGAGTACTAGAGATGCTAATGGAAATTGGCACCGCTCTTTGTTACATATGTGCGAGTTTAAGTCACGAGTTCGGGTTAGTTTACCTCGGGTCAAATTCATCATCTTGAGTTTTCTCCATCACTGTCACGACAAAGAGCCTCTGAATGATAATGGGGATGATTACATGTTTTGCTAAGAGTTGAAAAGAGAGATTATGGCGTCTGCTCACATCGATTCGGGCCTCATACTTCAACATAATGACGTTTGAATACTTGAGTTCAAGCCTCGGACTTTTAAGAAAAGAAAAGTGTGCGTGTCGGTCGCTTTATCTTACGAAGAAGAAATCTTCTCTATTATGACCATTCTCATCAACATGCTTCATACTTTTTCCATGCGCTTGGTCATCAAGTGAACGGGCTACCATTGATTGTTTTCTTATTCCACTTGCTCAACTATAATGACGATGGCAACATCATGTGCTAATTTTATGGGGAGAAGTGTGAATAGAATACTTTGGATGATTTCACTTATTTAGTCAAGAATGGCATCTCCGTATGCAATTCTTGAGGAGAAAAGTGTGAATTTTTGCATTGTTGATTGACATTTGAGAATATAAATGGTCATACGGCTCTAAACTCATGTAAGAACCGAGCTTCTTATCGGGTCATCTTCACATGGAGTTTTCTCTTCTAAGAGCCGTGGGTTGACATGTTCACTCGGTTGATGAGTTTATCGACAAAGTGCTTCCGGTTAATGCTTCACATATACATCAACATGATGATTTTGAACAATCTCTGTTCTTGTTTGATGTGATTGGTAGTTTGGTGTTACCATCTTGTGTGTTCGTTCTTGGCTGATTCTTGATTTCCTTGATGAACATGTTTTTGTTCTTGTTTGATTGGGAGGATCTTAATTAAGGGGATTTGCAAGATGTAAGTTAATTGGGATGCTTTTGGTGATGTTCTTGTGTTTTGGTGAGTCGAAGATGTTAACTATCTATTCCCCAACCGGACAATCTTGAAGAAGGTCGAGTCTACGATCATTTCTACACTTTACATTGCGTGTTAGAAGACTAAAGGCGAGTTGCATTTAACGATCTAAAGACTTCTTCTTAATCTGGGCTATTTATCAAAAGATTGTCGGTCTAGGGAGAGCACTAATTGGGGAATGTGATATGTCAAATTTAATCCCCAATTAGACTTGCTCACATTATTCACATGTTGATTCTCACAAAGACTTCAAGCGATCTTCTCAACAAATTTCAAGTATTTGGGCATTCAAAGAGTTCTTGATTCAAGTATCAAAACCGAGAAAGGGGAAGGAGACAAGCATCTAAGCGAGTAAACTTGATGTACTTAATACTTCTAAGAAATTGAAGATATCCGGGTAGACAAATGTTATTACTGAGAAAAACTCAAGGTTTGACTCATGGCGAGTAAACTTGATGAACTTAATTCTTCTAAGTGATTGAAGATATCCGGAAAACAAATGTCATGACCGAGAGAAACTCAAGGTTTTACTCATCAGGCGTTTAGTATTATTATTCCAACGGCGTGGGGAAGTGATGAAAAGAAAGTTTATGAAGATAAAAGAGGTACACAAGTGTGTGATTCATTGGGAGAGAGATTGTGTACATTGGGGATGCTCAATTTGTTTCACTTGAGTGCTTAATCGGTGATTCGAGATATAATCACTTATTCCGGTGTTGACATCCGAGATTGTCACCCGCAGATAATCGATGACTTGGCACCTTCTTCAATGTTATCGATTATTCATTCCTTGTGTATTGGTATACTTAGGATACTTGAGCTTCATACATGATCATCATGGAAGAAAATGTGAACATGAGGAGGTGTTTTCATTCCCTCATGATGTGTATTCGGAGAGCTCTTGGGTATTGGTGTACTTGGGTTCTTGAGCTTCATACACGATCATCAGGGAAGAAAAATGTGAACATGGGAAGGTGTTTTCATTCCCTCATGATGTGTGTTCGGGAGAGTTCTTGAGCATTATACAAAGCGGCGCTAATTCAACTACTTGGGGAATTGTTCTCTTGACACCTTTTTGGAATGGATCGCTTGAGTCGGTGAAAAAGAAATTTAAAAGACTTATTTAAGCGTGGGATGAAGCGTTCTTGTTCTTTTATTGATGATATAACCCGAGCGGAGAACCTCGATTATGTTCTTAAAAGGAGCGAGAGGATTTATGATAATGGTGTGCTTCTGTGTGTACCTTGCTAAGGAAAGCTTGAAATAGAGCTTGAATCTGCTCATCTAATGGATTTTCGGTTTGGGGGAAGCGCAAAGTCTCTCTTTCTCGAGGCTCATGTTCCATCTTCTATTACGGAGCCTCGGAAGCTTTGGTGGTGAAAGTTTAAGAGATGACGAATTCTATCTTCTGACGTCTTGCTCGATATCCTTATCTCGGTACTCGTATCATCATCTTCTTATACTATATCATCTACTCTATCTTTGTATATATTTATCGAAAACAAAATACAAAATATAAAACCATCAAAAGAAAATAGAAAAATATAAAACCAACAAAACAAAATAGAAAAATATAAAATCGTCAAAAACCCATAAAAATAAAAAAAATTCAAAAATACCAAAATATGTTTTCCTAGACATGTCTTACAGTATCGATAACATCTGGTCTTAGAAATGTCATTCAATAATGGCACGGGACCATAGATGAAGTTCGACGAGGAGGTGTAAATATTTATTTCAAAACATGTCTCTAAATATGGCTTCTGATTATTTGTTGTAACCCGGCGTCAAATTATGGCTTGCGGTTATTTGGGCGTGACCCGCTTAAAACTATGGTTTGCTATTATTTGAGATAGCAACCCGTTCTTTAAAGAAAGGAAAGTGTTGCGCTAAAACTATTTTCAAATATTTCGTGCACTTATCCTAAAAACAAAACAAGGAAAGTATGTCGAAGGACTGCTGTTCCTACACAAATGTTTTTCCGTTTAAAATTCTTCAGAAAAATATTTGGTGATTTCTAAAATGGTGGTAAATGAGTTGCTTTTAAAACAATCGATTCGAGTTTTTGTTAAATTGAAAACTCAATCAATGACTTCAGTAGCTTTTAAACTTTTCATAAAATAAGTCATGGATTGAGGGGATAATGTTTTTTCAAATCTACATCTTCTAACGGCTTTCTTAATTATCCTAATATGTTTAATTAAAAATGATGTTAACCTATGTTGAAGGACTAGGTGCCTAGGATATGATTGCTAGGATTAGATGATTAGAGTTTGATGAACACATTATTCCTATACATTTATGTGATATGATTGATATGTTGCATTGACTTTTATTAGTCGATTGTTGTTTGGGTGATGTCGACCACCATATATTTGTATGTGTGTTCACTAGCGTATGCGGTATATTGGTATAAAAGAATGTTCCGATCCGGATCCCACAATTGAAGATGATTGGATGCGAAAGGAAAGGGTAACTATTTCTTGGGTTGACAAATGAAGAAACGGACTTAATTGGACTTCTATGGAGAGTTGGCATAAATGCAACGTAAGAGGTCTCTTGCATCAACAGATGGTTTTCTTCTAAGAGATTGAAGAAAGGGAGCTTAATTTGACCTCGGTTGGCATTCAAAATGCAACGTAAGAAGAAGTCTCCTTGCATCGGCGATGGTTTTCTTCAAGCCCTACAACAACAACATCAGCGAGCGACTCAACCACCTAACTATCTTTATGCGGATACCATTTTAAACAATTTTGATTAAATTGATTAAAATGTTTTGAAAATGGAAAATATTGTTTTGAAAATTACATGCACTTAATTTTATAAATCACCGGACTTCTTTTTATCAAAACCTATGTCACTCAATTATCGACTTCGGTCATCGATTGAGGGGGAGAGTGATTTAAAATATAGTATTTTCAAACAATATTTCTTCATAAAAGTTCCGGTTTGTACGTTAAAATGTGGTGATCTAAAGATTTAATGTTATGTCATGGTATGATTTTATTTAAACTCAAAGATCTGTCAAAATGAAATTTTTTCTGTTCTTGTTTGATTGTGAAATTGTTTTATTTTACTTAAAGATCTCTTAAAACAATCATACCTGACACTAACAATCTTTAATGTCTTAAAATGGTCCTTATCTGTCATTTTTCAAAATCAAATCTTGCCACGTCTTTCCCCAAATTTTTTTCTAAATGATTTAAATCTTTTGGGGATCACAAATCTAAAATGGTTTGATATTTTTGATCGCGGGAGAGATTGTGATTTAAATCTCAAATCTGTTTTAATGGAATTGGTTTTAGTCCTTCAAAGGCACTCCTGCCTTCATGTGCCAAACGATTTCAAATACACAATGCACATGTTGAGGAGGAGGATTTATCCAAAAACAAGATGAGTATTTAAACACGGCCACATATTCTCCCATGTTTTCTAAACCTTATTAAATCACTTGGGATCCAAAATCTCAAAGGGTTTGATATTTTGATCGGGGAGAATTTGTGATTTAATAATGAAATTTGATAAAGGTGATCATTTTGATTTAATTGTGCAGGTGCTCTCTCATATGTGCTAAGCGTTTCGAATCTCGAAGCACATATTGAGGGGAACATAAATATCAGTACAAAAGTTTTTAAAAGAGACTTATAAAGTACCTTGATTGAGTTTTCAAATGGTTTTCTTAATGGCTTTTGTGATTGTGGATGTGCTTCAAAGAACTCTTGCCTCTATGTGATAAAATGTTTTAAAATATCCTATGCACATATTGAGGGAGAATTTTACCAAGAAAATCAAATGGCTTTTCGTATGAAAATTGTGATCAAAGAAAATATTTCAAAGTCCTCTTGCCTCCATGTGCCAAACAATTTCTAAATCACACGCACATGTTGAGGGAGGTTTTCTAAATGATCAAAACTATTAAGGTACAAAATGTTTTGATCTCGTATCACAAGTACATTGATTGTTTTCCAAATGATTTTTCAATTGGTTTCATGAAGGAAAGAACAATACCAAAAGACCGACCAATTTATTTTATGCATGGTGTTATAAGGATGGTTAGGTTAGGTATTCGTTCCCACGATCCACTGAGCGGAGGATCTACCGAGGACAATCCACTAGATAGTGTAGAGTCCTTGGGTATGATGAAAAAGGAGAAAAATGAGAATATGGGAAGAGTGCGGACTAAGGCGAGCTAGTCTTGGAATAAACCCAACAAGGTTCTAGTAATGAAGTCTCGGTAAGCTTGAAGGGGTTGAAGAATGAAAAGAACTGAATGAGAAAGGGTGAAAAGAAATAGCCCTCGAATAATTCAACCTTAGGCGGAATCCGGGTTCAATACATATGCTACTAGTGTTTACTAAGGTAACACTGGTATTGAAGACAAGGCGTCATGGACCTAGTGGCCTTGCACTAAACTTCCCAAGCCACTCAAGTTCCTCTTAAAGGGCTTGTTTCATTCTCACGGGGAACCGACATAATCTATCGACTTTCTCTTAGAGATTGTTGATATTGAAGAACGAGACCCTCTCCCTAGTCTCCGGCACAGGAACCAATTATGCACAATTGAGTCTAGAGCCAAGAGATCATCCACAATATCTCATTAGGACACTAAATTCTTGAAGACTTGCCTTTTCACACAATGTGGAAAGTAAGTTTATATTAAGAGTCCTACGCATTATCCTTGTGGTATTGCCAGAACATCTGAGTGATATGTAAATATTCACGATGAAGATGGAAATCCTTCTAGAGCCAACATCAAACAAGCTCTTGGTGGGTGACATGTGAGATCTTTTCAAAGATCAAACTTGTGACAAGCTGGATAGAAACGATGGGGCCATTCACTCGTGAATCAACCTTGGTCGAGGAATGGAATTGTGAATACTTTTGGAAAAACCGTTCGATGTGCAAATCTTCTTTTCTCTAGCACGTCGAATGTGTACTTATGTTTTCAAATTCAAAAGTATCTACGAATGAAAATACTTTTAGAAAAACCATTCGATGTGCGAATCTCTTCTTTTAAGCTAGCACGTCGAATGTGTGCGCATTCTCTAATACAAAAGTATTTTGATTGAAAATTTATCTTTCCCATAAAACCTTCGTCGTATTGTAAAACTCTTTCTTCAAGCAATACGCGATTGTTTTCAAATCATTTTCATCAATCGGTGAATCTCAATTATTTGGTTCACTCACTCCGTGTTGTCTTCTTTAAGGCGTTCGGTTTGAGAACGACTAGAAACGGTGAGAAACCTGTCAAGGAGATTCTTAGGAATCCTACGATCACGGCGGTGCTTGTCTTGATCAGCGAGGAACCGTGGGCGTGTACCTCAATTCAACGAAAGTGGTCAAAGACACTTCGTGTGTTTTATTAACTAGCATTATTTGCGGTACATTTGAACGATTGCGGTGATCGAATTGAGGTCAATCAAAGCCGCATGCTCACGGCATCCACACTTAATTGAAGAAATCATGACCGGTGCATAATCTACATAACTTTGTGCGATATTTCTATACTATGCTTACGCTACACTGCACGCAAATATCATGAACCGGTAAAGCTTCCGCTACTCGATGGAAAGATGTCATGATTCAAAAGTGTGAGCATGTCGGTCCATAAGTCACAACATCACATGAAGGCAACACAACTATGGATGATCCGGAGAGATTTCTTGTGGTGATGATCTCAAAAGCTCAAAGATCATCAAAGATGTGGATCGATTAAAGGCCTCCTTGAAAGTACAATTCAATCACGGACTTTGAAGATTCGCTACTATAGCACAAAGATTCTTGAAATGAAGAATTCAAGTCTGAGCTCAAGAGCGAAGTCAAAGATAGAATGCTAGGAAGCAAAATGTATTTCATGGGGTGACCTCCCTTAAGGGAGATTGTTAGGAATTGAAAATTCCATGTTAAAGTCAGTCACCCCAATAATGGTCTAGCATATGTTAGCTCGTAGATTTATCGTTGTTTACGTTATTTATCGTTTATTAGTTAGTTATTAGTTTAGTTTAGCATAGTGTTTCACCGTGGAGGAAGGGCGGGTCTTTACCCATCTGTATCCCCGATCCAGCAGCCGATGGGAGGTCGTTGTGTCTGTAGTATAAATACCCTTCCATCCATGGAAGGGGTGGTGCTTTTCAATCTAATATTCCATACTTTTAAGAACCAAGTCTCTAGCAAGAACACCCTCTCTCTCTCTACTAACTCTCTAACTATGGCAATCATGTATTTCCATCATCCAAGACCACCCGAATCATCAACACAATAAAATAGCGATCCTACAATGTAGAAAACAAAACTAGAAATTCTGAGTCTTTTCCACATAAGAAACATTTTCCAAATTCACATGCCAAGGTTCAATCCACTAAGACTACTAACGTGACTATGGTTCAACATGTTGTAAAGCAAAACAAACCAAAAACTTCGCCTAGATGGATACCAACTGCTAAATCTTTGGAAACTAGGAATAAGGATAAGACTTCCACTATGCATAAGAAGCCTAACAATCCTAGACCTTGCCATAAGTGGATACCGTCTGGTAGAATGTTTAAGGATGCTGGACTTAGGTGGATACCTACCGGAAAGCTGTTCTGGATGACAAAATCAAGGTTGCCTATGAAACCCCAAAGGATTTGGATACTAATGTCACTAACCAAAATATATGCAATCAAGTTTGTAATATTAGTGCGGGTTGTCCTTACTCGATTCGAGATACTTCAATCCTTCACTACATGGGTGGCTTAAAGTATGGATTACAAAGGTTGATATCTCATAACTCACGGGCTCAAGTAACTCAATCTTGATATTCTTTTGGCTATGACGTCTGTTCACATCGATTCGGGGCCTCGTACTTCATCATTATGGCGTGCGAGATAACACTTGGGCCCGTTCCTCAAAGAAAAGAAAGGTGTACGCTTGAGTCGCTTTATCTTCAAAAGAAGAAATCTTCATGTGTATGACCATTCTCATCGACATTCTTCATCAACAAGCTTCATGTTTTTCCACACTCTTTCAACCCTCAAGTGGATCTCGTTCATTGGTGTATATTCTTATTCACTTGTTCAAATCAAAAATGGCAACCGGATGCAATTTTTGAGGGAGAAGAGTGCATATACTACATGTTGATGGATGCTTGAATTATGGTCATATGACTCTCCTTCAACGCCTAATGCTTCACTTTCTAAGGATAAGCGGGATTCATTATTTGGGATTCATTGTTTCAAGATATGTTTGATGAGTACTTCCAACCTCCAGCGAATGTTGATCATCTAGATTACGAAGCTCATGCTCCGGTTTCTCTTGACTCAATTGGTTCACCATCTAAAGTACTTCTCGAATTCTCAAGAAACCTTATCTCCGGTTACTTCACAAGGCGTTGATAATGTCTATCATGATATTGTAGTTGCACTATTGAATAATGATCCGCTCTTTGGTATTTCTTTGCCAAATCTTCACGGATTATTGTTCCTCTCATTGTGCACACTATAAATCAACCACATGAACATTAAGGAAAATGACTACCTCATCCACTCGAAGACATTATTGGTGAATCTTCCATATTAGTCTCTACATGTATACCTTTAAGAAGAATGCATTGATGTTGAGGAATCATGTGTTCAGGTTCATTCAGTGGGTCAATGTACATTCGGTTGTATGTTTATTCACGTAGTGGACATTTGACACAAGTTGATTACTTCAAAGTTAATCATTTATCACTTATTTGAGATTGAAGTTGACTTTCCCAAAGGCGTGTTCTTATTAGATAACTTGCTCGAGCTTAACAATTTGAGTTGAAGACTTGGCTTATCTAGTTACCGTGATGGGTTTGGATGGTTGAAGACACGGTTAACTATCACTTTAAGGAGTTACGTTGTTTTACTCGGTGACACGATAATGTCGTTGTGGATAATCGCAAGAGGTGTTAATGTCTCATACTTTGGTTGAATATTGAGTACTTAGAGATTTTCTTGGTGCATAAATTCTCAACACCGTTCTTCCATCACTAAGTGCAAGCTTAATCGCTACTTGATGGTATAAGTTTTTGTCTTGGTGTGTGTATTCGGGTTCGTGAGCTCTAGTCTAAGAGGCCAGACGCATCAATTCAACTACGTGGGAGAAGTGGTCTCTTGACACCTTTTGGAATGGATTGCTTGACTTGATGGAATGAAATTTGAGAAGAGTTATTTATGTGTGGGATGATCGTGGGCTATTCTTTTGGATGATATAACCTCGAGCGAAGAATCACGGTGATTATTCTTAAAAGGAAGCGACAAGATCGATGATAATGGTGTGCTTCTTTGTGCACACAGCTAATGGAAGCTTGAAAGAAGCTTTGAATCGCTCAACATAAGGATTTTGGTTTGGGGGAAGCCAAAGTCTCTCTTTCTCAAAGGCTCTTGTTCTATCTTCTATTACGGAGCCGGAAGCTTTGGTGGTGGGCGTTTAAGAGATGATGATTTCTATCTTCTTCAATGGGGCTCTCGATATCCTTATCTCGGTACTCGTATCATCATCTTCTTAAATTATATCATCTACTCTATCTTTGTACATATTTTATCAAAAACAAAATACAAAAATAGAAAACGAACAAAACAAAATAGAAAAATATAAAACCAACAAAAATCCATAAAAATCAAAAACTTGAAAAAATAGCAAAAATATGTTTTCTAAAGACATGTCTTCTGGTATCGATAACATCTGTGGTCTTAGAAATGTCATTCAATAATGGCACGGGACCATAGATGAAGTTCGAACAGGAGGTGTAAATATTCTTTGTCAAAACATGTCAAAAACTATGGCTTGCAGTTAATTCAGACTATGACCCGCGCTTAAACAATGGCTTGCAATTATTTCTGATAGCAACCCGTTCTTCAAGAAAGGAAAGTGATGCGCTAAAACAATTTTCAAATATTTCGTGCACTTATCCTATAACAAAATGAGGAAAGTATGTCAAAGGACTGCTGTTCCTACTCAAATATTTTTCCTTCTAAAAATTCTTTAGAAAAATATTTGTTTTAACAAATTGGTGGAAAATGAGTTGCTTATAAATCAATCAGTTTCAGAGTTTTCGTAAAAATTGAAAACTCAATCAATGACTTCAACGCTTTTAACCTTTTACAGAAAATAAGTCATTGATTGAGGGGGAGAATGTTTTCAAATCTATATCATCTAACAGGCTTTCTTAATTATCCTACATGCTTAATTAAAAATGATATTTGCCTATGTCGAAGGACTAGGAATTTAGGATATGATTGTTAGGATTAGATGATTAGAGTTTGATTAACACATAAACCCCATGCCTTATATGATCTGATTGTTATGTTGAATTGACTTTAATTAGTCGATTGTTGTTATGGGTGATGTCGACCACAATATATCTGTATGTGTGTTCACTAATGTATGCGGTATATTGGTATATAAGAATGTTCGATCCGGATCCCACAATTGAAGATGATTGGATGCGAAAGGAAGGGTAACTATATCTTGGGTTGACAAATGAAAAGCGGACTTAATTGGACTTCTATGGGTGTTGGCATGGAAAAATGCAACGTAAGAGGTCTCATTGCATCGTGAGATGGTTTCTTCTAAGTGATTGAAGAAGCGGACTTAATTTGACCTCGATTGGCATTAAAATGCAATGTAAGAAGTCTCCTTTGCATCGACATACGGTTTTCTTCCAAGCCCTACAACAACATCAACAAAAGCAGCTTATGATTCTCTCCACCTAACGTATCTTGTGCAGGAAAAGTAGTGAATGATACCATTTTTAAAAAATTTTTGAAAATATTGTTTTGAAAATGGAAAAATATTGTTTTGAAAATAAATTGGTCTTAATTTTAGAAATCACCGGACTTTATTTTATCAAAGCTTAAGTCACTCAATCAACGACTTCAGTCATCGATTGAGGGGGAGAGTGATTTTATTTAAAGTATTTTCAAACAATATATCTTCAAAAGAGTCTGTTTGTACGCTAAAATGTGGTGATCTAAAGATTTAATGTTATGTCATGGTATGATTTTCTTTAAAACTCAAAGATCTGTCAAATAGAAATTTTTACGTTCTTGTTTGATTGTGAAATTGTTTTATTTTACTTAAAGATCTCTTAAAACAATCATACGACACTAACAATCTTTAATGTCTTAAAATGGTCCTTATCATCATTTTCAAAATCAAATCTTGCCACGTCTTTCCCAAATCTTTTAAATGATTTAAATCAATTGGGATCACAAATCTCAAAAGTTTGAAATTTTTATCGGGGAGAGATCGTGATTTAAATCTCTTATCTGTTTAAATGGAATTGGTGTTAGTCCTTTAAAGGCACTCCTGCCTCCATGTGCCAAACGATTTCAAATACACGATGCACATGTTGAGGAGGAGGATTTATCTAAAAACATGATGAGTATTTAAACCAGGCCACATATTCTCCCATGTTTTCTAAACCTTATTAAGTCACTTGGGATCCAAAATCTCAAAAGGTTTGATATTTTTGATCGGGGGAGAATTTGTGATTTAATATGAAATTTGATAATAGGTGATCAATTGATTCAATGTGCTGGCTCTCTCTAATATGTGCTAAACTCTTTCATATATTGATGCACATATTGAGGGGGAGCGAATGGTTTCTTAATGGCTTGTGTGATCGTAAATGTGCTTCAAAAGAACTCTTGCCTCTATGCGATAAAATGATTTCAAATATCCTATGCACATATTGAGGGGGAGAATTTACCAAGAAAATCAAATTGCTTTGTCTATGAAAATTGTGATCAAAGAAAATATTTCAAAGTCCTCTTGCCTCCATGTGCTAAACATTTTCTAAATCATATGCACATGTTGATGGGGAGGTTTTCTAAGTGATCAAAACTATTAAGGTACAAAATGCTTTGATCTCGTATCACAAGTACCTTGATTGTTTTTCCAAATGATTTTTCAATTGGTTTCAAGGAAGAAAAAAGACCGACCATTTTACTTTATGTATGGAGTTATAAGGATGGTGAGGTTAGGTATTTAGTTCCCACGATCCATGAGCCGGAGGGATCTTCGAGGACAATCCACTAGATAGTGTAGAGTCCGTAGGAATATTGAAAAAGGAGAAAAATGAGAAGCGGGAAGAGTGCGGATGAGGCGAGCTTGTCTTGGAATAAACCCAACAAGGTTCTAGTAATGAAGTCTCGGTAAGCAACGTAGGGGTTGAAGAATGAAAATAATTGAATGTAAAAAGGGTGAAAAGAAATAGCCTGCATTAATTCAACTTTAAAGGCGAAACCGGGTTCAATACATATACTCTTGGTGGTTACCAAGGTAGCGGTATTGAAGACAAGGCGTCATGGACCCGATGGCGTACTAAACTAAACTTCCCAAGCTACTCAAGTTCCTCTTAAAAGGGCTTGTTTCATTCTCAGGAACCGACATTATCTATCGACTTTCTCTTAGAGATTGTTGATATTGAAGAAGAGACCCTCTCCTAGTCTCCGCATAGGAACCAAATGTGCACAATTGAGTCTAGAGCCAAGAGATCATTCCACAATATCTCATTAGGACACAAAATTAATGAAGACTTATTTGTTTCACACAATGTGGAAAGTAAGTATATATTGAGAGTCCTCGCATTATCCTTGTGGTATTGCGGAACATCCGAGTGATATGTAAAATATTCACGATGAAGATGGAAATCCTTCTAGAGCCAACATCAAAAAGCTCTTGGTGGGTGACATGTGAGATCTTTTCAAAAGATCAAGCTTGTGACAAGCTGGATAGAAACAATGGGAGATTCATTCTTGAATCAACCTTGGTCGAAAATGAATTGAAGAATACTTTTGGAAAAACCGTTCGATGTGCAAATCTTCTTTCTCTAGCACATCGAATGTGTATTCATATTTCAAATTCAAAAGGTATCTATGATTGAAAAATACTTTCGGAAAAACCGTTCGATGTGCGAATCTCTTCTTTTATCTAGCGGATCGAATGTGTACTCTTTTCAAATACAAAAGTATTTACGATTGAAAATTGATCTTTCTCATAAAACCTTCGTATTGCAAAACTCTTTCTTCTAAGCAATACGCGATTGTTTTCAAATCATTTTCTACCAATCGATGAAATCTCAATTTGCTGGTTCACTCACTCCATGTTGTCTTCTTTGAGGCGTTCGGTTTGAGAACGGCTAGAACAAGCTGCGAAACCACATCAAGAAGATTCTTCATAATCCTACTTGATCACGAGGCAATACTTGTCTTGATCAGCGGGGAACCGTGGGTCGTGTACCTCAATTCAACAAAAGTGATCAAAGACACTTTTGTGTGTTTTATTGCTAGCTGTTGTTTGCGGTACATTTAGGCAGTTGCGGTGATCGGAATTGAGAAGTCAATCCAAAGCCGCATGCTCACAGCATCCACACTTAATTGAAGAAATCATGGTGGTGCATATCTACATAACCTAGCTCGGATATTTTTATACTATGCTTACGCTTATCTTTGCTTTGCAAATATCATGAACCGATAAAGCTTCCGCTACTCGATGGAAAGATGTCATGATTCAAAAGTGTGAGCATGTCGGTCCGAAAGTCACAACTTCACATGATGGCAACACAATAAAGGGTGATCCGGAGATTTAATGTGGTGATGATCTTAATGAAAGCTCAAGATCATCAAAGATGTGGATTAGTTCAAAGGCCTCCACTGAAAGTACAAAGTAATCGGACTTTGAAGAATCGCTACAAAAGCACAAAGATGTAGATGTTCAAGAATTCAAGTCTACGAGCTCAAGACTGAAGATTAAATAGAATGCTAGGATTCAAAATGTAAATCATGGGGTGACCTCCTTGGGGAGATTGTTAGGAATTGGAAATTCCATAAGTAAAATGTCGGTCACCCCAAATATAATCTAGCATAAGTTGTTAGTGAGACATATTGTTATTCGTTATTTAGCGGTTTATTAGTTAGTCGATGGCGTAGAATAGTTTAGAGTAACACCGTGGAGGAAGGACGGGTCTTTACCGGTGTATGCACGATCCAGGTCCGTCGGAGGGGCGTATTAGTTTGTAACTATAAATACCCTCTACCTCCCAAGGTAGAGGGTTGGACCTTTCATTCTAATCTAACCTTCCATGTTTTCTTTCACTTTCTCTCTCTAGAAAGGCTTCCATCCTACTTTCTCTCTCTAAAACCTCTAAACTATACGCCCTATTTGATATGTTATGATGTGTTTATGAAATCCAATATGTTACAGGTAAGGTGGCATATAAAGTGGTATAGGCTGTGAAGGTAGTGGGGGTTGAAGTGGCATCTAAGGCATGTTACTCATATGTAAAGGCTGGTGCAATGGGGTGCTTGCAGCAGGCATTGTGGGTTGAACCACCGATGGTGGCCGGCTAGAATAATGAAGTGAAAGAGCAGACATATTTGAGGACTTTAGAGATGGCATTGATGCTGACTGAGCATTGATATGACCTCTATTATGTTGCAACAATTGTAAGGTGTGTGAAGGTAGCGGAAGGTTTAAAGGAGACATAGATGCGGAGGGTGTAGCTGTGGTTGTTTGGTCCCACGAACTACTTTGAGATGGCAATGAAGCTTGTTGAGCACTCGGTGATGAAATGGCGAAGTTGCTTCTTGAGAATATTTAAACAAAGCGGCATGCATATAATACATTTAAACCTTTGAAATACATATATGCGGTCAGGAAAGCATGTTGAAACAAATGTAGAAGAAGCGACCAATGTACCTTTTAGCAAAACACACATATTCACTTTGTTTCTTTGTGATTATCTTTACGTGCCCAAGGGAATTTCTCGATTCTGGCAGAAGGGCGAAGGTGATAGGTATCACGCAATTAAACTAAAACACAATATAACCGTGTATAAAATTCATGCTTACATAAATAGAAAAAAGTCTTTAAATGACATTTTAGCTTGCTTGCATCTCTTTCCTTTTGCTTGCTAGTGTTGTGCCTAGTTCTTAGGCATGTAGGAATCCGATCCACCATTGAAGTTCTTGAGAAATCAACGTTGTCTATAGGGACATTGTTGCCCATTAGCGACTCTGTATAAAACTCTTTATCAAAGTTGTTTTGAAAGTCATGTTGGTTTTGTTGAGTTAATGGAGCGAAGAAAGTAGGAAAGTTGTGGCCCGAGTTTGAGCCCATGAACTGGTTTGTCATGAGGCTCCACTTGATGTGCTCTGAAATCATGCAACCGAGACTTGTAGTGGTAGATGGTAGGGTAGGAAGTAAAGGTGCTTGGGTGATGGTGACTACGACCGAGTAGTGAGGGTCTTTGTTGTTACGGTTGATAGTGACTTGGGCGGGGTTGTGCCTCATGTTGAAGGTTGGTGGATATGATGAAGTTGAGCCTATGAAACTATCGGTGTTGTTGTTTCTCGTGACATTGATTGAGTTTTTCCTATGTCGGTTCTTGATGAATAGTGGTTGTACCATTAGACCTTCTTGCATTTGATGTGATCCATATGAAGATTTAAATCACATTTTCGCAAAATAATAATGAATTTTATTAAATAAGTAAATAATTTTCTAACTTTCCAATTTTGAAACAAATCAAATATTGTAAGCTTCCTTAGATTTGTTTTAGATTGAAAAACTTTACAATAAAAGGTAATTCAACTCGATAAAAACTCTACCTTTGGAACTTCATGCATAAGAACACGTGTGCTTCTTTTTACCACAAATCTTCAAATGTGCTTTTAAGCCGACTTCAACAACGTATACCTTGGAGGCGGTGTCACACTTGTGATTCTTTTCGATAACATGTTTTCTTAAATAATGTTTCTTGACCACCCATGTCTCTTATTGCGTGAAGGGTTGTGGTAGATGCAAGTGGGTTTGGGGCATAAAACTTCTTTGGTGCATTCGACGAGCGTTTCCGAGGGTGAAGGAAAGATTGTGGGTTCGTCCATGAAGTTGTAAATTCTGCTCTCTAACGAAACCTTTGCAGCATGTGTCACAAACATACCTTATCGCATCCAGTAGTGTGTTGGGAGATACTGCTACGATGTTAGCCTTTTAATGTTGTTAGTACAAATGTTATTGTTAATGTTTTAAGACTTTAGTTAATATGTATTTATGTATTTAGTATGTTCTGTATTGATATGGGTCGTATTAGAAGTTTGTATGGGTCAAGAACTCTTTAACCCAAACAGGCCCATACATAGAGATGACAGTTATAGAAACGGTTACATCTCAAGCATCACAACGTTTGGATGAAACCATAGGTGTCGTTTAGGTTGTTATATAATGTGAATTTTCAACCTGTGAAAATCACAACAACAAATCATTTATATACAAAGTTAACCTTTTAGTATCATTTCATATTATACCCGTTTACTGTTTCATCGCCAAACAAAGATTACTCAGTCAAAACCAAAACAATGAAACACTTATTAAAACAACGAATTATTGGCAAATCTCCTGTGAACAATTGGTATCAGAGCTCCGGCTATAATCCGTGGGAAACGCCAACATTCAAACAACCATCGGGCTTCCAAAGTGGGCGTTATTTGTTAAGAGAAACACCCCACAAAACCTGTGCAACAATGGTATCAAAGAGAAGGGATCAAAAAACACACTCAAAATCTGCCATGAATGACGTTTGAAGAGAAAGAAAGAAGGTTTAGATGGTTACCACCAAAGACCGATGGTTAAACCAAGGAAAAAAGGCAGATTCATGAAGAAGAATAGAAAGAAAGGAGAAGAAGAAAACATGGCTGCAAGTTTTGTTACAAAGAAAGAAAGAAAAAAGTTTGTTCATAAGAGATCGAGAAGAAGAACCAACCTTGAGACCCCGGTTCATGAAGAACCCTACAACCATGATGGTTGACAAAGGCAATGATGCCAAAGATGAAGATGTATGAGTATGATGGGGACAAGGTCGTGATGTTGTGCTGATGATCAGAAGATAAATAAAACCTTTGCAACAAAATAAACAAAAATACCATCAAAGTATGAAGACGGTCTAACAAAGATGAAGAAGTGAGGCAATAACAGATTGCCATATGAGGTTCATTAATTTAGTTGTGATATACCATGAAGCGAATCAAGTGCCTTGGGTTGAAAAGCGTTCCGAAGTGGGTGAAGCAAGATGTTAAGGACTCACCGTGCGAGAAGGATAAGAATGTGAAGGATGGAGCACATGGAATGAACAAGAAGAACAACAAGTTTGGCGTTAGATTGGTTGATGATGAAGATGGACGACAACGACCAAGATAGTAATGATTTCAAGTCATTACTTGAAGAAAAGCAATGAAACTTCGGAAAGATGTGAAGAATTTGATACTAACACATTAGGGGGGAAATTGTTAGCCTTTTAATGTTGTTAGTACAAATGTTATTGTTAATGTTTTAAGACTTTAGTTAATATGTATTTATGTATTTAGTATGTTCTTTATTGATATGGGTCGTGTTGGGAATTATACGTTTGAGTTGATAAGACAAAAAGAATGAAACAAGAGGGACTTAATATGACAAGAAGGAAACTTACAAAAAGATGGAAGGACTTGCTTGCAAAAGAAGTTTTATTTATTAGTCCTTTGTAGTATTTTGTAAATCCTAATCCTCTAGTATAGAAAGAGGACATAGGTGTAGGTTTTATTTAGGTCTTCCATAATGTAGTCGACTAAAGGTGTGTGTGTGTGTTCTAGGCGTATAGTCTTATAAACGCCTAGGTGACGAGATTAGTTAGTTAGTGTTAGATCAAGTCTTTGATCTTTATTATTGTTAGTTAGTTAGTTTATGGTGATAAAAACCTTGTTCAATAACAAAGTATTGTTTTGATTATTCCGCTGCGTACCACGTTTATTATCTTTGTTATTGATCCATAGCTGAGCTTATAAATGATCTTAACAATTGGAATCAGAGCGGGGAGCTCTTGATATAGGGATCTACAAGGTTTTTTGAAGAAAAGATACAAAATTCGAAGCCGTTTTCAATTTTCGCAACTTTCTGCAGGACTGTTTTCAAGAGGGCATAACTTTTTCTTGAACCGTTGGATCAAGCTAAAATTCTATGGGGCATTTCGATATATCCGTCTAACGTTTCACGAAGGATTGTCAATTAGAGCTCTCAATCAAAGTTATAAGTTGTCATATGCTGCGAAGCTGAATTTTTTCGTAAGGTTACTACAACCTTGTTTTGTAGCGATCATAACTTTTCGTTAACTGTTGGATCGTGACGAAATTTTCGATGGGCGTTCTCAATATATCTATATAACTTTCCACGGAGGATCGTCGATCTGAGCATTTATACAAAAGTTACAAATTTGTCGAATATGGTCTGGCGACAAAATCTTCTTTGTTTACTCAAAATCTGCTTTGTTTATACTCAAAATCTGTCAAACCCTAAATTGCTCAAAGTCTTGATGTTTATCCTTGAAATCTTGCTAAATCGTTTTAAAGTCTTGCTACTACTTGTCCGACATTGGTGAAGATTCGGTTGTCATCGGTGGAGTATTATTGGTCTATATTTTTATGGTGGGATCATGGGTCTCGAATATAATAGGCTTGTTTTGGTATTGAGGGGAAGTTGAGCATAATAATTGTTATGGATTTTTGGATGGTTTACACACATAGATATTGGTTTACACACACAAGGAGTTTGGAGTTTGGTTAATTTGTTCATAATGGTTTTAAAAAGCTCGTTTTTGGTTTTTATTAATTAATTGATTACGAAGATGGTTATTTATCACTTATTTGAAGGTGAAGTGAAATTACTTGGATGCATGTTCTTATTATATTTTTAAACGGCGGAATCGTTTAAAAATAACTTGTTCGTCTTCAATGATTGTGACGAAGAATTGACATAACACTTAAAGGGTAGCGTTATTGTGCTCGATGATTATTGTCAAAGAGATTGCGGTCTCTATACCTTGGTTAGTATAAGTTCAGTCACGTGGATAAACAAGACATAAGGCGCAAGTTTGGGTTATTCTACTTCTACATCAAGTTCGTTATATTTGGTTTTCTTCACAAGTGATCATTACAAGGAGCTTCTGATTTGAAGAATCATTTGATGTTAATGCACCACTCAAAGGGAAGTGTTTGATTTTACTCATTGACCATTATTACTCTTTTAGTTGGAGTTTTCTACTATTTTGGATTCATTTTAGTAACCATTTGGTGTTCTTCATGGAGGCAATTCGAAACATTGGGCGGCTTAGATTGGAAGTATGATATTGGTTCGTGGTGGTCAAGATCATTATTTACATATGTTCCTATTTGGATAATAACAAAAGGGAAGAGATGTTCGAGTGGCATAGCATGGATTAAGGGAAGACAAAGGAAGACATACTTGTTTCATTCATGGTGAGATCACGATCTCAATTTCTCTACCGTCTAGGAAGTTCGTTCAAGAATGGTTTTGTCATTATCAACTAGGGGAAGATTGTTGGGAATTATACATTTGAGTTGATAAGACAAAAGAATGAAACAAGAGGGACTTAATCGAAAGAAGGAAACCTACAAAAGATGGAAGGACTTGCTTGCAAAAAGTTTTATTATTAGTCCTTTGTAGTATTTTGTAAACCCTAATCCTCTAGTATATAAAGAGGACATAGGTGTAGGTTTTATTTAGGTCTTCCATAATGTAGTCGACTAAAGGTGCGTGTGTGTGTCCTAGGCATATAGTCTTGTAAACGCCTAGGTGACGAGATAAGTTAGTTAGTCTTAGATCAAGTCTTTGATCTTTATTATTGTTAGTTAGTTAGTTAATGGTGATAAAAACCTTGTTCAATAACAAAGTATTGTTTTGATTATTCTGCTGCGTACCATGTTTATTATCTTTGTTATTGATCCCTAGCTGAGCTTATAAACGATCTTATTCGTATTAGAAGTTTGTATGGGTCAAGAACTCTTTAACCCAAACATGCCCATACATATAGAAAAAGTTATAGAAACGGTTACATCTCAAGCATCACAACGTTTGGATGAAACCATAGGTGTCGTTTAGGTTGTTATATAATGTGAATTTTCAACCTGTGAAAATCACAACAACAAATCATTTATCTACAAAGTCAACCTTTTAGTATCATTGCATATTATACCCGTTTACTGTTTCATCGCCAAACAAAGATTACTCAGTCAAAACCAAAACAATGAAACACTTATTAAAACAACGAATTGTTGGCAAATCTCCTGTGAACATACTACATCACTTGTCACTGGATCTATCACCAATAGACATAAAATTCCAAGTTATAAAATCGTTATAAATGTGGAAAACAAAAAACATTAAAAAGCCCTAGTGAATCTATCAACCTATATATCAACACACACTCGTGGCGATCCGGGGTTGCAAATTCGGCAACTCGATGGGTGGTGGGTACTTTTCGATAAGAGTGATGAAAAGAAAGCCGCAAACGGACAAAGACCCAAGCCATACATGCGAGACTAACTTAATGAAATCTTGAGGTGGCAAAGGTTCGAGATCGAGCGGTGAAGCTCAAAGTGTGGTCCTCATCAATATCTTGTTTATTCGACAAGAAATACTCATGATGAAGAATGTATTCACCGTCATTATCTTCTACAATCACCCAAAACTGTTCAACATACCTATGAAGCCTATCTTCCCACTGAAAATCAGGAGTAATAGTGAGTTCAACCCTCAATGTGGTGCGGGTAATTGGTTGAACATGTGCTACCACATTAAGTTTTGGAAACTGGTGAATGCATTTGTGAAGTTTTCTTCCAGATAGGTTAGCACGAAGAAGCTCTCCAAGTTCTGTGACGAGAGATCGTAATACCATTCGAGGCAAGATCTTTCTTCTCAAGTTTCATCAGTATGTCGGTTTAACCCGTGAAATTGGCGTAAAGGAGTTTGGACACTCCGGATCCTCTTGTTAATCATTTTCACAAGTTCGAGTTTTCTAAGCTAATTTTGCCCACCCTTGTTTCATCTGATCTCAAATATAGCACGCATCGACGTCCGCGTTACGCAAAACCTAAGTACATGTTATGTTAAAGATATGTATCCGAAAATGTATCATGTAAAACAAATACAAAGTACATGTAAATCCAAGATTGCAACCCAATAGAAAAACATTGACATGAAAGAGTATAATATGAGCAATATTGTAAAGATAAAACCAACTGAGTTATAAACACCATGTCGGGACGTCAAAGAGAGTCCTTCAAGCTTTAGGCGAGAAATATATGCTTGGAGCAAGACATTGATCTTCGCACGGGTTCTTCAAACTTTCTTTAATTGGAATAGGAACACAATCCAAAAGCTTAGCAAGTTCCATCTTCTCATCTTGTCTTACCGTTCGTATTTAAATTCCTCATTTGAGTGAGAACAACCATTATAGCTCGATATCACCCATGGTGGGCTTTAAATGCTCATTGTAAGTGGCAATTTTTCCATGAGATATGTAGTAGTAACTTGCAATTCGACCCAATCAGATCACTTGAAAGTAGCCACTTTTCTATCATACTTCACCAACTTTGTTTTGTCCGATGTTGTGGCGTGAGAATGGACCGAAATGGAAAATAATAATGAACATTAATAACTTCCAATATCCGAAAACATGTCATATATGCCAACACCATGCATAAAACTAACCAATTACTCAAATAGCACATAATGACCCAATTTTGGTTACTAAATCGAGATGCTAAAATGCACCAAAATTATCGACTACATATAACGGATCTGAGCCATGAGCCTAAATTTAACGATTACAAGTCTAAGCCATGATTGGCGAAATGGATCAAATTAATTTGTCGAGACTTCAACGACGGTCATGAAGCGCCTAACATTGTACTGTAGTAATATTACAAACCCATAAACTTGCTCTTGGCCACCACGTTATGTTCTTGTAGTTTAACCTATATTAGCAGCGATATGAATTGTGGATACATATATTTGATAATCTACCTGAAAATAATGCAACAGAATGGGAAGACCGTGATAATATTAAACTTATCTTTAAAGAGATCAATAACATATATGAACATACCTAGAAACGGATACTATATCAACAATTGGATTTGTGTTGTACCGAAACTGAATGTTGTAAGATATATTATCGATAATATCATATTCATAAGCAATTATAATATGGGCTAATTCCCAAAAAGGGACAAAAAGGTGAAGAGTGATCACTTTGAGGTACAAAAATATGTGCGAATGTGCGAATGTGCGATTCCACTGAATGTGCGACACGTGTCCATTTTTTTAATAATAAAGTACAGTGGTAGGTGGGACTTTGACTTTGAATTTATGTTTAAATGACAAATATACCCTTCTTTAAAATTGTCACAGTATATTACCACTCACCACCCACACAAACATAAAAACACATCATCTTCATCATCCTTTCTCTCTTTTTGGCTACCCTAGCCGCCCGCCACCCACGCCGCCACCACCACCACACCGCCACCTCCCCAACTACACCACCACCTCAAAACACTCCCCTCACTCCCTACCCGATCCCTAGGTCACGCGCCTAAATCCTCCCCAACCCCTCGTACAACACTTTCGCGCCACCCCAACACCACCACTGAAGCCACCACGGTCATTTTGTTGTGTCAAAACAAAGGTAGGTTCGAAAACACTAGAGTTTGACTCATTTTCTTGATAAGTCGTGGTGAGTCACGAGTTGACTCGTTTTCTTGTTGGGTTTGACATACTAAAACATGAGGAATGATTTCTTGTTAAATAAAACGTGTTAAATCTCGATGAGGGCTTATTTGATTTAATTATTTCTTAGTTTTGATGTTACTTTTGGTGGAAGTAACTTGGTATATTGGAGGTTGAAATGGGTTGGTTTTGATGGGTGTCAAATGGAGAAAAGCCCTCGAAGGGGCGTTTGGTGGGTAGCTGGATCAAATATTTGATGGGAGTAATTTGTGAAATTTATATGAAAAATATTGTGGGTAGTGGATCAAATCCGTTTGGTGGAAGTAATTTGTGACATATAGTGTGTTTGATTTATATGAAAAATATTGATGGGTGTCAATTTATTTTAACATATCAACAAAATTGAGTCCCATATTCTTAAAATCTGCGAATTTATTTATAAAAAAACAAGTTGGTAGGAAAAAATGGGTGTCATGGGGGGTGGTGCAAAAATCTTGTGACAATTGAGTCTCACATTCCTAAAATCTGCGACAATTTTAAAGAAGGGGAGTTACGTGAGAGAGGGGCTGTGATGTGAGAGGTTGTTTTTATATTTTAAAGAAGGGTATATTTGTCATTTAAACATAAATTCAAAGTCAAAGTCCCACCTACCACTGTACTTTATTATTAAAAAAATGGACACGTGTCGCACATTCAGTGGAATCGCACATTCGCACATGACCAAATTGAGAAGATACTTTATTTTTGTACCTCAAAGTGATCACTCTCCACCTTTTTGTCCCTTTTTGGGAATTAGCCCTTATAATATACCTTTAGTGATTGTCCATAATGTGACTTCACATGCCTGTACTTCCGGTTGCCACCATTCACTTATCTGGATGATGAACGAAATCAAGGTTTCGAGAAATACATATATTAACACTGTTAATCTTAATGTTGTCAATGATCAATGTTAGAAAAAAGGACGTACTTATGAAAGTGCACTCGGGCAATCTGTAGTTGCAGTTCCAAATTTATCTCCAATACTTTTTCTTCAATATGCATCATTTTTTTTTCTTCCGTTATATTGTATTTTAGGGTTTGTGTGATATATATGGATGTTTATGTGTATTTTAAGGTTATAGAAGAGATAATTATTTAATTATAAATACAATTAAGGAATAGATATTTTTATAGAATTTTGGAGATAAATCCATTACTATTTTAACTTATCGCTGCGATTTAAGGTTCCACGTAGGTTTATAGATTTGGTTTAGCGAGATATAATTTAAAAAATGTGTTGATCTAGTGGTAATCTCGTGTGTTAATCTTACAAACAACCCAAGTTCGAATCTCACTATTGACATTTTTTATTAATTTCGAATTTTAGTTGTTTAAATAATTTAAAAAAAATGACATGTATTGAATGATGACATGGATTTATGACTTGGCATTATGGGATGCCAAGTGGAATTATATGTGACATGCCTCTCGTATATATATATGTATATATATATATATATATATATATATATATATATATATATATATATATATATATATATATATATATATATATATATATATATATATATATATATATATATATATATATATATATATATACTAGTTTTAAAGCCACCAATGGGCGACATGACTATAATTATTTGTTTTATGTTTTTGTTAAGCGAAATACATTTTTTTACAATTGTCAAACAATATTATAAGACAATTGTTTTTTTTTTTTTTTTTTTTTAATTTTTTTTTATTTTAATTTTTTTTAGAATTAGAAATAATTATATGGTTTTACGTGGATGGTTAATAACACAACATATATAATCTTTACAACATTATGAAATTTATGTATGTTTGTAAAGTTGTAGATAATGAAAAGGTATTAAAGTGATATAACGATTAACTTAAATTCTTAAAAAGCTTCTTTGTAGACAACATTTGTTGTTGATTTTGCGTATTTACCGTCTTCATCACAACATAAAATCTTTAATCCTTTTCTGCTTTTCACCCTTGACACTGCTACATATAGTTGCCCTTGAGAAAAAAGCGGCCGTTGTAGAAACAATCCTACTTGTGTTAAGGTTTGTCCTTGACTTTTGTTAATAGTCATTGCAAAATACAATGCAACTGGGAATTGTCTACGATTAAATTTAAACGGCATCTTATTATCAAAGGGCTTAGCGCAAATTCTACCTACACTTCCGTATGATATAATCTTGGCTTCTATTATATTGATGAATCTTAGACAATAATAGGGTGAGCGAAGATCAATTTGATGTGAGCAACAACAATTTCGAGAACAAATATTTGTTCCTCCTTCAAAAATAATGTAGGTGTTATGTAACACCAAATATTTAGCTAAGAACATGATCATATATGTATGTTAGTATGTATGTACCTTGTGGGTGGCAATATCATACATAAGTCTTAAAATTTTACATGAAGCTTTCGTAGAGGATGTGTGTCCACCCATTTAAAGGCATCCTCGATGTACATATTTATTAAGTATTCTTATTGATTAAAGCGCATAAGTTTAACTTTCGAAAGAATAACTTTGGGTAACTAAATAATTATGACAATAGGTTTGGTTGTTGTGATATATTATTGTTATTTGTTTGTTAATGTCAAGTTTCAAGCTCAAAACCATTCAAAGAAGTCTCGATCAGTATTAGGTAACTTGTTGTCCTCTTTTACATTATAAATAGTTACACTATCATGCCTAACTACTTAATATCTAGCTATGCTTACGGTTTTATAAATTAGGGTTGCGACATATAAAGAGAATTTTAAATAAAATAAAGTAGGGATAACTTTGTATTTGTATCATATTTTCTTATTAAGAATCTTTTGGACAGTGTTTGAAAACAACCACGCATGAGTGTGCAATGATTATTCTTTATGCTTATGTATGACAAATAATTCTATACATATCAATGTGCTCGCTCTTGCAAAGAAGTGGTTTTGGCCTTGTGAGAATAATCAAGAGATGGGTCTATAATCGGTTACGTGGAGATCAATAACATCATGATATCTTTCGTGGTCTCTTTATGCCCAAAAACGACAAGTTTGTTATCTATTTTTATACATAATCAGTGTATAAAGTTTTATTACACAAAATGCACTATAGTGACTTTCGAGCCATTTTACCCTTTTCTTTGTAGCTAAGTTATTTTTTAGCCATTTAAAACATCAAAGATATGACATAACATGAATCAACCCATTCACAAAGTATGGGTCAAAATTGCCATAAGAGCATAACTTATATCTCCAAAACCTACCATTATTTCCTGATAGATACACTCATGTTAAAGAGGGGTAGAATTCCAACCATCGTTAAGAATAAGCTCGGTGTAGTCTTCATCTCTAAACTGAACGTACGAAATGCCCATTCATTGACACATAATTCATTTATCCCAAGTAGCGCTACAATGAAGGCACACTTGGCTACTGACTACCAAACCGCACATACTCTTCCGGTGCGCTGCAAGCACGAGTTACACAAAAGCGTCACGCTCACGATGAAACATACTTCAAGTGGTTAGGATAATAAGAGCGAGTTCAATCGGTGTAAGCTACCTCGGCTGTTGCGGCTCTAACATAGGTATCCTGAGTATGCCCGTGCATAAGAGATAGATCTCTAGATCTTGCATAAAAAACACACAGATTATGTCATATAAGTATAACCCAAAGGTTTGCAATTAGTAAATAGGCAAGGCGCATGAAAAATCTAATGTAGCTATGTGGCATTAACCTAGCTGCGAGGAACTCGTGCCATCTGCCGGTGTAGCATGATTATATACACTGTAATTGTAAAAGCATCGACTTCATGGGGCTGGTCGGTTGTTCTGTATAAAGACAAAAGGTGATTAGTTGGTACACCATATCACTAAAGTCAACATACGTAACAATACATAAACTAAATGAGACAACCCATTACACGAAGCCGCATGTTGAAAACATCCAAAGGTGGTCCTCAAACTGGCGAACAACAACACGGTAGTAAAGCGATGGAAAAGTCTTAGCTCACTGCCCTCTGAAGCCCGCCCAATGGTGACATGACTGTAATTTTATTTTGATTTGATTTTGAATGGATTACTTTACATAATATATATATATATATATATATATATATATATATATATATATATATATATATATATATATATATATATATATATATATATATATATATATATATGATGTAATGCTACTTGTTGGTTTTATTTAGACTAAATCGCATAAAAATGGTAGATTGGTTCATTATAATTTATAAATGCATCACATTGCCCATAATGGGACATGTCCAGATTAATAAGTGTTGTGGAAGATAAGGGTTTGGCAAGAAAGAATCGGGGCTCCAATATCTCATTAAGAAAATTCTATTTTACTATGTAAATAGTCCTGCATTTACAATGGTGTAATGGTTTAATTTCAAAGACCGTTAATTGAATATAATTTTCTTTTGCAAATCGGATAACCGACCTATATAGCGGTAGGGGTAAAGAGAGAGGTTACTTGAATTGAGCAAGGCAATAGAGAAATAAATATGAGTGCTACTGACATAAAAGCTCCATCTGGACACGGATAATGATACATCACCGCTCTTTGCTTCAAAGTTGCCATTCGGACTTGCTCCTAAAATCCAATTCACAGCTACATAAATCACAATCAATCTTTGGACAAATGGATACATTTCAACCCAGTAACATAAAAACATTAGACTAAATATCACATGTTCAAAAGCATCAAATATGGGCGTTTCACCTACTAACGTTTTCGCCTAACTGTATATTTGTTTATTTTTAAGCGATAAGCGAGTTTAAAGTGTTTGGGTCTTCCAACTACTTGTGTTTATCAGCTTATTTTGGGTTAAAATAAGCGACTTTCAAAAGTGGTCATCTGGCTCAAAATAAGCGGTTTCTACAATATTCAAAAGTGATTAACTTGCAACTGCTTCTATTACCAATATGCTTATTAGGCAACAATGCATTAACGTTGTGTTGGTCACTGATTGAGCCTAATGTCGAGTTATATTAATCGATGAACTGCATACATATAATCATTAGAGATTAGATATTAGTCCACTGTATAGTAAATAACACCCATAAATCCCTCTTTTGGTACAATCAACAATGTCTCAGTGGTTCACTGATAAGACACGCAAGGTAATCTCATAACATACATAGCTAAACTCTCAACTATTATAGTTTGTAAGCCGATAATTGTATAATAACTTTTCATCAATTCACATGAGCTTAACATGAAAGCAACATCACCTTGTAAACTGGTCCAAAACCACACTGTCCAAGCTTATTCGGATAGAAATCTTGATGTTTCCTTTCGCACCATTGTGTTCAAGGTCATGTACGTCTCTGAAATTTTCTGAAGCTGTTAACTCAAGAAAAAGTTCATCCTGGTTCCTTCTCTGTTTTTCTACAATTAGGATCAACGATTTAACAAAACAATGACTATAATAAGATTGACAAAATCATGATTAAAAAGACGTAAGTTTACAACAATGATTATAAAAGCATAAGCAAGTACCACATTAATCATTGTTGATTGTTGAAGAAAGAACATCATAATTGTCCGGATCCGTCATATTGGGAAGCAATTCAATAGTCTGGCTCTAGCGGTAGCTTGCCTTCTCGAGGTGATGGCGACATTTGTATTATTAGAGCTACCCGATAGTTGAGCCATACCTGTTGGACAACAAATCTGAAAATGTTTTGAGCCATACCCTAAGTTACCGTAACTAATTTATGAAAAAGTACCCAACACTAATATATCGAAAGCAAAAACCATAAATATCTGAACATATAACAAATAAAAAAGGTCGGGGCCACTTAATTGTTCTCCTTCTTGGGCCTCATCAACTGTTTTTTCTTTACAGTTTACTCTCCGATGTGACCAGAGCTTCACCTTTACATTTCTTTCTGAAGATTTTCTTGATGTGGTACCTTTTAAGGCATTAGAAGGTGTCCCATCATCGTCGATAACGGAAGGCAAATCATAAAACATACAATGAAAATGAATCAAGATTTGTACACAATGTATACTAAGGATCAAGTATATTGTACTTATCTCTAAAGCTACCTTCAAGATATTGGTGAAGTCGTTTCAAGGATCTGCAATGCAATTGGAAAAAAATAATTAACGGAATAACGTTTTTAATTTGCATATGGTACAACAAAGTGAACTTAAATTCATCCATTCTATATGAAAATGCGTACATCTATTTTCAAGCTCAAACTTATTGCATTGTGGATGTAAACAGGAACTATAACCAAAATATATTATATTTGGATCACTAACGGATGAGATCAAGACCAATTAACATACCCGTTTCAGCCCACTTCATCCCGATTTCAGTACCAAAACGCACCCATCTCAGCCCCCAATCTCACACCCATTTCAGCCCCCACTTCAGCCCCAATACACACCTATTTCAGTCCCATTTCATCACCAAAACCCATCTATTTCAGTGCCCAGAGCAGCCCATTTAAGCACCCAAACACATCCATCTCATTATTTCAGCCCCTAAACGCACCTTCGTTTCTGTTACATCGACATGTAAATTCAATATTTGTGTCAAATTCTATAAATAGGTTAACTCTAAGGTACCCCAAAACTAAAGTCTGCTCTTTTGTTTTCAACATTCTTATTAGAGCATGCACATCTTGAGATTGGTTACAATTGCTATCATGCTAGGACACATGTAAGCAAATTTTCATCATTCATAGGAAGTGATTCCAAGTCTTTTATTGGCCTTTGCTTGGATTGGATTAACCACTAAACTTGCTATCTATTTTAATCAATTTGGACAGTAACATCCGATAATATTGGCCAGTAACATCCGATAATATGGACAATATCAAAAGAAGACATTTTATGATCCTCAAACGCATAATAATCAATTTTCAAATTTCTTTCTCAAACACTGTAAAATATGAGTTATTATTATTTTTTCATTCTAAACACAACAATTCAAGAATGACACTCCACTCTCTATAGTTCTTTCACATACACTATTACATAAGACATCATGTAACCAATTAAGTATAGCTACATTACCTTGATTAATCCTCATTCGATTACCACATAAGATCATGTAATTGGCTGCAAGCATGCTTGTTATCTGACTGCCTGCTGGCAATGATGAATCAATTCAGTTTGCATGATCAAATGACCTTTATATATCTATCAAGTATGATGAATTCAATATGTATTTTCAATTTTAAGCACATTTTGAACATATTTAAATGAAACCACATACATGTAATTTGAAGGAGTTCTAAATATGGCTTTTGATAACAATGAGAAAGTGGTGGTGAGTTATATCGGTAAATTCGGATATGGTTCACAGTGGGACTTGTTGCGTCGGCATGTACCCATATTCACCGTTACCCAACACGTCCATATTTTCATCTTCAACTCCTACTTTAGCCTCGGATCGAGTACTATTAAATTTGGAACATGCGTTCGTAAATTATTTTGATGCAACACAGAATATCCATTTGCCATCTTCCCATAATGATACAAAAATTGAACTCGTGAAATATAGCCCAATTAAAATTACTTGATCATTTTAGAAGATGACGGAGTAGGATCAATTGGAGTTCCTTAGTCTGAAGCAACAACATAACATAAGTAAACTTCATCATTCAAATGAATGTAAAATGGATTTTAACCCAAATAAAAATATTTTATTTAACAAATAAGAGTCGATCTTTAGATGATACCTCATAATTACATTGTTTATCTGTTGAAGACATATCGAAGGGCGAAATTTGAGAGAAACACGTCGGGTTTACGAAAGAATCAGGAATTTATTTAACAAATAAGAGTCGATCTTTAGATGATACCTCGAATTACATTGTTTATCTGTTGAAGACATATCGGAAGGAAGTGAAATTTGAGAGAGAAACACGTCTGAGTTTCTGAAAAGAATGCAGGGAAAACACACATATATACGAGAAAAACAGAAGATACAAAATTATTAAACAAAATTACTAACCTCGGTCTTACTCAACGGCCTTTTAGAAAGGAAGTGAAAAGCGAACTTCATTTTCGAATGTTAACTCGTCAAGTCGATGATTTTTTTAGTTTAACTATGACTCTTGGCAATTCCTTGTGTTCATCAGCATAAAAGAAGCATTTTCGGGTTCATAGTCAATTTTGCATACTAAAAACGTTGTGAAATTCGTCATATGGATAAAATTAATAAATATCTAAAAACATGAATAATAAGTACTCGTAATTAAGTTATATCTACCTCCAATGTTTTACCATCAGGGGCAATGTCTCCATCATGTAAACACCACCTATCGATTCCAAGCTTTTCTAGACACTCAAAGTTTACCCTCACTACATCAACTAAATTCAGCAAGTATAATCCACTAGGCATCTAACTAAATAAAATATGGGTAGTGTTAAGTCGTCTAAAGACCACTGGTCTTACTTCTTGAGTTCGGGTTGTATTGGCGGATCCATTTTACATGTTCTAAGTTGAATACTCACCATAATTTTCTCCTCAACACCCCTTTTGTCCCATATTCTTCATCATTTACACTCAATAATTGTGAAGTTTTATCACACTGAGACAAATTCTAATAGAAACAACAGGACACTTTTCGATTATGGTGTTTGATAAGAAGGCGAGGCGCAAACCTTTCTTAACAATACAGTATTTGGGTTCTTGCATCAACAACAAAGAATTGACCAATTTAAAAATAATCATTTAAAGTAACATGACTTACATTGCTCTTAGGGTTGCTCGATTTTCAAGTAGAAAAGACTCTTCCATCGTCACAAATCGAAAATCCATATGTGCAGATTATAAACTGAATCTTTAAGCGAAAACAAAAGATAAAACATGGCGAATCCATCAAATCATTAACTAACCTAATTAAGTTTGCTTTGATGGTTGCGTGACGACCTGCTTGATCTTGACTTTGTGAGGCCTCCTTCGGTAAAACAACACCATCTTCCTTAGTGGCCTCAAGTTCGAATTCAACCAAACTATTGTCCGAATGACTGCTTCCAAAAGACATGAGTAAATGAAAATTAGAAGATAGTACGACATCCAAAGTAAGAATACACCTCTTCAATCTTTGAATGCAACTTTAAAAAATTGGTATGAAAATTAAAGAAACAACATACATAATGAGCGATCATATATACCTTAGCCACCATGATTGGTTGATGATTTTTTTTATGTAGATCGTGTTTTAGGATTAGATGATATTAGGGTTTAAGAAAACATGATATTAGGGTTTTATTTCGTATATCATATTCTTATTTTAAGTAAAAAATCAAAACACAAACACAATAGACATTTATAAATATGGGTGACAAATATCCGTAAAAGAATAAAAGATTTTTTTCAAAAAGTTTTCTAAAAATCCCACAAGATCGGGTATGTTGGTGCATAAAACTTTTGTGTTTTTTATAATTTTGAGTTTTGATACGTTTTTTTAATATTTTAATCTTTTTGATGCACAAAATTTAAGTTTTAATGCGCAATGTTATTTTGATGAAAAAGTCAAAACAAAAACCAATTTTGATGCACAAAAAAGGCATTATATTTTCATAATTTTTTTGGAAAAATATCCACTTTTAGAAAAAGTTTTCAATATGCAACACATTTTTGAGAATTATCAAAAAAAAATATTTTTATATTTTTACGGATATTTGTCTTTTATTTGATCTTTATCCTATAAATTATAATATGCAACATAAGTATCAAAATAACTTGTAAGTGGTAAACACACAAGTTATTTATTCAAATGATCAAGGTTCAATCCTTGTAAGGCTCCTTTTTATAAATAATTTTCAAAATATTTAATAAAAATCGAAAATTAAAAAATAATTATTATAAATCCGAAATTAATATTTAATAAAAATCCGAAAATTACAAAAATAATTATTAAAAATAATCCTTAATATTTAATAAAAATACGAAAATTACAAAATAATTATTAAAAATAGCCTAAAATTAAATTAATTAAATGTCTTCAATTTAATAAAAATCAAAATTACAAAATAATAATTAAAAATCGATTAATAATCCGAAAATTAATATTTAATAAAAATCGAAAATTACAAAAATAATTATTAAAAATATGCCTAAAATTTGAAATTAATTAAATGTCTTCAAATAAAATAAATTTTAAAAATGCTTACATGTTTTTGTTTTCAAACAATAATAAGAACTACTTGATACAAATCAATTTGGACATATCCAATGGATATAATATATAAATATATATCTTCATTGCTATGGCAAACGATGCTTCGCTTATAGTTGTTTGTTTCCGAAAGGATACAAAATGAGCAAGGATTTACCGATTGAGTTTTGGATGGAAAATGTGCTCAAAAAGAAATTTTTAATTCTTTGGTCTCAAGGTCCTTCTTCGAGGATGTCAAGGAGAAGGTAAACATGGATGTGATATGTAAAATGCATGATCTAATGCATGACCTGGCAGGGTATGTGATGAGACATGTTGTTCAATTATAGAGCCTGGTAAGGCATATATAACACCCGATGAAGTTCTACATCTCAGTTCATCATGTTTGGATTTTGACATTTCAGACAACAATTCAAAAAAGCTACAATCCTTATGATCAATATTGATCTTTGCAATCTTTATACAGGTGACATTAGACAAATTTCCATCCTGTTTTATGTAAGGGTATTGTATTCGGGTCGAATTAAAAGTAGGACTTTGTCACCATCAATTTGCAAACTTAAACATCTAAGATACCTTAATTTATCGGGCTCCAGATTAGAAGTTCTGCCAGAGTCGATTATCTATCTACAAAACTTCCAAGTGTTACTTTTGCATTCATGTTGGAGGTTACGTAGGTTGCCTAAAGGAATGAGGTACATGAAGAACTTACAATGTTTGGACATCGGTCATTGCCAGCCACTTGAGTATATGCCTGCCGAAAGATATCAAATACAAAAAAAAAAGTTCTCAAACACGTCAATGTGCAGAATAACTCATTAAGGACACGGAAACGTGTTTTTTAACTCACCTTGAAGTTGTGGCATACTTACCCATCTTTATGGCTTCCTTAAAGTTGGAAGCTAGCCCCTTAACTATTGAGTAATCAATGCCCGAACCGACTAATAGTTCCCTGGAAAAAACATTCAAAAAAAGTGATCACGAAAAGCAAAAACACTTTAAAACAAAAGTAGCAAAGTTATGCAAACCTTGTTCTCGAGTTATCCCATGATCCTTCAATAGCAACGTGTGTGCCACCGTGAATCCACTTAATCACTGTCGGTATGATCTTTTCTTGATTTATAGAGTTGAACTCTTCTTGAATATGCATATTCTGATTAGGATTTTGTGAAGGAGAAACATGGGCCTAAAATATTGAGTTTCGAGATATTATTCAGTAAATATGAATTTGTGAATGAGTTGAGCACACAATGAATTTTTATTCCCAGATTCTACAGGTTCTCAAGATTGTTAGATTGCTTAGGTTTATTCAACCAATACACAAACGAAATATTAAACCCGTGAAACAATAGTCAATCTTAAGTAGCCCATATCAAGTTTCACAGATTTTGATCATATTAACTATCTGAGCGGTCCTACTTCACTTCTTATAGCAAATGAACAACTTCATATACAATTCTTAAGCTACAAAATAACGATAGGTATTCAATAGAGATATCATTCCACAAAGCATATATACCTCCACTCAATTTATTTCTTTGAATAAACTAAAGCACATAAACCCAATAAATAAGGTATCATCTAACCTCGGTTCCTGTATTTTTGCGCCCTAGTGAATTGAACGCTATAAATATCTCAACATCAGGTATGTTATAATGGCTCAGACATATTTGGTCCCTTTCATCATGACAAGATCATTATATAAAGTGTTCTGGCTGATCTATGCTATCTTAAGTATACTTCATAATAGCATAATTACTAATGTATTTGAGGGGATGGTCTTAAATATTTCAAAGGGGATCCAAGTTTCTCTATAAAGTTAATCTTCGTGTCCGTTTTGAAGTTCTTCTTGCTGATTTAATAAAAGTCTGAAGTTTAGTTACACTGAATAGACTAATGATAGTACGTATATGTGTTAAACTTCTTCTAAAATATAACTATATATCTGAAGCAGCAAAAAAGATTGGACTTACTTTCACCAAGTTGTTTAGCGCACTGTTTGCCAAAAGAGAGATGTGAATTTTGATGGTTGGTCACGATGCTGCTGGTAAAACTACCATCTTATACAAGCTAAAGATTGAAGAAAAAATGACAACAATCCTTACAATCGGTGAGTCCTGATCAATAAAAGTTGCAAAATCAACTATTAAATTACGAAGGTACCTGACGCTCACACAGTTTCATTTCACTTCATACCTAGGTTTCATTTGTCAAACGTAATGGAGGAGAAAGAGTGTTTCTGGAAACGATTAGAAGATCGTTTTTGGTTCTGAAGGCGCGGTATTTCTGACACAGATATGAAGTGACACAGTTTTCCAGATAAATGAGTGACACGTATTTCTGACGGGAACACAAACAACTCGAAAATGAGTAATAAGGAAATTGGTATTCTGCGTACATATACGATGACACAAATGTAGAGGTAGTTGAATATGGTGCCATGAAATCAGGTTACTTACATGTCAAAAAGTTATACTACATAACTTCCTATAGATTGAGCCAGTAAGACACGACGACGATCAATAATTCTACCATCACCAGGTTAAGTACGGAAACTCGAATATCGCCTACTTCGAACTGGTGAGTAAACATGATTTGTATAAATATAGAAACCATAAGGGATAATAAATCGAAGGTTCTTGACCCACTTTCTCGGAAAAATCACTTTTAGATAGAAAAACCGATATCACATCAGTCGAAAAACGAACCGCTGCTGCCAATGTTGCCGCATCATCGATATCCGCATCTTGCGGTTGAAATAAAGCGAGATAAAATTAACAAATCATATTGTATAATCGATGATTTCATGTTTCACATTACTTGAAACCTTTCTTTTACCAAGCGGTGCATCTAAGAAAAACAACTATATTTGATTATGGCTCAATCATTACTGATCTCAAAAGTTAAAACACAAACAAAATCTATGAGTTCCTACTTGAGATCTATTTTGTTAACTAAAAATCGACTTGCACCATGTCCCTAGAGTACTGGTTTGAACTTTAACACATTTACTTACGAAGGGTCAATTTAGGTTGCTCTTTTCAATGGGTCAAATTATATTATCTAATACAGGATATGAAATATAAGCGCAACAACCATTCTAATGGTTCATACCTTTGTCCAGCACCATCGATGCTACTGGAGCCGAAATAGAAAACGTGGAGTTTAAGCTACACCGGGATTGAACATAGTAGACAGGAAGACTTGTCACAAAAGCAAATATGTCAAAAAAGAGTTTCTTGTAAACGTTGATGTGGAAAAAGAGTTTATCCAACACTCGAAAGTCAAATGTGGACATTCTTATTATAGTTACAGGATCACTACATCTCCTTTTCAAACTTTGTTAGTTAACATTAAAAATGTAAAAATATATGTATAATAGCTAGAATGCAACTTACTTGAAGATTTTTGAAATTCCATTTGTATTCAGATACGAAATCAAACTAGTGCCACTGTCATTAAAAAACATAAAGACGAATTAAGCAAGAATTTAACCGAATAAAAAAAATTGCTACATACATACCTCTGTTCCAACATGGAAAATCTGCTTCCATAAATCCTCTTACAAAAAAGAATCATTAAACAATTCAAACAAATGTCTGGTTAATGAGAAAACATGAACATGCAGCACATCTTTAATGGATCCATGTAGTGATAATATTAAGAGTAAAAAACCACATCTAACAAAGTCGACATCAACAAAAGTTCCGTGACTAATGTTAATGATATTAGGGTTTTGACCTATTGTGAAACTATATTTAAGGAAAAGATATGTATAAAATAAGAATTGTATTTAGTATAGGATTCCAATATAATTATAGCCATTTATAGATTATAATATGCAAGATAATTATCAAAATAACTTGTTGCCTAAGTGGTAAACACACAAGTTATTTATCAAAACAACCATCCGAAATTTAACAATTATTGCTTAGGTGGATTAAAAAATTGCTTAGTTAGACAACAAATGCTTATGTGGCATGAAATTTGATTATTTGGCATTGAGGTGGCGTTAATGCCAAATCATCATATTATATATATATATCTTGTAGCGGTACATGCATTGGTAATTTTCAAGAATTATTTAAGATAGCATTAGTAATATAGTTTTTAAGATATCGTTAAACTTAATATAATATTCACAATAAAAATAAGTTTATGTCAGTCATAATCGTAAAAGAAAAAAGATACATATCTATATAGTAGGGCATAACGGAAATGAAAAAAGATACTCATAATATATGAAGAACTTCTTTATACACAACGTTTGTTGTAGCATTGGTGTAGTTATCATATTTATCACAACACAACACCTTAAGACCTTTTTTGCTCTTTACTCTTGAAACAACTATATAAAGTTGTTCATGTGAGAAAACCAAAGTCCAACATTTGCTAAAGTTTGACATTGACTTTTGTTTATTGTCTTGGGAAAAGAAACAAAAATTGAAATTGTCATCTATTAAGCTGAAAAAGCATTTTTTTATCGAATGGGGTTATTATCATCCGAGGAATAGCGCAAACATCGCCAAATTTACCTCCTGATATTATTTTTGCAATCACGTTACAAAAATAATATATTAAACGAACAAAAATAAATTGATGTTTTTTGATATCGTAAGAAAAGTACATATGTATATATACTCCCACCTTGGACAAAGTTTGAACTTTAACCATAAATATAATGTGTGTACAATTTACCTTCATTTTTGGCTCAACAAAACCACAAATCCTTGCAAATTCATAACAAATTCCTTTCATGATCACATGATTTGCTCTCATTGGGTTGTCATTGTGCACCACCATTTGGACAGTCATCGAATATCGCACACTTAATTTGAGGTTTAATAGTATTATTATTTGTGGGAAAGCTAATGTGCAATATTCAAATAAAAATTTTACATTAAAACAAATTCTAATAGGTTGGTGCTTACTATGTGAATTCTTTATTGTATCAAATTACTTGTTGCATGTAACTATCTTGATTTTTCATTTAAACTAAAAGATTCCTTGTATAAATATAAAAAGGTATAATACTAAACATGCCTTTTTTTCCTAAGAACTACTGTATATAAGCAACTTCAGTTAACATCCATAAAGGTTGTCAATGTAAGAGACATGATATTATATAATCTTCTATCAAATAATTATTATTAGCGAAAAAAGAATAGGAAATGATAAATATATGTGATGTCAAGAATTTCCTTCGTTGGAAACTATTTCTTAAAAAATATAAACCTTCCACATACTTGAAAAGTTGCTCGTTCTATAGCGATGTCACAAGCATTGTACCTGTAACATAATATGCATAGAATTTCCATGAGAAATAGAGTTCTCGTTATACCACCCCAGGAGCCATAAAACTAAGAAATGTGCACAATTTATGAACCTCATGATCATAATTAATCTAATATTTGACGTTATAAACTGCCTTTAAATATATAAGTAACTTAATATTATACCCGTGCAGTGCATTGGGGACGTTTATATCAACATCATTTAAATATATATTTATATATTTTGGTGTTTACCATCAAAAACACGTTCAAAGTGAAATACTTTGTTGACCAGATTAATAACAGGTTTAACCGGGCTTTAAAAGCTTATCGTGTTAGTTTGACTCAAACCCAAGTAGCACCAATCAGCACCATGCGCCAAACATAACCAATCAGCAGCCAAACAGCACCAACCAGAAGCCAAACAGGACCAATCAGCATCCAATCAGCATCCAATCAGCAGCCAAACAACACTTATCAGCACCAATCAGATCCAAACAACATCTATCAGCACCAATTGGCAACCATTCAACACTTATCATCACCAATCAGCACCTATATCAATCATGAATCAGCACCTATATCAATCATGAATCAGCACCTACCAACACCAATCAACGTTGCAACAACTTATTAGCACAAATCAACAAACTATCAGCAAGCTCTCTAGTAAGAGAGATAACAATAGCAATTAAAGTACTGCTTGTAAACATAAGTCTAGTTCCGGCACAAGACAAAAAGAAAAGCATAGAAAAGGTATTTAAGACCAATAATTATGCACTGTGACCAAACCTTCTTCAGCCCATTTACACTTGAGCTATAAAAATCATTTTGATGCTATAATGCAAACACAGAAGTTGACATTCAAACAAAATTTCTAGAAACATTCCAAAATAAACAATTATATTCTATCAATGATTAGTACCTGAATTGAACAATGATTAGTACGTGACTGGTGCTTCAGATATAACTATTTGCAACGACGCCAAATACCAGCAAATACCGACATGATTATTACTTTTTCGCCAACTCCTAATATGTATAAAGTCCGGATCTTTTTAACCTACCTCAATTGGAGGCCATGTAGCCGTTGGCATTGGAATAGAACTCGATTGCACTACAAATACAAAATAATACACTTCTCAATAAAACGCCTCGAGGTTTGAGGACAAAGCGAAATGAAATTTATGACTGTGGAAAAAATACCAGGCTTATCTGCTTGGGTTTCCTATCTTCATTCTTTGTTTTCTTTAATGATTCTACGATGGTGCCTAAAATCGACGAACCAATCATGTAAAATCCCAAATTGATAACATACTTAAACTGCAGCTCCCAATCCTGCGATGGTTGCTGATGTGGCAGTTTCCTTTTGGAATGCTACATTGAATCTATACATAAAGGAATTATGTCAATTTGTAAAGAAAGTGATAAGATTATGAAAAAACCTTAGAGATTTCTTGATACCTGAATGGATGTTCAGCATCAGGAACAACATGACCCTCATCAGAAACCCGTCATGTAGAAAATGCTGAATACATCAACATTGTTATTAGTAACCTTATCAGTAACACCATAATTCTTTAAGAATTAAAAGTGGTTATTATCAATATCCAATTCTAAACAATGACAATGATCCAACACTTACAATTATAAATTACCACAAAATCAAATATATCTGATCCCTCAAGTTATGCACAAGACTCAAAGCGTGGTTCATCAAATAAGAAATAATAAATTTTCTCTATATATCTTATTTCGCTTATGACTCACTTTTACGACTCAATTTTCATTTATGTTACAAATTGCAGCTGACATGACATGTATTCTGAGTCTAGGTGATATTTATTACCAACACAGAGCAAATACTACCTATATCAAAAAGCACTGAGCTCATCAAAGTATAATTAATAAAAGGTTAATGGCATACAGTCACGTTACTTCTGGTCCAATCTGCTGAGCAACTGAAACGATATGTGCATCAGCAAAGCAACCATCCAGAAAAGGGTCATATCTTTACAGTTCAGTCACAATAAAGTAGTGATCTAATTGTTGCAAAAGTTACCTAAATTAACGGAATCCATGAATTTCAGATCATGAGAAGTTGAATATAAAGGCAACCTCCAATACTCAATCAGTTTATCAAAATTTGCTTAAATCAAACACCCTCAAAGTAAGAAATTTGGAACATAATCATACCATTAGATCCAAATCCAATAAGCAGATATTCTTATAATAAGCAATCTGAATATAAATAAAACAAAAATAAAATAAAAAAGTGAGAAATGACCTGAGCCGAAGGAATAAATGGGAGATGGTGGTACAGAACATGGTTGGTTTGGTGAGAGTGTGGTGGTTACAACGGTGGTGGTGGTGGTTCAGAATGATTAAAATCTTAGTAATACCTGAAAGAGATTTCCACACTATCATACGCCGGATATGCACCAGAAAAGATGTCTGTCACAATTCTCATTTTCCGGTCATTTCTCATACTCCATATTCATCATTTCATAACGGTTCGTGCATGGTTTTGCATTTTTCATTAAACGTTTATTTTCTTATTAAATAAACGCTATCAGCATAATTAATTATTTTGAACAATTGATTCAATACTTCCAAAATTATTCCAATATATTTTAATACTCATATTAAGAATTATAAAAATAATATGAGTTTACCCAGTGTTTTAAATTTATTTTGTATATAAATTGTTAAATTTATATTATTATGACGGTTTTCTTAAAAACTACACGATAATTATTATTTCACTCAAATTTTGCAAGAAATGTATTTTTATAACTTTTATGACCTCAATATATTTTACTTTGACTCGTTAAAATTTATTTTTAGCTAACGCTACCCTAAATGCTCAAATGTGTGTACAAGTTACTACTATCCTCAAATAACTTTACATCTACTTACTTTACTTACACATTTACATACATAATAATAAATAAAAATAAAATAAAAATAAAATAAAAATATATATATGTATTATTAAAAACCTAGGGTGATTCACCTAAAAGATATGCAAGATTTTTTTCTTATATTGTCTCACACTCAATCTCTTACACATTCAATCAATAATTTCAAAGTGAAAGATCAAATCCATTCCTTTTCTCTCTTCTCTTGACATTCGGCCACAACCAAGAAGAACAAGAAAAATTAGACCAAGTTTTCCTAGTGAGTCCAAGATTACGGGTGTATTGTTATTAGTAGTTTTCGGGTTTATTTCGTTATCGGTGCTCGTTTGCTCATCCTACTTCCAAAACATCATCATACATCAAAGTGAGCATAAAAATAATCTCTACACTTTTCATATATATTTTGTACATCTTATGCATTTTCATGATCATTTTAGTTATATGCTAGTTTAATTTCATGTATCAAAATTATCACCCAAAATGTTTATAAAATTTTTATGACAAGTTTATGCTAGTTACAAGTTTATAAAATAATTGTGTAAGAAAATGGATCATCAAAGTCTAGTTGTGGTTTTGGAGGAAATGGTTACATAAATTTTATATATGTTTATTTAAGTTCGTATGTATTTTTAGCCTCACAATGAATATTTATTTTGGTTATGATCAAATGAAGTTGTTTTACTAGTAGGATTGGTGATGAGTAGATTAAGGGAATATTATGGTGTTGTTTGAGTTAAAATGAGTAGATAAAATGGTAAAGTTTAAATTGAGCGCGGAAGCGCTGTCGAAATTTATGCTTTTTCCGAAAAGTTAGTCATTTTTATAAGTTTTATTAAAGTTTTAGAAAATAGATTTTTATCCATGAACGTGGCCTTTTGAACGGACTAAAGCGGAGTTGTCACGGAAAAGATCGTGGTTTCAAGTTACGATTTAAAACTACAATTTTCGGAAAATGTACATGCAGTTCGATTTTCATCGACCAAACAGTGGCCTTAAATTTTCGTGAAATCTCCAAAGTTTAAAAATATATTAGTACACTTAATTACCTTGGTGGATATAAAGAACTTGAAAAGCGGACTTAAAGCAGTGAGTTATGGTTAACCGAACTTTGAGTCAAAAGCGTCTTGAAAACACTATTCACGGCGTTAGTATCTGTCGAGGATTTTAATCAAGGTTTTGAGGGCCTAAGCGGACGTTTGGAAATGGACCTTAAAAACAGAGTTAGTTTTCCTATGTATATATTACGTCAAGTCCGATGTAAACCGATTTGTCAATTACTAAAACGTTTTTTTAACTACATTTTCACCATTAGCTCAAAAGTAATTATTTTTGACAAGGAACCGTCACATTCAAGTAACAATATTTCTATATAACTAATTTTCAAGTAGCATATTGGGTGATCGTTTTCAAATCATGCATTCACGACAACATATCATAACTCAAGTCATAACATTCATTTTAGGTCACGGATAGTTTAGAGCCTCATTATCGTGCACTTCATTTTGTTAGCATATCAATCCTACCGGTGAGTTCATACCCGCTTTTACTTGTTTAAATTCCTATAAACTATTTGGGGTGAGATACATGCTTATTTATCAAAACATTTAAACTCTCTTGCCAAACAACATTACTTATACCTTAGACTCGGTGCGTGTAGTGACTAGACTTAAACAAACATCCCAATATTTATATGTTGGAAGGCCATTTATTTGGATACATTAGCGTGAGTCGTTGGAGGAACATCCCAATATTTATATGTTGGAAGGCCATTTTATGGATCAAATTAGTGAGTCGTTGGAGGAACATCCCACACGAGTTGTTGGAAGACCCTTGTGGTGATATTTATACTTTTAACTACCTTAATGCGTATATTCATGATTGTCATTCTACTTTAGGCAATGGGTTGTGAACACACGGGTTGCAAGTTTTGTATGGGCGGAACTTGGGCGGGTGGATTCAATGCCTTTCTTTGTGTGAACATTCTCAAAGTATTTCAGATCATTTTATTACAAACTTATGAACTCACCAACCTTTGTGTTGACACTTTTTAGCATGTTTATCTCGGTCTTAAGGTGATAGCATTTCATGGAGCTTTTGGGTCACATGGCATACATTGAGTCTTGTGCTTTTAACAATTACCATTCGACATGTTTTGTAAACTCTTTATGTATTATCAAACCTTGTGATTTCTTGTTGTGTAAACTTTAACATAAGTAATCGAATGGTAAACTTTTCAAAGCGTCTCATTATAGAGGTCGTTTTACGTATCCATACTTTGTGCTATGACGTCATACCCCAATGACACTATCGTTCATTGCGATATTTTGGGGTGTGATGATTAGTATCGAGCCTTGGTTATAGAGAACTAGGTTGCATTTAGTTCCTAGACTATAACCGCTTTCACGTCGATCCTTTCTTTTCTATCGCATTACACTTTTCGTGCGCATATGTTTTACGAGAGATTTCGTCTAGACTCACCTCATTAGATAACATGGTTTCCTTGTCACCGATAGGGGGAGTCCCAAAATCTAGTTGAGTCATCGAGAGATATGGAGCTCGATAATAAACACTTATCTAACTTGATCTCGTGGCGGTTCTTGTTTGATGAGACACGAGATCGAGCTAAATAAGTGTTACTATATAAACTGTATAGATTTGATGATTTTGCCCGAGGATGGGAGTTCTCTTGAGGATACTTTGGGAAGCTGTTGGCGACCAAACCTCATCGTGACCTTAGCACCTAAAGGAACTTCCTATACACCAATTGCGACTCTCCATAGATACCTACCTAAATTCCTCCTCCACCGTTTAGAATCGGATGATAGAATGGCTACTATTTCGATAACATCAATCGCCGAGACATGTATGTTTGGTGGTGTGTACACGTGTGAAATGAGGCAATTATAATTATGGTGGCCAACATAATTATAAATGTGTCCTGACCAGCGTGGACATATGTGACCACGCATCGTAGATCGGTGTGGGCACACCTAGGAACCAATTTGTGGCGTGGTATTATGTTTGAGAACGTTAAGTATAGACCGGGAATTCAACGGTTCTTTCCCTTGCAGAGATCATGGCACCAAAGAGGGTAACACGCAGCCTTTGGTCGGGTGGTGCGGTGCGAGGGTGGAAGGACGGTGGGCGTGGAGGTAGAAAGGCGGTAGCGACATGGGTAACAATGACAACAACTCTGGCGGAAACCACGATTTTGCCGCCATCATCGCTCAACAACTTCAATCTTGCTTCCCACTATTGTTACACAAGTTGGAAATCATATGAATAACTCGGAAACCACGGAAGCGGGAATGGCGACACCAACAATGTAGGTGGCGGTAACAACAACAACAACACCACCAACAACAACAACGATTGGATGCACATATAAGGAATTTTCGGCATGCAAACACAGTGGAGTTTGATGGTATAGGAGGTGCTGGCGTATACTCGATGGGTAGAGAAGGCAGTCGATGATCGACATCGACAATTGTGCCACACATCGAGAGGGTGAAGTATCTTTGCTTGCTTGCTATCGGGAAAGGCATTGACATGGTGGAACACACACTACTGGCTAGGGGCGGAGAGGCGACTCTGGTATGACATGGGACGAATTTAAGGCGTTATTAAAGAGAGTCTTGCCGGACAATGAAATCTGAACGGAGGATGAATTTTATCACCACTCCATGATAGGGGTGGTCGCGCGACCTACGGACCGATTTCATGAGTTAGCGGACTAGTTCCTCATCTAGTTACCCACGAGTCCAAGAGAATCTCGAGGTACATATATGGTCTTGTCCGAAATCCAGTGGGCCCGTGAAAACAATCGAGTAGTCTACAATACAAAGTGCGATCTGAGGCGGGAACCACGGCGAGACGAGATGGTTAGAAATGGTACTTTGAAGAACAATGATAAGAGGAAGGAAGCAAGTGGGTCGAATAAGCGAGATAGGCGTGGTAGCGGACAACAAAGGGCAAGAGTTTTTGTGGCAACGGTGCTTGAACAAAGAGTATCGGTACACATCCCAAATGTGCTAAATGTGCTTATCATCACCGAAGTCCAAGCCTTGCCGCTTATGTACAATATGCAATCGGTCGAGTCATTTTCAAGCCGATGTAGAGGCGTGCAAGGCCAATAACAACGGTTAACAGAGCGACATGAGGAATAACCAAAGGACTTGCTTTGTGCAACGGCCGAATCACTTAGGAATAATTGTCCTCGGTTGAATAAGCCACCGATGCAAGCTCCTCTAGGCGTGGCAATTGAAGGAAATAACCCAAACCACATACTCAATATCGGTCCACCCCGGGTCGAGCATTCTATATAGGGCCGGGGCACCGCATGATGCGTGGCGGTGCGTTTTCCTAGACCATTAAGTGATCCACCGTATTATTGATTCGGTGAGTCTCATTAGATAAGAAACCTAGGCAGCGTAAGTTTTGGCGTAAGCACTTTGACCATACATTCGATTTCTCGAAACCTAAGGGTAGAACTTTAAGTATCATCGAATGTCACAATTCTCAATTTCCGGTCATTTATCATACTCCATATTCATCATTTCATAACGGTTCGTGCATGGTTTTGCATTTTTCATTAAACGTTTATTTTCTTATTAAATAAACGCTATCGCGTAATTAATTATTTTGAACAATTGATTCAATACTTCCAAAATTATTCCAATATATTTTAATACTCATATTAAGATTATAAAATAATGTTATGAGTTTACCCAGGTGTTTTAAATTTATTTTGTATATAAATTGTTAAATTTATATTATTATGACGGTTTTCTTAAAACTACTACGATAATTATTATTTCACTCAAATTTTGCAAGAAATGTATTTTTATAACTTTTATGACCTCAATATATTTTACTTTGACTCGTTAAAATTTATTTTTAGCTAACGCTACCCTAAATGCTCAAATGTGTGTACAAGTTACTACTATCCTCAAATAACTTTACATCTACTTACTTTACTTACACATTTGCATACACAATAATAAATAAAAATAAAATAAAAATATATATATGTATTATTAAAAACCTAGGGTGATTCACCTAAAAGATATGCAAGATTTTTTTTCTTATATTGTCTCATACTCAATCTCTTACACATTCAATCAATAATTTCAAAGTGAAAGATCAAATCCATTCCTTTTCTCTCTTCTCTTGACATTCGGCCACAACCAAGAAGAACAAGAAAAATTAGACCAAGTTTTCCTAGTGAGTCCAAGATTACGGGTGTATTGTTATTAGTAGTTTTCGGGTTTATTTCGTTATCGGTGCTCGTTTGCTCATCCTACTTCCAAAACATCATCATACATCAAAGTGAGCATAAAAATAATCTCTACACTTTTCATATATATTTTTGTACATCTTATGCATTTTTCATGATCATTTTAGTTATATGCTAGTTTAATTTCATGTATCAAAAATTATCACCCAAAAATGTTTATAAAATTTTTTATGACAAGTTTATGCTAGTTACAAGTTTATAAAATAATTGTGTAAGAAAAATGGATCATCAAAGTCTAGTTGTGGTTTTTGGAGGAAATGGTTACATAAATTTTATATATGTTTATTTAAGTTCGTATGTATTTTTAGCCTCACAATGAATATTTATTTTGGTTATGATCAAATGAAGTTGTTTTACTAGTAGGATTGGTGATGAGTAGATTAAGGAATATTATGGTGTTGTTTGAGTTAAAATGAGTAGATAAAATGGTAAAGTTTAAATTGAGCGCTTGAGCTACTGTCGAAATTTATGCTTTTTCGAAAAGTTAGTCATTTTATAAGTTTTATTAAAGTTTTAGAAAATAGATTTTTATCCATGAACGTGGCCTTTTGAGCGGACTAAAGCGGAGTGTTAACGAAAAAGATACGTGGTTTCAAGTTACGATTTAAAACTACAATTTTCGGAAAATGTACATGCAGTCCCGATTTTCATCGACCAAACAGTGGCCTTAAATTTTCTGTGAAATCTCCAAAGTTTAAAAATATATTAGTACACTTAATTACCTTGGTGGATATAAAGAACTTGAAAACGGACTTAAAGCGAGTGAGTTATGGTTAACCGAACTTTGAGTCAAAACGTCTTGAAAACACTATTCACGGCGTTAGTAAGCTGTCGGGATTTTAATCAAGGTTTTGAGGGCCTAAGCGGACGTTTGGGAGAAACGGACCTTAAAAACAGTTAGTTTTCCTATGTATATATTATGTCAAGTCCGATGTAAACCGATTTGTCAATTACTAAAACCGTTACGTAGTTTTAACTACATTTTCACCATTAGCTCAAAAGTAATTATTTTTGACAAGGAACCGTCACACATTCAAGTAACAATATTTCTATATAACTAATTTTCAAGTAGCATATTGGGTGATACGTTTTCAAATCATGCATTCACGACAACATATCATAACTCAAGTCATAACATTCATTTTAGGTCACGGATAGTTTCCGAGCCTCATTATCGTGCACTTCATTTTGTTAGCATATCAATCCTACCAGGTGAGTTCATACCCCGCTTTTACTTGTTTAAATTCCTATAAACTATTTGGGGCGAGATACATGCTTATTTATCAAAACATTTAAACTCTACTGCCAAACAACATTACTTATACCTTAGACTCGGTGCGTGTAGTGACTAGACTTAAACAAACATCCCAATATTTATATGTTGGAAGGCCATTTATTTGGATACAGCCCAACGTGAGTCGTTGGAGGAACATCCCAATATTTATATGTTGGAAGGCCATTTTTATGGATACAGCCCAACGTGAGTCGTTGGAGGAACATCCCAACACGAGTTGTTGGAAGACCCTTGTGGTGATATTTATACTTTTAACTACCTTAATGCGTATATTCATGATTGTCATTCTACTTTAGGCAATGGGTTGTGAACACACGGGTTGCAAGTTTTGTATGGGCGGAACTTGGGCGGGTGGATTTACAATGCCTTTGTTGTGTGAACATTTCTCAAAGTATTTCGGATCATTTTATTACAAACTTATGAACTCACCAACCTTTGTGTTGACACTTTTAGCATGTTTATCTCGGTCTTAAGGTGATAGCATTTCATGGAGCTTTTGGGTCACATGGCATACATTGAGTCTTGTGCTTTTAACAATTACCATTCGACATGTTTTGTAAACTCTTTATGTATTATCAAACCTTGTGATTTCTTGTTGTGTAAACTTTAACATAAGTAATCGAATGGTAAACTTTTCAAACGTCTCATTATAGAGGTCGTTTTACGTATCCATACTTTGTGCTATGACGTCATACCCCAATGACACTATCGTTCATTGCGATATTTTGGGGTGTGACAGATTGGTATCGAGCCTTGGTTATAGAGAACTAGGTTGCATTTAGTTCCTAGACTATAACCGCTTTCACGTCGATCCTTTCTTTTCTATCGCATTACACACTTTTCGTGCGCATATGTTTTCGAGAGATTTCGTCTAGACCCACCTCATTAGATAACATGGTTTCCTTGTACCGATAGGGAGTCCCAAAATCTAGTTGAGTCATCGAGATATGGAGCTCAGAATAAACACTTATCTAACTTGATCTCGTGACGCTTCTTGTTTGATGAGACACGAGATCGAGCTAAATAAGTGTTACTATATAGTCAGTATAGATTTGATGATTTTGCCCGAGGATGGGAGTTCTCTTGAGGATACTTTGGGAACTGTTGGCGACCAAACCTCATCGTGACCTTAGCACCTAAAGGAACTTCCTATACACCAATTGCGACTCTCCATAGATACCTACCCTAAATTCCTCCTCCACCGTTTAGAATCGGATGATAGAATGGCTACCTATTCCAGTAACATCAATCGCCGAGACATGTATGTTTGGTGGTGTGTACACGTGTGAAATGAGGCAATTATAATTATGGTGGCCAACATAATTATAAATGTGTCACAACCCACGTGGACATATGCGACCACGCATACGTAGATCGGTGTGGGCACACCTTAGGAACCAATTTGTGGCGTGGTATTATGTTTGAGAACGTTAAGTATAGACACTGGGAATTCAACGGTTCTTTCCCTTGCAGAGATCATGGCACCAAAGAGGGTAACACGCAAAGACCGGTCGGGTGGTGCGGTGCGAGGTGGAAGGACGGTGGGCGTGGAGGTAGAGAAGGCGGTAGCGACATGGGTAACAATGACAACAACTCAGCGGAAACCACGATTTTGCCGCCATCATCGCTCAACAACTTCAAATCTTGCTTCCCACTATTGTTACACAAGTTGGAAATCATATGAATAACTCGGAAACCACGGAACGGAATGGCGACACCAACAATGTAGTGGCGAGAATAACAACAACAACACCACCAACAACAACAATGTAATGGATGCACATATAAGGAATTTTCGGCATGCAAACACGTGGAGTTTGATGGTATAGGAGGTGCTTTGGCGTATACTCGATGGGTAGAGAAGGCAGTCGATGATCGACATCGACAATTGTGCCACACAATGGAGGGTGAAGTATCTTTGCTTGCTATCGGAAAGGCATTGACATGGTGGAACACACAACACTAGAGCTAGGGCGGAGAAGCATCTGAGCATGACATGGGACGAATTTAAGGCGTTATTAAAAGAGGAGTCTTGCCGGACAATGAAATCTGAACCGGAGGATGAATTTTATCACCACTCCATGATAGGGGTGGTCACGCACTGACCTACGGACCGATTTCATGAGTTAGCGGACTAGTTCCTCATCTAGTTACCCCGAGTCCAAGAGAATCTCGAGGTACATATATGGTCTTGTCCCGAAATCCGTGGAACCGTGAAAACAACCGAGCCGTCTACAATACAAAGTGCGATCGAGGCGGGAACCACGGCAGACGAGATGGTTAGAAATGGTACTTTGAAGAGCGGTGATAAGAGGAAGGAAGCAAGTGGGTCGAATAAGCGAGATAGGCGTGGTAGCGAGACAACAAAAGGGCAAGAGTTTTTGTGGCAACTGTACCGAACAAAGAGAGTATCGGGTACACATCCCAAATGTGCTAAATGTGCTTATCATCACCAAGTCCAAGCCCCGCCGCTTATGTACAATATGCAATCGGTCGAGTCATTTTTCAAGCCGATTGTAGAGGCGTGCAAGACCAATAACAACGGTTAACACGGGCAACATGAGGAATAACCAAAGGACTTGCTACGAGTGCAACGGCCGAATCACTACCGAATAATTGTCCTCGCTTGAATAAGCCACCGATGCAAGCTCCTCTAGTCGTGGCAATTGAAGGAAATAACCCAAACCACATACTCAATATCACCCACCCCGAGGTCGAGCATTCTATATAGGGACCGAGGCAGCCCGCAATGCGTGGCGTGCGTTTTCCTAGACCATTAAGTGATCCACCGTATTATTCAGATTCAGTGAGTCTCATTAGATAAGAAAACTAGACGCGTAAGTTTTGGCGTAAGCACTTTGACCATACATTCTGATTTCTCGAAACCTAAGGGTAGAACTTTAAGTATCATCGATTGAATCGCGAGGACGCGATTCCTCTGACATGGGAAGAATGTCACAATTCTCAATTTCCGGTCATTTATCATACTCCATATTCATCATTTCATAACGGTTCGTGCATGGTTTTGCATTTTTCATTAAACGTTTATTTTCTTATTAAATAAACGCTATCGCGTAATTAATTATTTTGAACAATTGATTCAATACTTCCAAAAATTATTCCAATATATTTTAATACTCATATTAAGATTATAAAAATAATATTATGAGTTTACCCAGTGTTTTAAATTTATTTTGTATATAAATTGTTAAATTTATATTATTATGACGGTTTTCTTAAAAACTACGATAATTATTATTTCACTCAAATTTTGCAAGAAATGTATTTTATAACTTTTATGACCTCAATATATTTTACTTTGACTCGTTAAAATTTATTTTAGCTAACGCTACCCTAAATGCTCAAATGTGTGTACAAGTTACTACTATCCTCAAATAACTTTACATTTACTTACTTTACTTACACATTTGCATACATAATAATAAATAAAAATATATATATGTATTATTAAAAACCTAGGGTGATTCACCTAAAAGATATGCAAGATTTTTTTTCTTATATTGTCTCATACTCAATCTCTTACACATTCAATCAATAATTTCAAAGTGAAAGATCAAATCCATTCCTTTTCTCTTCTCTCGACATTCGCCACAACCAAGAAGAACAAGAAAAATTAGACCAAGTTTTCCTAGTGAGTCCAAGATTACGGGTGTATTGTTATTAGTAGTTTTCGGGTTTATTTAGTTATCGGTGCTCGTTTGCTCATCCTACTTCCAAAACATCATCATACATCAAAGTGAGCATAAAATAATCTCTACACTTTTCATATATATTTTGTACATCTTATGCATTTTCATGATCATTTTAGTTATATGCTAGTTTAATTTCATGTATCAAAATTATCACCCAAAAATGTTTATAAAAATTTTTATGACAAGTTTAAGCTAGTTACAAGTTTATAAAATAATTGTGTAAGAAAAATGGATCATCAAAGTCTAGTTGTGGTTTTTGGAGGAAATGGTTACATAAATTTTATATATGTTTATTTAAGTTCGTATGTATTTTTAGCCTCACAATGAATATTTATTTTGGTTATGATCAAATGAAGTTGTTTTACTAGTAGGATTGGTGATGAGTAGATTAAGGGAATATTATGGTGTTGTTTGAGTTAAAATGAGTAGATAAAATGGTAAAGTTTAAATTGAGCGCGGAAGCGCTGTCGAAATTATGCTTTTTCGAAAAGTTAGTCATTTTATAAGTTTTATTAAAGTTTTAGAAAATAGATTTTTATCCATGAACGTGGCCTTTTGAGCGGACTAAAGCGAGTGTTAACGAAAAAGATACGTGGTTTCCAAGTTACGATTTAAAACTACAATTTTCGGAAAATGTACATGCAGTCCGATTTTCATCGACCAAACAGTGGCCTTAAATTTTCGTGAAATCTCCGAAGTTTAAAAATATATTAGTACACTTAATTACCTTCGCGTGGATATAAAGAACTTGAAAACGGACTTAAAGCAGTGAGTTATGGTTAACCGAACTTTGAGTAAAAACGTCTTGAAAACACTATTCACAGCGTTAGTAAGCTGTCGATTTTAATCAAGGTTTTGAGGGCCTAAGCGGACGTTTCGGGAGAAACGGACCTTAAAAACGCAGTTAGTTTTCCTATGTATGTATTATGTCAAGTCCGATGTAAACCGATTTGTCAATTACTAAAACCGTTACGTAGTTTTAACTACATTTTCACCATTAGCTCAAAAGTAATTATTTTGACAAGGAACCGTCACACATTCAAGTAACAATATTTCTATATAACTAATTTTCAAGTAGCATATTGGGTGATCGTTTTCAAATCATGCATTCACGACAACATATCATAACTCAAGTCATAACATTCATTTTAGGTCACGGATAGTTTCCGAGCCTCATTATCGTGCACTTCATTTTGTTAGCATATCAATCCTACCGTGAGTTCATACCCGCTTTTACTTGTTTAAATTCCTATAAACTATTTGGGGCGAGATACATGCTTATTTATCAAAACATTTAAACTCTATTGCCAAACAACATTACTTATACCTTAGACTCGGTGCGTGTAGTGACTAGACTTAAACAAACATCCCAATATTTATATGTTGGAAGGCCATTTATTTGGATACAGATTAACGTGAGTCGTTGGAGGAACATCCCAATATTTATATGTTGGAAGGCCATTTTATGGATACATTAGCGTGAGTCGTTGGAGGAACATCCCACACGAGTTGTTGGAAGACCCTTGTGGTGATATTTATACTTTTAACTACCTTAATGCGTATATTCATGATTGTCATTCTACTTTAGGCAATGGGTTGTGAACACACAAGTTGCAAGTTTTGTATGGGCGAACTTGATTTCATCATCTTTGCCCAACTTTCAGAGTGTATAAGTTTTCACGTTTTGTTTGACCATAATCCATTATTGTTCCATTATACCCATTCAACCTAACAGAAGTGAGATCAACAACTTCCATTATTAAATATAATATTCCTTGTATTGATAATAATCAACATAATTAATTATGCAAAATTAAGCAATACATATACCTCAACTCAGGTTTTGCAACAACTTCATGTCATGACTCAATGTTCCTTTCTTCATTCATTGCTTTCTTTAATGATTATCTGGTTTTCTGGACAATACCAACCTTAGACTTCTGCTATTCGGTCAAACTTATCATTTCGTCCTTGCCGCTCTTCCTTATCTTCTCATCCACTCATCTTTAACATTCTTGCGCAATTCACCTTAAAAGTTTATTTTAGATAAGAAAATAAGATAAACTACAACCAATTAATGGAAAATCAAAAAATGAATAATCACGACCGACTTCCGCTTGTGGTTTGGAAATTCGATATCACCATTATCCCTTTTGGAATGTTTGTGTGCTTTTGGTTTACCTTAAGTATACTTGGCAAGATACCTTTGACAATAAACCGAATCAACCCATTTCTAAAAAGCGGTTAAAAATGTCACGTTACGTATAATACTATTTGCAATTAGAATGTATATAGCGGTGGGTGGAACCATATGGTTAAAGTACTCTTTTCACGATGGGTTGGATTTAGCCAAAACAATTTTATTACAAATAACTGGTTCGAGTTCTTAGTGATTTCTTGGTGACTTTCGAGTTGACTTTGGAAATAGGCCCAATATTGCCGTGCTCATTGTAGCGTCAAAGCACCGCCCCAAAATTTAAGTTAAGAAAGCCATTCTTCAATATGAATATGATATCTAATGTAACATACACAGCAAAGAAGTCATTTTCACATCATCAACAAACATTTATTAACTATTTTTATCCAAAGGCGAGAATTAATTGTTAGGTTTAACATTTATTTTACTAAACATTACCATGGGTTTATGAGTTGACACAATACATGTTGGAAATTAAGCCTTTAACCCATCTGTTGTTTTAGCAAGATCGCCAACAATCGATGGACTGGTCTTATGTGCCAAATGGTCTTGCTAAGTCAGCACACTACACCATCTCTCCTGCAAATGACACAAAAATATCTACATGACATAAATGAAAGAACGCATGAATCAACCAACATATAGGTTCGCATAATATCATAAATATATGAGCAACTATAATGCAATAAAAGCTATCCGGTTAATATATTTCGGATCGTAGTTTAGGGAGTAATATGCATTGCATTCTTTTTAGATTATGTATTTTAGAATCATCACGAATTAGTTTTGAAAAGCAACTATTAAAATTATCACTCAAGAGTTGATTATTCGACCCTAAAGTTTTTTTGTAATTATACTTTATTGCTGCGATATTCTACCAAGTGCCATTATATAAGAGGTCGATATAAAAAATGTAGCTTCAAGTACCTTTGTATTAGACTCGTCCTGCGACAAAAATAACATGTGAGAAGCCCTCAGTTGTTTAATTAGACATGCTACAAAACATAATAAAAGTATTATTTGAGGGAAATGATATATACGTTCTCTTAACATCATGGATCTTAAGTGCATCAACATTGTTGTAACAAATAAATAAAATTCAGTATAAAAGAATTTACCTTTCCTCAATAGAGTATAATGAGCAAACAAAGCAAGTAGCGCCACAACCGAGTTACCGACACCAAACAGCAGAAATGTAGGCAACCACAGAATCATTAAAAGTAATTACAATCGATTGCCCAATATCTTGTTATGATATCATAAAAGTTCTGGCTTCTTTGTTCATAGTGTTATATTTTAGTATATGCTTTACTTATGACTCAACAATCATATCTTGTTATGATATCAAATTCAAGTTTCTGAAGTTCATAAATTGGCGACAACAGGTTTACGAAAATAAAATACAAACTAATAAGAATCATTAAAATAAATAAAAGGTTAAAGCATAAATACTTAATTAATTGCATAATCTTTTATGTAACATGAATTAATCACATATACATGTGAAAATTTTATTCTATGTTAATAAACCCTCCATGAATTCATGTTTAAGCGATTTAAATGCAATTCAAGTTATTGCTTATATCAACTCGGATGGTTTATTTTTAAATTCTTATTAACGATATAAACACAATTCCAAACACCCTTCGTAACATTACCACCAGCAAGTACAAACCCGTGAATGGTCTAGGGTGGTTGAGACAATATAGCAAGATGAGTGGGCCTACCTCCTTGACCAACAGTCCCACCATGTCCATGAAACATTGTAAGCTTAACGCAAATTCCTTAACAATAATGAGTTCTTCTTGAGCTTTGTAAAGCTGCCATGCCACAGATAAGCCTTCCAGTGTTTTTCCTAAATCCAGTACCCAATCATAACTTCATGTTTACCATCAAATCGATTCTGATACCATTTGATGGAGAAAAGGCGGGTCATGGTTGCGGGAGGAGCTTGAACTTTAACTCTAAGAGACCGTGAATGGTCTAGGGTGGTTGAGACAATATAGCAAGATGAGTTGGCCAACCTCCTCAACCAACAGTCCCACCACGTCAAAGAGATGAACAAAACCATAAGAAAACTACGCGGTGTATAAATATCGAAACATTATACCGTGATGCAAAATAGTGTTTCGGGATCCTGTGTGGCACAATCACATGGATACCTTGGTTGCTCTTCCGTATATCGATTAAAAGAAGTAAAAGGTGTGCATGAAGCTACAATCGATTAATTAGATATTCATATGGTGAACTAATCACATTGAATAACAAAACATCCTTCATAGTGAACTATGGGAAATTGAGAAGCATATGATCAAACTAAGATTTGTGTATTACTGATAGACTCACCCAACTGAGTAGCATTGTGCATCAAATAGTTTTACGCCAAAACAGATTTTTCGGACAAATTCTTCAATAGGGCTGGCCATGCTTCCCTTCTTTGTACTTAATGAACTTCCATGAAAAACAAAGTAGCCACCAGGCTTAAGTTTTCGGTCAACTTCAATAAGTAACAATCCATCGATTCATGAAAAAATGTTAATACTATACTTTTGCGCTAATTATAAGGTGTAATGGGTTAGGAGAAATATCACCCAACAGGCAACAGACCACGATAAATCGATCATATGCAGTCAAATAGACAATCATGAGTTTAGTGAGAGAAAATGAGCCCCAAGCTACCAAATCCATAACCAATATCAAGTATTGTGCTTTTGTTCGTAGCATTAACATGAATCGGACCAAGGCGTAGTATAAGATCATCGTCAACGGTATAAGGATCCATAAAATGCGGTGAAAAAAATACTATATGTCAATACTTACAGTGGCATGATGAAATTCCACATTACTCCCCAGTCCTATCATCTACGCAACTTGATGAGAGTAATCTTTGATGCCATCAAACATTAACCCATCATCGAGTGAAAAGAAATATGGTTTTCTTGTCGGCATGTTTAGACTTTGATCTGCTACTTGAAAGATTTAACTTTAGACCCGATACCAGGCATCACTGTGAATGGTTCGAGAATATAAGCATATAAAGCTACTGTAATGTCACCCTTGAAAATATTTATATTCATCAATGATGGTCTTGTTACTGCCTTCACAAGAATGAATATCATTATGTTATACTCAAATCCATATATTTTCTCTAATACCTTCGGAAGTCATATAACAATACAATTTGGAAAATATTGGGCTGTAAATGTTTAGATGACTGTTTGAGAAAAAAAAAAAGGTAAGTCTTTGGATCATAAACACAATAGTTGAAAAAAAAGGAAAGTCTTTCTCATAAACATTTTGCTGTTGTGGTGGATGTGAGATTGGTGGTGGTTGTTCCATTTGCATACATATCAAAGTTAGAATATTGTATTGTCGACATTGCAAGTTGACCCTCTCTACTTGTGCTTTTGCTAATTCTGCTTAGAGCTCACTTACTTGCTTTCGAAGGTGAAAAATTGTGCCTCACATCCATACACGGGGTCTCTAGCCTTGCACTTGCTTCGTACACCATGCTACTAACAGCATCTGCTCTATGATATTCAGGAATTTCCTATAAAGACATCACACCATCAAGTCATCAACTCATTAACTTTTCATAGTAGAGATTAGTAATCTGTTTAGAATAAATTTCCATGTAGAGCAACCCCAAACACCCTCTTATCTGATCTCTACATGTATATAACAAATCTACCACTTAAATAGTTATAATCCATAATGAGTAAGCATCTATATGAGCAAATATTTTTAAGATTACCTAAAAGTTCATATTTCCGGAAATTAGCTGCTCTGAAGACATCCCAACCATACCTGACAACACTATTATGTGAACTCATGAGAAACCTCAACGAATAATGAAAATAACATTACTTGCATTAACCACTTATACATTTTTATTTTTCAAGCTTTAGTCATTCTACTTTATTTGTACACATGACTACATAAGCTATTAGAAAATATATTGGTATTCGTGTGAGCAATTTTGTAACCAAAAACATTAAATCGGTTTTCAACATTGATAATCTTTATATAAAGGTTTCAAATTCATGCATAATAATGTCGTATTTCATTTAAGAGTTCTAACATTATGGGTTGCGGAATGCTTAGATAACACACAAAACCATCTTTTAAAAGACAAAGATGAACAAGCAGTGCAATGGCTAAACCATGATAACGAAAAGATACAATGGTATTTTATCCTTTACAACTTGCCAAGCGCTTAACACCGTCAAAATAGAATATTACAATTTCAAGGCCAAAGTACACTTAAGTAGGTCTTCGTACAACAAAGTTTTATAGCTAATTATCGATTCGATTTCAGACTATTCAAGAATAGCAAACTGACGGCATAGATGGACTACCAAGACCAATTGCACTACGGATACACTTGAATTTTATTTCATAAAAACAATTCCATTAAAAAATCCACAATTAGTTAAACAATTCCATAAACACTTTATATCGGTTTAATCACACACAAAAACTACATTCGAAAACAACATTTTTCAAAAGAAAAATCATTTGGGACTTTCATCAAACACTTGGTAGGCAAAAATAAAATCAACTATCATAATCAATAAATGTATACGTAGCTAATCCCTAATCCATCATATATTAAAATTGATGGCTAAACTTTTTATTCAATCGAAAAAAAAAAAAATTATAAAAATTACCTTAGAATCAGCGGATCATCTGCGTAGGTGTTTTTTGGTTTGTGATTTTAGAAAGGTGTTCATCCAAATGTTTTTTGATTCCAGGTCAGGGACATAAATTTTATTCATTAATTTTGGTTAGGGTTTGTGAGAATTTGTGTGTGTGTTTGTCATCTGCTATTGATCCAGTGTTTTGATTGATAATAAACATTTAATTGGGCAAGGTTCGATTATGAATATGATTTTGATAGCCTTCTCCAATTTTGGATACAAATTTTGAATGAGGAGCAATTAATTTGATAGAGTATTCTTGGCTTGAAACGTTTTGTGTTTAATGCTTTGAGAATTATTATTGATCGGACGGTGCAAGGAGTTTTGGGAATGTAAATGCCATAAATGTCATTTTTATATATATATATATATATATATATATAGGCTCGGAATTTTGAGGATTGAGATGTGATTCAAAGTAAACAAACCTATAAATCTCACAAATCATTGTTATATTCACTTTTCTCTTTCATTAGAAAAACCTAGCTTCTCTTCACCTACAAAGTTCATCATCGATCAAATAGGTACATGGTTTTGTGATTTGCAATTAATTTTATTTTACTATATTAAAGAATCACAAATCCCATCAAACAATTCTATTTTCACGATGGGATGGTTCATGGTTTGAACATCGATTTAAGCTGTTTTAGTTCTTGGCAAAAATAAATATGTTAATTATGATTTACATTATGGTGATTTTTTATTTAATTATATTGTTGTATAAGTTTTTATCTTGATCCATAATTTGTTCATTATTTCGATTATGCGGATTACAACTTACATAGTTTCCAGTTTAAACATCGATGGATTCGAAACGATTTTAAATACCATTCTATTTATTGTAGGTTTTCTGATTTTTGCTTTTATATTTAAATTCATGACTAATTATCGTGGTGGTAAACCAACTGGTTTTGGTTTGCATATATGCTTTCGTTGAGAATGAAAGAAGTTTATATGTTTTTACTGTATATCTTCTTTAATGGTTGAAGTTACTTTTTTCTGTATAGATTTCATATGCTTTTAGTGTTTCTAATAATACGTAGTATATGACTTCGAAAATAGATAAGAAACAAAGATGACATTTTAGTTGAACATAGACAGTCAAAAAGATAAAAATAAAATCCTTTTTCTATTTCTTTGGTCACATTTGTTTGTTTCGTACATGAAGTGCTGGAGTATGCCATTGTTTTCGATATGATATTTTTTATATGGCAATATATATTTAGATTTTATCTGAAATTTTTTGTATATAAGTAAAGATTGTGCATACATCTTACGCTACTTGGTATTATTCATTTACATCATGTGATATAGGAAATGGTTTGTGCATATGTGTTACGCTACAGTTTCTGGAGTTTAAATGGATTGAAAATACATGTTTTTTTTACCGTTTTTAGTTTACATGCATTCTGAGTGCATATGTATTTTGTACATTTTCTTTAGTTTAAACTCAATGGAGTTTATATGTGTTTTTAATTCGTTTATCAATTGCTTACGATTACAGTGCAGTATGATGAGCAATATGAAGAGTGCACATGTATTTTGTGTACATAGTATCTAGCGAGAAGATAATTGTGATAAAGTAAAGAGTAAAGACCGAAATGCATCTTTGTAGATACAAGTGCACATAAACTAATTTGGGGCGTATATATGATATGTGCTTAAACACATATCATTTCTTTATCAAATCAAACCAAAATAACCAAGAAAAGAGCCGTTTATTGCTAATATTTGTGGTTTTCTTGAGTTTGTGCTTGTGCATGTCGGATATGTCAAAACACAAAAAGAAGCCAATGGGCGAAAATCCGAGCACGAGAGATTAAGAGAGTTTGAGGTGGTAGGAAGGTCGAGATTGTGCATTTGTGAAGATTTTATTTTCGAGGATGATTTTTAAAAGATATGATCATATTTGAAGAATTATGCGAATTAGTCCACGATCTTTGAGCATTTAGCAAAGTGATCCCTCGAGTTTACGGAATTGTCAAAATCAACCCTTGGATTATTTGTGAATGACAAGATTGGCCCTTGAAAGAGATTTTGAATTACAACTTTGGTCCTTAGCAAATCGGAAAATACACCTTTAGTCCCTAGTTGCTAAATGGATCACATATCTAGTCCTTAATCAATATACTTACACCTTGGCCCAAGCAAGCCCGACCCGATCAAACTTATACGGTCCGGCCAATACTATACGGTTTAAATAACCAACCGTTTACCCTGACCGTTATTTACCACAATTCAAACCAACCCATGACCCGGTCGACATAATCAAAATATATTAAACAAAACACCGCGCAAAATCTTCCCCAATTACGCTAATACATGAACCTAAAATACCCTTTGGTCAATTAGTCAAATTAACTACAATTAAGGTAATTAGTCCTTTCACGACACATTATGACACACTTGACACATGTGGGGTGCGGTCGCCAATCCGTGTGATAACATTCAAACCACTGCTCTCGTTGGTGTTGAAGCGTGGATGATCTAATCCGAGGGCTTAGATCAAATGGGATGCGTGGAAGAGTGATCAAGGGCTCGAATACTCTCGAAGAAGCACATTTGGGATTTCTAGATGCTTCCAGGCCTCGAGCTCGTATATAAATACCTCTTCATTTTCATTGTAATATCATCTAGTTTTCGATGCTTGTAGTAGTTTTAATTTACTTATCAAATGTTTTAGTATTTTTCTCAATTGTACTCTTTAGTTGTAATCAAATTTTCAAATTAATGAAATTTTACTATTAAGCTCGATTCTCTTATCATCTCATTCTTGTTTTTAATAGCTTATTAGTATTGTCATATTCATTTTAGCTTATTACAAACTTACTTCAGCTTATTTCTTCATTAACTAAAAAATAAAAAAAAATCAGAAATAAATAATTGAAAAATAAAAAAATACTCTCAAGCTTCTCAAAAGCTTATCAAAAGCTTAAGCTACTGGTTAAATAGGCTCATTTAAGCTTCTAATTGCTTATAGTGAGTTTATTTTTGTTCAATATCAATTCACTCTCAAAACAAATCTGGTCAACAAAAGTCAATAATGCAGTTTCATTGGTTACATGGTTGGATTGGGTTTAGCTTGGATTAGGTTGAAGTTAGTTGATATTGGGTTTAGATTCTTGTTATTGATCTCATGAGCAAGCCATAGTGGTTGGACATCTTGTAAGTTTAAACTTAATCTCATTAATTGGCTTAATAGAGTAGCGATAATTGCTTCAATTAGATCATTAGAATTATTGATCATTCTTTGTCATTTAGGTGTGTTTAAGTATATTGAATCTGTTTGAAGTTAGAGTAAGCTTGTCATTGTGATTTGGTTGGAATAATTGCATACAGTTTTGATAAGTGATGTTTGGATCTGCTTTGTATTCTATGTTTGAGGTTAGATCGGTGATTAAGCTCGGTTGCTTAAGCCTTATTTAGGTGAATTAGACTCAAATCGGTCAACTAATTGCACTCTATTTCATTAAAGTCAAAATCGCCTTAAATGGGTTCTAATTTCAATATCATTGGAATTTTGAAAATCAAAAGCTTGATTTAGATTCGGATATCATTAGAGTTGCTTGATATAACTTTGTTTTAGCTAATAACATCAAAATCGGTTCATCATTTGGAATCAAATCTAAGTTTAGTCAAATTTTGCATATCATCATAAATAGTCAATTAAGTCAAACCGGTTTTCATCAAACTTTTAGGCTTTGTATTAGCCGTTTAAGCTTGTCTTGATCTTAAATTTGGTATAATTACTCTTTGGTTGGTGGTCTTGAGGACCCTGATCTGTTTACATTAGCTTATTGAATAAGCTGTGCATTAGCTTATAGAGAGGAGGTTAGGCTTGTTTGGTTTGAGTGGTCGATTAGCATCAAACTTGGTAGATTGCTTATTAGAGGTTAGGAGTAGCAGATAATTAGTTGCTTTTAGGTACTTTTAGTATAAATTAGCTTGATGTTGTTTGGTAGCTTATTGTGCTCTTTAGCTTATTTTAGTAAACTTATTTTGAATCGGTTTACACTACGGTTGTATATTCTTACACATAAGCCATAGTTTTATAATTTTCCTAAAATTAGAATAATATTTTAGACTTTCTTGAATTTTTCATAAATTTTCATCAACATTTAGTATTTTCCCAATTTAAAAGCAGTTTTAGGACTTTTAAATAGCTTTTATTGAAATTAATTGGAAAAGTTCAAAAAATAATTTTTCAATTTTCATAGATTAAGATAAATACAAAAGCAAAAAAATAATTTTTCTAAATTTTCCTAGCTTATTTTGTAATTTTAACCATTTAATTAGATTTAAATAGTTTTAAATTCGTGAAAATAAAAAATAATCGGAAAAATACAAAATTAGTTTTGAAAATTCTCTTTAGTTAATTTAGATTTTATAAAAATAGTTTCATAATTTTCCTTTTAATTTTCATAATTTTTAGTATTTTAAATTAGTTTTAAAAGTTAAAAATTAGTTTTAATTGAATAAATTCGAGAAAAATCTTAAAAATAGTTTTAATTCATAAATAGTTTTCAACTTGCATTTTAGAGTAAAAATAATTTTAGGACATTTTTAGGATATAGATTAGGCGTAGTTGCATTTTATTTTCGTTTCGTTTATTACGTTTTAGTTAATTCTCGTAATTAGGATTTCCGTAGATTAGATTCCTTAATTACTTTCCCAATTCCGTAGTTTAATAAAATCAAATTCAACAAATCAAAACATCGAGCATTAAATTCCAAACCAAAAGCGGCGTTGTGATTCAGCGCTCGTTGGGAAAGCGATTCGGGTTGACTAATCCGTATCAACGATCACACGGATTTGATTTAATATTCTTTTCCTAAAGGAATTTTGAATCTATCTTCGTGATTATTTTTGATATCGATATTGAGGTTTTATCCATACACAAATACCCTAAGCCTACATTTCGACGAATCAATATACAATGGCATATGGATGAGCGTAAATGCACATATACATACAAAGAACTCAAGACTCTCTAATGAGGAGAATACATGTGTATATACAGCAAAACCAATTATGGTTCTGTTAAAGATTATCAGACATTTCTAAACTTTCATTTATTATTTACTTTAAGAATTTGTTTTATTTGAATTGTATATTACATGATTTTAGATTTTGTATATAATGTTTTTGTTTTGAAATGTATAAAATACATGTAAAATATCTCTGTGTGTCATTCCATGAACTTGTATAAATATTTGTGACCAAAACACATTAGAGGTTTAAGCAATTGAACACTAAAATATATGCAAAATTGCATTATCGAAAAAGAACAAAGCGTATATACTTACATTTTGAAACCATGCGGAAGAGAAATTATTTAAAAAAAAAAAAAAATCCTAAAATTTAGGAACTAGAAAAAGCGTTTTGTTAAAAAATTCAAAAAAAATAAAGAATGTAACTTTACCATTATACCCTTTTGAATTAAATAATAAAAGCAGAGTTCTCGATCTTTTCTTGGTTCAAAAAAGAACCCTTCCTATATATACATACATATATATATATACATATATCTCATATTATATATAACGGAGGCATTTGGCATTAATGCTTTCGATGCCACTTCAATGCCACCTCGATGCCACCTCGATGCCACATAATCAAATTTCATGCCACATAGCATTTTTTGTCCAACTAAGCAATTTTTAATTCCACCTAAGCACTAATTCTAAATTTCGATTTTTAATATTTATTTTATAAATTCGGATTTTTCATGATTTTTAATAATTATTTTTATAAATTTCATATGTTTATGCAATGTTTTTGAAATTATTTATAAAAAAGGAGCCTTGCAAGGATTGAACCTTGGTTATTTAGATAAATAACTTGTGTGTTTACCACTTAGGCAACAAGTTATTTTGATAATTATGTTGCATATTCTAATTTATAAATGGCTATAACTATAAATCCCTACAACTAAGGAAACTAAAATTTATTCCTTAATTATTCGAATCATTCATTATATCATTTAATTTAACTCGAAACCCTAATATTTGCATGATGGAATTGAGCGAGGAAGAAAGTTTTCTTTGTCATATCTCGATGTTTACGTATACTGAGCACAATTATAACATTTGGTAAGTCTCTTTGTTTGAAATTACTCAACTATTTTAAATGACTTTAATATTTTACTTTGTGTTTAGCGTTGCTATCTCCATCTCAAGCGTCAAAGGAGTTTCGTGAAGGTGTTATCGGTGTTTTAAGGCCACCTTAATGGTTTATGTTTACGCTCCAACCGTCTTATGAATGCAAGCAACTTAAATCGTACCTATGCTTAGTATGCTAACCTTTTTATTGTATGTTATTGTTTTATACCAACTCTTAAGTTAGTAGCATCGACTTTAGAAAATATGAATCAATGATGTATTAGAAGAAATTTTGTTATCTATTTGTTAAATCCTTACACAAGATCGGATGAAAAGATGTTGTTCTTGAGATTCTTTCAAGCGTGGTATTTTTTATAGCATCTTTGCTCCACAGGCGCCACAAGCATCCATGAACTTGCTCCCATTAGGTATTAGGGCTCACAAGCCTCTCATTAATTTGGAATTACATTTAGCATATTGATACAATCATCGGTTCAATTTTCTAACTATATGTGTTGAGTTTGAAAGAAAAATCAACTTAGATTGGGAATGTGCCGTCGGGCGATGCCATAAGTATAGATGCTCGTGTTAAAAAAGCAGGCCTTGCGGAAATTGAAAGCTTCTACAAACAATATTATGAAAAATATTTCAAGGCACTCGATCGGGGAGATAAAGCGGATAGGTAATTAGCCGGGCATAGTTGTGATTTTGAAAAAATATAGTAATGATTATGTAAAGAATGATTTCTTGATCGTATTTTACGCTTAATGTTTTTATTACGAGCCCAACTTGGAAAAGCATACCAAGTGGGTGGGTGCTTTCAAAGTCCTTTCTTGTTGTTAACAAGTCGAAAAGTCGGACGAAGTTCTAGCGATGTCGACTCTATGAACTTTTTCTATGATTGAAGACTTTCGAAATAGAATTTATTTTCTTACGCCCATACTAAATATTACTAGATGAACACTATGCTTATGTTGGAAATATTAATCATGCATTTTGAATTTTTTCTCTTGAATAGAGAGTTAGCACTCCATATAATACATGGAATTTTTTTATTTTTTTTTTCAAATATGTATTGAGGAATTGGTTGCTAACAACGAGTTTTTTTTTTCATGTGCACAGGGGGCACCAAGTGCGGTGAGTATCTTGTGAATGAGATGGAAGAGGCACTGATATGTTTAAAGGTTATGCAATGTTAATCTTGGATTTAATTGTAGGTCGAGGTTTATCTTGGCGTAGACACCACTTGCGATTAACTCCTCCATATCCGGTCCAACCCCATATTACATACCGTTAGTGCACTACAAAGAAGGAAAACCACGGGCCCTATCAACCTCCATCTACGAGATTAGGTGTTTATCCGTACTATTTAGCAAAATAATGAATGTCCATCGGTAATTCCTCACGACACATAGGCGATATGAACAAAATTTTACCCATTAACTCAAATTTTCGGTTCGATTATTGTCTTATTCTATCATAAAATGAGAATCGGGTTTGTTGCGGCTATACCAAGCGATTATTGAGCTCTTCAGATGTTATTTTGACAACGAGTCGAAGGTATCATATTTATTTGTTGATTCGTCACAACTAATGATTTGGGACTCTAATGCAACTTTATTTGATACTCGGTACACCTACGGATGTACTCAGAAAGTTAAAGCGAAGTTTATTACATATAATAATTGATGTAGGGATTTTTATACGGTGCACCTTTGACATATATGGTGTTGAGGCGTGTGCTAAAAGGAGTCGTTAAAAGGGCACTATCAACAAGGCTTATAGGCGGTATAAATAGAGGGCAATATAGCATAATGATGGTTATGGTGTCGAGGGCGTGGGCTAAAGGAGTCATCACGGAGGCGGTATACAAAATGCTAAAGGCATGGTTATGGGATTTATCGTTTGAGGTTGGTCATAAATTTGTTCAATTACATATGTCTTTCTTTTCATCTTTTGTTTTTTTAATAATTTGACCATATAAGCGTGCCATGCAGTTCATAGGACAGAAAAATAATCAAATTTTTGGGCTTTATGTTGAACCTCCTATCTTAGGTTATGGATCCAACTATCACGGCTATCACTATGGCACGAGGAGAGGTTAGTCCTATGCACTATGTAAGGTCAAAAGTCGTTAAATATTGGTAGCAATCACGATACAACTTTGTATATTGGTTAAATGAACGATAATGTTAGTTGTATGTGGCTATATGTAAGGTTACTTTTACTGCTGAATTTGACTTATTTATATCACTTCTTTCAGGGTATGGGATACATTTTTAGTAGCTTTAGTGTTCTATACCGCATGGGTATCCCCATTTGAATTTGGTTTTCTTGAAAAACTAAGGAGACCTCTCTCAGTTATTGATAAAGGAAGGTGACAGTTAGAAATCAACAAAAGATCAATGAGCTAATCAGAGAGCTATCAAGAGAGCTTAAGGATGGAATCACACCCATGCTTGCCGATCTAGCCTCGAAGGAGTCATAGGTACATTTTCTCGGTTATGACCTAACGCTTTCATGAGGTGACCTAACGCTTTCGTGAGGTGACCTAACACTTTTGTGAGGTTTTTGGTTAGATGACGAATTAATCAACTAACTACTTTATTGTAGGGATCTGTGAAAGACCAGTGGCAACTTCAAAAGTCGTTAAATATTGGTAGCAATCACGTTTGGTTACTACATTTGATTCCTGTTTTTCTTTTTACCAATGTCAGACTCGCACATTACCTTATATTAATTTTCCAATAGCTATTGTCATTTTAGGTGTCTGCAGCGGACGGGAAGTTGCGAGTCACGTCACTTTACATGATTTGTGAAATGATTAAGAACATTTGGATAAGCCTTTTCACCATCTTACGGGCTAATTTGTATTTGGAAAAGCTCATAAGTGAGTTTCTTTGGCTTATAAAGAAAATTAAATTGATCTTTTGTACTTTAATAAGTTGCAATCATAACGAGAAAAGGTGAGCTTATGAGGTTAGTGAAGTAAATGAACAAAAAGTGATTCGAGGATTGAGCTTATGAGCTTAGCGAGTAAAAAATATTTTGGTTTCGGGGAAGACATTTCCACCTTGGATCCAAGGACATGAGAAGTCATAGCCGATGTGGTGAAGGCGATCTGAGGATATCAATCGTGTAGTTTACTTTCATGAGGCCTTTGATGAAGGCCCATGGCCTAGAATATTTGCATATGTAAAATTACCTTCAAAGCCCATTTCTTTGTACCTCTTGAATAGTAAACTTTTTTACTTAATGATGCATGCTGCATGCTCAACTTCTGAGAGAGATCATGTAGACTACTAAGATTTCTTGATTTGGTGGAAAAGCACAATGGCGAGTTAGCGACTCTTGAGTCATGGAGCAGTGGAAAACCTTATAAACAATATGCAAAGGCGAAATGCGGGGCTTGCCGTCTATTTCGCTATTATGCGGTGTGTATATAGTACTCATGAAATTTGATCACTTTTATTGGTTAATTGTACAATTTTTTCTAAATAAGGTACATATTATGTTCACGGAGCGTGTAGGTTAGGCGGATAAGATCCATGGGTGGCGATTCCGGCGGATGAACCTTATCACGTGCAAACTTTGCATGAACCAATTGGTGTTGCGGGTCGATTATTCCATGGAACTTTCATCTTCTTATGTTTGCTTGGAAAGTAGGGCCTGCCTTTGCTTGTGGCAACACAATTGTTTTGCAGACAGCTGAGCAGACTCCATTGACAACTTTTTATTGTGAAAAACTATTCCTTGAGGTAATATAAACTTTTGTTTTGGTGAAAAGGGCTAAGTTTATTTGAAAACTAATTTAGAAGAAAGGCTAACAAGCTTTTTTATGTGCATGTTTTGTGGGATAGGTTGGTCTCCCTCCTGGTGTTCTTAATATAGTTTCATGCTTTGGTCCAACATTTGGTGCGACTCTTGCTAGCCACATGGATGTTGATAAGGTGAGTAGCTCATATCTGAAGCTTTTAATCATGCTTAGTAACGATCTACAACCAAGTCTACCCATAATTGCATAAAGTATTTCGGTTCAACCGGTGTACAACATTACCGTTTGACTGTAACCCAACCCACCCATGTTGCCAACTATACTCATCAGGATCAATGTTTGAGAGGTCTAGAGTCGGATTTTAGATCATTACCAGGAAGAAAGTGATTCAGGAGATGGTCTTTTCACTTCAGTGTTGGTGGTCAGTCCTCATTAGGTCTATTTACAATATTTCATTAGTTCACATTTAGATGGCATAATCATAAACTGGTCAAACCGGTACTGAAACCATTGAATAAAAACCATTAACCAATTGTGTAACAAAATATATGTCGAATTACATGATACCTGCATTGAGTACATCCCATTGCATTAAGTCAATCACGTGAAGATTAAACTTCCATTTCTCTAAAGATCCGGCATGAACTTTCAGTGGATTACCAGCCTCGATTTTCATAAGGATCAGCAACACGTGTTGCTATTTGTCATGTTTCAGCTCCCATAAAAACTGTGGAAAGATTGTGCATACTCCAGCTTTGCCAGCGATAATAAAATCTGATTGGTGGGACCCAAGATCAACATTACCATTGTACTTTGGATCTTTAGCACCAATCCTTTGGTAGTACTTTACTATAAACCATTGGTGGAGATAAGTTTCTTTAAGAGAAATTGGATTCCCCTCTTCATCAACAAATTCAGCATTAAAACTCTTTATAGCTATGACCTTTTGGAAACTCAATATAATAGTGATTTTTGCTTGAAACGGAACCCGAATGTAGTTTTATCTCAGGTGATAAATACAACTTTGTTTTCAAATCCTCTGCAAGTGTGACACTAGCTACAGAATGTTGAGCACATATTGCTAATAACACGCTAATCAATAAGAACACTTGCCCTTGTGTTCCAGGTGACATTTTTGACCTATGATGCTAATTGACCTGAAATATTATTTAATGTTTATGAGTTTTGTATTATATACAGAGTTTCATACTTAGATAAAAATGTTGGCTACTAAATCACATGATTTAAAGGTACGCTATAAAGTCTTTCAACACATGATTAAAGGTACGCTTTAAAGTCTTTGCTTTCGTCTGATTACTTGATGTATTTATAGGCGGCTCAGTTTTGGAAGCTCTGAGAGAAAGTGATAAGAGTTACGAGCAAAATATGATTTGGTCACTGGATTCTACGCCCACTTCGTTTGCAGTTGCCTCCGTCGCTTGGAGTAAATCTTATTTCAGCAACATTGTTGCATATGTCACTTAAAATTTCCTGGATATCCAATGCTATAGTAAGATTTTTCTGATGTTAATATATGCATGTGTTTGAGTTGTCCCTTATATTTAATTGGGAGAATTACAGTGATATCCTTGAAAAAACTTATAATTACGTCAGTATCCTTGCTATTTTCAAAATTACATCAATATCCTTTCAAACTTCAAAATACTCATGCTTATCCAAAAAAGCAATTTAATCTTGATTAGATAATTTTAATGCTAAACAAAACTATCTAGCTATTAAATAAAAGGTGTATTATTTTACCCTTCTTCCGAATCAAACTCTTCTTGGGTAACAAAACCCACCATGTTGTATAAAAGAAATCATGAATCGACTTTTCATTATCATAATCATTCTCCTCAAGAACATGAAAAATAAAATGACATACCATTTAGATCGCATTTTTGGAATGCCTCACCTTCTCAATATGGACACTTTAAATGGTTAATTTAATTTTACCTTTATAAAAAATGGTAATTTAATTTTAGACTATCTACATATATCTAATTGAATAATGATACTACTATTGCTATTTCAAACCTATTGCTTCTATTAGTACGTCCTTATGTTGAGTCAACCACATGGATAGTTAATTTGAATAAAACCACATGGATAGTAGGTGGTGCCATCGTCTTTCGTTGAGATTGCGCCTATTTTGCGTGTTGCTAATGAAGTTGAAGCGAGTAACCCTAGGGCTGCGTATCTTTGTAAGTGCTTTTGTTTATATCATTGTTGAAATTGATGCGATTAGTTTGTTAAGGCATGGTAAATCGAGTAGGAAAATTTGCTTATATTGATATAGTGGCGTTTTGTCTTTTGAATGCTTTTGTTATTGCCTATTGGCATGTCGGGACATAGGAATCTTTTCTGACATTTTGTTGGTATCTATAACAATACGTTAAATAGTCATTGTTCGGAAGGTATGCTTTATAACATCAACATCGCGACAAATGCACCTTGATATGATAGTGAACACTCTCATTAACTAATTGTTTCTTATGCAGACCAGTAGGAGTCGTAGATATATAATCCATTGACAATTCATCATCACAAAGTACAGGTAACCTCCTTTTATTACTATCGAATAACAACTAAAAACCAAAGAAACAATTGTTTTATAATATTGTTTGACAATTCTAAAAAATGTATTTTAGTTAACAAAAAACAACAAACAAATAATTATAAGTCATGCCCGCCCATTGGGCGCAAAAAACTAGTATATATATATATATATATATATATATACTAGTTTTCAAACCACTATAATTATTTGTTTGTTGTTTTTGATAACAAATACATTTTGAAAATTGTCAAACAATATTATAAAACAGTTGTTTCTTTGGTTTTAGTTGTTGACGTTCGGGGGCTGTTCCATCATTGCGTTCAAATTTAGAAAAGCAATTACAACGACCTAAATTAAATTCAAATATAAAATTTTTGAACTAATAATGTAGGTCAATATGAGAGGCCATTTTCGAATGTGTGATGAAGAAAATAAGAGAGCGGAAAGAAAAACGTGTACACATGTTAGCTTCATCCCATGGTAGCCCAACTCCCGTACCCCATACACTTCTCCATCTATTTCATCACGGAAACATGACAAATAGATAAACAGAATTAAGAAAACGCATAAACAAGAATAAAAATATAGATCAATTATATACCTGACCAATGTCTATCTAAATGAATACATGTTATTTGACACTTTAAAATTCTAAAAAGGTAACGTAATTACTTGTGCATATAATTCGTTGTACTGACATTACCTTATCAAGTGTACTTGCTTTTTTCATTTATTTCTTCTCGAATTTTCCCTCAACATTTAGTTTCTAAATGACCAAATGGTCAAGTACCTAGCCAAATACAATATAGTTATACAACAATCATAAATCACACAGTACTTACACAATGGAATCTGTTGCAACATCACAAAAAATTAATTTTATTTAACTAATTAACGATATTAAATTGGTGCATTAGTGTATACTGTAGATGTGCTACCTTAATCTCAAATAAGGATAAACGGGAGAAGGTAGTCAGAATATGGAGATTGAGAAAAACCGAAACCATTATTGGTTGCTCGGAAAATTATCACTCAGAATCTCAAGAAACATTCTCTATAAAAAGGATTGTGAATATTGACCTATACTCATTTTCTAGAACAAAAGACTTACTAAAACTTAAAGTGAAAATAAAGTTGATCAAAGAGGTCAAACTACTTGAACTGGTCAAAATTCGCCTAATTTGTATTTGAATGCTTACTAATGTTCCAAATCAAAAGTCCCAAGTCACTCAACCCACCATTTTTCTACCTCTAATGCTATATTATAGGTCATGCTAAGGCAGCTTAATTTGTTGCACCTGAAAAGGACTATGTCGCTATTTTAATCATGTAGACAAGTTTGGAATCTCATTCATGCGTAGAAATCCCCATGACAATTCACAATTAGAAAAATGGCCCACCATTTGGCTTCTTCTTAAGAGGCTAACAGGGGTATGGCATTCGAGTAAAGGCATCTATGTGTAAATGCCAACCGTCAACTTTTGTTATTGAAAGTACTTAGAATTATTGTAATAATTTAAATTCACCAAAATTAAATTGCTTATGCCTTTTCATTATATAAAGAAATATAATTTGTTATATTTAGTCAAATGACAGTAGCATCCGTGCTTACATTAGTTATTGACATCATTCCAATTTTGCTATGGTTTGATATAGATAATTTTCAGTAGGATGATATGTTTTGCGTTTGCAATGAGTGTAAAAGCCAATATAAGATTATAACCAAAATTAACATGACAAGTACCATCTTATATTGAACTATGATGTTGGGTATTCGATGAGTAACTATCACGGCTTTTTGGTGGGGTGATAGCAAGTACGAATCGAGTTGTGCATCAATAATAGGTGTCGCGTTGCACCCTCGATTCGGTCGACGATGAAACATGGGGTGTGGAGTAGGCGTTCATTGCTGACAACACGTTGGGCAAATGTTATAAACGACAATATAAATAAAGTTCATCATAGCATAACCATAGCGTTGTTTATGTTAACCACTAATACTTATGGCCCTAAGCAAAAGAGTTTGTTACTCTCATTTTAGTATCCATTTCATGGTAGTTTGCAAATTGATACTCTATTAAGGATATATGTAAATTAAATATAAATTAAAGTGAATGTCATAAACAAAAAATAGTTTGCAAATTGATACTCTATTAAGGATAGATGTAAATTAAATATAAATTAAAGTGAATGTCATAAACAAAATAATACTTGCAGAATATGTTTAGTCTATTTGAAAGGCATCAATCATGTGTAGCCACACAGTGTTTAGCGTCTGTGAAAGGTTTTATGGATATTTAAATATACGTATGTCCGGATTCGAACTCGAGACTTCGGGATTGCACACATTACGTATGAGAATTGATGTAAATAATTAATATATATAAAATGTTATTATTATTAATTATTAGTCACGAAATAAATACTTAACGGTAGTTAATATTTAACGAGGTTTAGCTAACGGTCGTTAAATATGAACTTAAAGGACTAGAGATGAAAATATAAGCCGGGAAAGTTTTAGAACCCCTTTGGGGGCTTTGGCCAATCGGTTGGGGGTTCCTAACCCAACCCATAACATTAACTTTTCCTCCAAGATTGGTTAACTATAAATACAATCCTATTGTGTTCATTCTAAACCTAATCTTGGTGACTTCAAACCTAATTTCTCTCCTTCTCCTCTTTCTTTTGTGTGGCGGTCGAACTCCCTCCCATAGGGATTCGATTTGCTAACTAAAGATTAAGTATTTGATTTGCTTCGTGATCAAGAACCTAGCTTTTCACTTCAATTCTCTAATAATGCGTGTGTACAAGAACGAAGGACAAACGCACTTGTGTTTGTGGAATCTTGGTGGTCGATTTCTTTGGTGGTCGAATTGCATAAACCCTAAGTTAGGGTTTTGGGTTTTGTTCTTTGTTCAAACATCGTTTGGTTTACTTGAATTGCTAAAAAGTACGTGTTTCTTATTCGGTTAATTAATATACATATATTATTCTTTATTCTTCCATTGCATGCTTTGTTGATGTTTACTTGCTTTTGTAAATTGTTATGATTAGTAAAACCCAGCGGTGGTTTCGAGCAAGGTTTTATGATGTAATTAATTCAAACACATAAAATTGAATCTTTATGATTATATGCATGCTTTTTATGGTTTCTAGAGTTTTGAATTCGAAACCCTAATTTTATTTATTATGGGTCGATTACCCTAATTTATATTTATTAGGTTTTAATTTTGTAAAACTTGTAGAACCCCTAGGATTGCATGCTAATTTTATGTGGTTATTATTAATAAATTGTTATGTGCCATGTAATATCCGTATCTTGGGTGATAATTGTTATGCGGAATCCATGGTGGAACATGCATGTTTTGCCATGGAGTATTGTTATGTAATAAATTTTTTAGTGATACACACATGTTTTATTTATTTGATAATTATTGAATTGGGGAAGACCTCAATTATACTAATAAAAATTCGTTATGTGCTATTTGGTATACTATTAACTTTGGCTTACTGATCGACTTGTCGATGTATGTGGCTCATCTACCTTGTAGTTGAAAGCCCTAGTTAATGTGTGCATTTATTTACGCCTAGAATTGTTTTTTAGTATTTATCGAAATAATTATGCATGTGGCTAATTGTTTTTACATATGTGAAAATTGTTTTGTTATATGTTTATATTATTTGAGTGTGTTTAATTTTTATTAAAATGCTTTTTTGTTTATATATTGTTTGACATGTTATCTAAGTATTATTCTTGAACTTTTAATCGATTGATGCGACTGTACTAAATGGTTAGAACGGCTCACCCACTAGAACAAACTATAAAGGGGTTAATTAAGAAGTGCGCACAACACACGCGAAAGGATGTCTAAGGTTATGCTTTTACGCTTACCTAGTCCTCTCCCCTGTGAGTTCGATTGGAGCTACCTAGTATAACCATTCAATGTACGAAGCATCTTAGTCAAAGTTGTAAGTTTCTCAACATCGATTAAAACTTTGTAGAATTTAATCTTAGCAATTAAAATTTATATGTAAGTTTTTCAAAATTTTATGATATAAAGTTGTATGCATGCTTCTTTATACATAAGTTTTGATTACACGTCAAAAACTTTGTACCCTTTAAAATTTAAGTTTATGCCATCTAATGATATGAAACACTTGAAGTTGTAATTTAGTTATGTGAGACCTTGATCTAGATTACAATAACAAGGTGAATTTTTTGTTGTGTGAGACCTCGACAATTATTTGCGGTTTCTAAATTAGACAACTTAATTAAGTTAGTTAGTGAGACCTATGACTTAAGGCATAAGATGAGATGAAACATGCTTACGTTTTGCATTAATTGTTTTGGCAAAATTGTAAATCCCATAACTTTTGGAATTGAAAACTTGTTTGTCAATTATTGTTTTCAACAATTACCTATTCTATACTTTCACCACTAGCGAGATCAAGCGATGTGGTGAAACTATGATAATGAGGATCCAAAATTCAAGGAAAATACTATGGTTAATATGAATATTGACCAAAGGGTATTTTATTTTCTTGAATGTTTACTTATCGAAAGAACTAACTTTTGAACTTTTATTTTACGTAGAAATGGCTCAATGAATCTCTTGCACTAGCCTCGTCGTTCAAATCTATGTTTGATCGAGAAATTATTGTAGCGAATTTCAATGATTGGTATCGCAACTCGAAATTGTCTTGAGGGTTGCCAAAAGACTAGATTATTTGAGTCGCCTTGTCCACTGAACTGCGGCGGATCTACTTCTTTGAAGCACGAGTGCGTGGCAACTGAAAGTATGACAAGTATAATGAGGTCGCTGCATTATGCTTGGGAGTATGAACTCAAACTTGCAAAAGCGGTTTGAGAATTACTTCCCAACCTCATGCTTGAAGAATTGCAAAGGTTGTTTGAAAAGCTTGTATTAGAGAGTGTATGATCGATAGATGCTCTACGATTGCAAGCAAGGAGAAGGAAACACGTGAGCGCCAACGCTCGAAATGATGAGGTACATGGACCGGTGGGCGACTTAACTATGTCTACCCCAATGACATAGAAATTGGCCTTATCAACGGATCCCTTAATAAGGAGTTTGATGGTTTCGTGCGCAATTACAATATGCATTGCACGGGAAGGCAATCGATGAGGTACATGCAATGCTCATTGATTACGAGAAAGGTTTGCCCGAAGGCACCTACACTGCTTGTTCGACCATCCGGAAGGGTAGGATTTCTAAGCCTAATAAGCATTAGCGAACAAGAAAGGGAAAGGTAAGGGTAAAGTTGATAAGGAAAACAAGTTATGGCTTATCAACAAGAACCCAAGTACCCTCCCAAAAGCATGAGAATCGAAGAAGGATCGGGCTTGTCATCACTGACTGCGAGGTAGGACAACGGAAGAGGAATTGTCCACTCTACCTTGTTGAGTTCTTGCGATAAGAGGTATAAAAATCTTGTGTGGCTAGTACTTGGTACTCTTTTTATGATAGAATTATTTGCTTTTCCTCATAAAATAAATTCGTGGGTATATGATATTGGATGTGGTATTCACATTTGTTAGAGGTGTCGTTTAAACGATTGTCATTCTGCACCTTCTATTGTTAGAGGTGTTGTTTCGCTTTCCTTGTTAAAGATATTGGTTTTATTCATACATTTCTTGATTATGGAATTTCGGTTTCTTTAAATGGTGCTTTTACTTTAATGTTATTCTAGTAAATGGTGTGTTTGAAATTGATTTGCATGATAATGTGATTGATAAAAATAATTATGCCTTTAGCATCAATAATAAAAGAATCAAAGGTGATTTGGATTCTTCATTTCTTTGGCATTGTAGACTTGCTCATATAGGCAAGAAATGCATGCAAATTGCAACACGATTGGCTTTTGCAAGACATCAATGATGAATTATTTGATAAATGTGAATCTTGCATATCCGGGAAGATGACCAAGAAACCTTTACAAATAGTTTAGAAAGGGCTTCGATCTTCTTGGTGTGATACATCTTGATGTATGTGGACCACTAAGACATGTGTCAAGGAAGGTGCTAGCTACTTCTTAACCTTCTTGATGATTTCGATCGTTATGGTTATGTTTATTTACTTAAACATAAACATGAAGTATTTGAAACATTTAAGGTTTTTAAGAGTGAAGTAGAACGCAACTAGGAAAGAAGATTAAAGCTCTTGATCCGATAGAGGTGGTGAATATTTAAGCCAAGAGTTTAAAGATTTTACGGTGAGTGTGGTATCGTCCGACAACTCACGTCTCCATATACTCCACAACAAAATGGTGTATCGAGAGAAGAAATCGTACATTGTTAGACATGGTGTGATCAATGTTTAATCTTACAACTCTTCCTTATCCTTTTGGGATTATGCTTTAGAAACTATTGTTCGCATATTGAATATGGTTCCAACTAAGAAGGTTGATAAGACTCCTTATGAAGTGTGGTATGGGAAAGCTCCCAACTTGTATTATTTAAAGGTCTAGGGTTGTGAGGCGTTTGTTAAGCGTGACTCTCTGATAAGCTACAACAAAGATCATTAAGTGTATCTTCGTAGGATACCCAAAGGAAACTATGGGTTACTACTTTTACTTTCCACGAAAACAAAGTAATTGTTGCTAGGTATGGAGAATTCCTTAAAAGGGATCTTATATCTCATGAATTCGATGGGAGAGTTTATGATGCGGAATATGATCAAGAAGATACAACACCTTATGAAAACACTAGCCAACCTCAAGTAGAACACGAAAGTCCGGGCGTTCCACCCGGTTGAAGTGGTTCCCATTCGTAGATCCGAGGGCTACACTTGCACTGAGCGTCTATGTCTCAGCGTAGAAGCTAAGGAAAATTTGTTAGGGATCTTGGTGAACACTGCTAACTATAAGGTGCCATGATGAGTCTGAAAAGGAAAAATGGCGAGTTGCAATGAATGGGGAAATGCAATCCATGAAAGATAACGAAGTTTGGATAGAGGTTGACTTACCTCCAAATGCTAAGGTAGTTGGAAGTAAGTGGCTCTACAAGATAAAAACTGACATGGATGGCAATGCGCACACCTAAAGCTCGTCTTGTAGCTCAAGGGTATACTCAAACCTTTGGGATAGACTACGAGGAGACATTTTCTCCTGTAGTAGTGATTGGTGCAAAACCGTCAAGTTTTCTCACAAGCTAGCCACTACGAATGGCTAACCGTAAGGAACTTAAAGCGACTCACACACAAATGCAATTTAGATCGAGAATATGGTGGATTCCGGGTCGTTAAGTCCCACGGAGGATGGCGGTGTTTAACACAATCGGATGTCGAATAATCGCTAAGGATAGTGATCGGTGGGATTTTGAGTTATTTTATAAATTACGAGGGCTTAAATGCAAATTAAAGGAAATTAAAATCTAAATTATATTAAATAAACGCTATCACTAATTTTATCTTGATGTTTTGATTTTACATTTTTATAAAACTTAATTTAAAAACTATGTGACGTCTGAAAGAAAAATGTAAAAGCAAGCGAGATTAATTCTAAAAATATGAAAATGGTATTTTACAAACCTAATGATATGAGAAAATTTTAAGAAAAAGAAAATATTTTATAACTATTAAATTAATTATAATTAATTAAAAACTATTTTAACTATTTAATAATATCCTAAAATACAAGAAAATATGAAATAAAGCTTGAAAAATAAAATTATGACTTGGAAAATCTAAAATAACAAAGAGAATTTTCAAAACTATTTTTATATTTTTACGATTATTTTCTATTTTTATGAATTTTAAACTATTAAAACTAATTAAATTACTAAAAATTACAAATTAAACTATGAAAAATCTGGAAAATTACTTTTTTACTTTTTATATTTATCTAAACCTAAGAAAATGAAAATTATTTTTTGAACTTTTTACGATTTAATTGTATTAAAAGCTAATTAAAATTACTTAAAAGCTGCTTTTAAATAAGAAAAATAGTAAACTGTTATGGACAATTATGAAAATTTCAGGAAAATTCTAATTTAATATATAGAATCTAAGAAAAATATAAAAACATGTGCTTGTTTGGTGGAAATTGAAACTGCAATACTAGTGCTTATGAAATAAGCACTTAAATAAGCCAAAGGGTACCAAATGGGCACCAAACCAACACATAAGCTGTATTAAGCTATTACTACTCTCAAACAACAAATTGCAACTAGCCTAGACCACTGAAATGCCAACTGCTTATGATTAAGATGATTTGAGTTAAATGCTAAAAGCATTTTGAGTCTTTACTTTGAGCTTAAGCACAAGCCAACCAATAAGTTGGAAATCAAAACCGATTATTGAGACCTAAACTAGACCTGCCAAGTACCTTTAAACCAAAGATCGGATCCGAGAAGCTCGAGGAGCTTTTGACAAGCTTAGCAATAGTGAGAAACTCGACTTTGGTGAGTTTTGGTGAGCAGAGAACTTAAGCAACGATTGATGAGCTTTTTGAAGCTTAAGAAAATTCTAAAAATCGGTAAAATCATAACAAGTATCTTGACCAATGAAGTTTTATAACCCAGAGTTTCACTTGATATGGCCCAGAGATGACTTAGTTAAAAATCAACTTAGGTAGGTGAAAAACTGGTATTTTGCCTTTTGACCTTTTTTTAACAGTTTTGCTTTTGTTGACTTATATGAACTTTAACCTTGAATTAATGACTGAATGTGATGTATTAAAGTGAATTAAACCTAATGCAAGCTGGTTCTATGTATTCTAAACACAAATCATGTTTTTGACTTCACAAAATCTCATCAGACAAGAAATTAGGACAGTTAATTGGTACTTTTGACTTTTGAGCTAATGTAGAAGCAAATGACTAACCAAACTAACTCAATAAACCTATATTGAGACTAAGTAAACCGATATTGAACACAAACAACAACTTAAACTCAGACAAACCCATCGATCCAAACAGTCTTTTTAACTGATTTGCAATTTTAAACTAAGCAAGTTGCTGATTTAACACAAACCAAAACTTAAACTGAATCTAACATCCTAGTTATCATTAATTAAACATGTTTAAACTTTTGGTGACCACAAATTCAAACACAAACCCAAACGCAAAGCGAGCAAAATTGGAAATGAAAGCAGACTTACAAGGGTCGAGCTTATGTTGCGGCTTAAACCAACCAAGGACCTACTATTCTATATCAAATCCAACCCAAACACTTTGCTGCAACAACCCATTCCATTTCCAACTCGCTTGAACCAAAACTCCTCCAAGTTTGACTTTTGTTGACCTTTACCAAAGTTGTTTAAAATGAATTCCAAGCTTATCAAAAGCTATAGTAGCTAAGTAAGCTTTTACGAACTTAAAAATAAGCTATTGGAAGCTTGAATTCAAGAACTTGAATCTAACATTTGAAACGATGAACTGCAAACTTGAAATATAAATGAACCATTGAATTAAGACTTGGCGAGTTACAATGATCAAATGTATTAGTCTTAGTACAAATAAGCTTAAGATTCTGATTTTAAAAACTAATTAAGACATTTAAAGAAAATCGACATACAAAATTTTAAAAAACTAAGTACTACTCTTCTCTTTGCTTCTCTGCCTCTTTTATGCATTAGAAATCCTCCACGTGTCCTTCGAGAGTATCCGCCTCTTTGCTTGACCAATGGGTGATTTTTGAGCAATTTGGCGTTTTATCATTTTGGCGGGAAGGGCAGTTTGACTGTGGCTCTGTGAAATAGCTAGTAGGGGGTGGCATTTATTGTAGTGGGTTGAGTGGGTAGTGGTGATGATGAGGGAGGAGAAAGGTGATGGGAGAGGCGAGCAAGTGGTAGCGAGCACTTGGGAAGAGCAGTGTCTGATGGGGGCGGGTAAAGGTGTTTGTTTGGTATGTGTTTGACCAAAGGGTTCAAAAGGGAAAAGGCAGGGGTCGAATGGGTTAAGGCAGGGGCGATTTGGATTTTGATAAGGCTTAGCTTAGTATTAAATGACAAGGACTTGTTGTGTAATTCGCCAAACTAGAGGACTAAACACTGTAATTTTCTAAAGTTCTCACAAGGATCTCTTTTGACAAGTTTTAATAGTACAAGTACCATTTTTGACATTTTCAAATTCTCAAAGGACCATTTTTGCCAAATTTCAAAGTTTAAGGACCTAAGTTGTAATTTTGTAAATTTGAATCTCAAGGACCAATTTTGACAACTTTTGAATCCCTAAGGACTTAAAATGATATTTTTCTTTATTTGGTTTTACCAGGGACTGTTTTTGACAACTTTTGAAACTTAGGGGACTAAAACTGCCAATTATGCAAACTTGATATGTTTTTCACCAAATTTTGATATTTTGCATTTAAAACATATAAAACACTTATTTGTGTTATTTTATCATTTGATGCATTTACGAGTGTTTTCGGATGTTTTGCGATCTAATTTGTAAAAATGATGAGTATTTACACACTCATCAATCCCACATACTAAGATATTGCTAGTCCTAGCAATGTTTTGAGAAAAATTTAATGGATTTCATCTCTTTACCAAAAGCCATTACTTACGGAGTAGCCAAATGTTTGAGTTCAAGTAAGAACCTTGGTACAATGATAACGAATGATTTTGAGCAAATCACCGACTTCCAACGGATTTGATTTGTCTTTACGAGCCGTTTGCTACGGACTAATAACTCTTAGATAAAATATCTTTGGTGGTGATTACCAATTATGGTTTTCAATCGCCTTTACCACAAGCCATAAACTTGCAGGCTAGCCAACTCTTCACTTTTAAGGATATGGTGGTGAATACCATACAATTTTGGGCAAATTGCAAGCCGTCCATGGTTTGAGATATCTTTACCAAGAGCCGTTTGCTCTGGATTAGCCAATCCTTTTGTTTATTAGACAAGGTGGATGATAACCATAAGATGAGTAAGTGCAAAACACTTACTCCAAAAAAAATTTTTTTGCCAAAATGGGGGAATTAGGTGGTATAATTACATGATAAAATTCATGAAATTCCCCACACTTAGAAATGAATATTGCCCTCAATATTCAAAGTATCGGCGGTTATGCCGAAACATAGAACGTAAAAGGGAAATACTCGACCATTATTGACATGATTTTTTTTTTTTTTTTTTTTTTTTTTTTTTTTTGAAACTCTTATATATACACAACATGTGGGGAGCTCCCCACACTAGGGTGGTAGAAAGTAGAAAAGTAGCTAAGCTGTCAAGTTTTGTCACACAAGCTAGCCACTTGTGAATGGCTAACCGTAACAAACTTGAGACATTTCGAAATATGGGTGAAAACCCATATGGCATACTCTTATTTTTGATTCCCGAGTCGCTAGCTTGACTCGATCCGGCATTCATTGGTTCATGGGAAATTTTGTAGATCCGGGACAATCACGGGAGGAATGTCCTCTCCAAAGTAATGCTTCAACCGATGACCATTCACTTTAAAGTTTGGACCATCGGGTTGAGATAACTCAATGGTGCCATAAGGATAAACCTTAGTGATAGTAAATGGACGGACCAGCGGGATTTAAGCTTTCGAGAAAATCTTCAATCGTGAATTGAAAAGAAGGACTCGATCACCAACATTAAAACGCGGTTCTTGATTTTAGAGTCATGAATCTTCTTTGTCTTTTCTTTATAGATCAAAGAGTTCTCGTATGCTTGATCGCGGAGTTCATTTAATTCATTCATTTGAACTTTCCGGTGATCACCGGTATCTGAATATCGAAGTTGGCATGTTTCAAGTCGGTATGCCTTGTGCTCAAGCTCAACCGCAGATGACATGCCTTTCCGTACACAAGCTTGTATGGAGTACACCCGATGGGTGTTTTATAAAATCGCACTGGAAGGCCCAGTCGTCATCTAGCTTATCAGACCAAGAGGCACGGTTTTCACCAACCGTCCTCTCGAATTCTCTTAATCCCTCGGTTGGAAACTTCCACTTGCCCACTTGTTTGGGGTGATACATGCGATGAGAGACGGTGAGTTACACCATACTTACGCATGACTCTTTCAAGCGGTCATTGAAGAAATCGTACCACGATCACGATTATGGCTCGTGGAGTTCCAAACCTAGCAAAGAGATTTCAAGAATTTCACAACAACTCGGGCATCGTTGGTAGGTAAAGCCTTAGCTTCACCCATTTTGACGGATAGTCAACGACCCGAGTATGTACTTATTACCATGAGAAGAAGGAAATGGCCCCATAAAGTCAATGCCCCGGATGTAAAAATCTCACACACTTGAATGGCGTTTGCGGCATTTCATTTCTTTATGAGATATTCCCATAGCGTTGACACGCGTCACGAGGCTTTGACAAATTCGTGGGCATCCTTATAGATAGTGGGCCAATAAAACCGGAATCAAACACCTTTTGGCGGTGTAGTTTGGACTATGATGGCCCCGATGGGTCCGGCATGGCAAGCTTTGAGAATGTCAATAGCTTCGACCATATACACATCGCTGATGACTTGATCCGCGCAAATTTTGAACAAGTAGGGTCGTCCCGAGTAATGTTTAACATCCTTGAAGAATTTGTTCTTCGTTGGGACGACATCCCTTTCACTATGAAGTTACCCGCATGGTAATTTGCGGTCGACAAACCATGGGGTAGAAGAGTTTCCACGAAAAGAAACCGCATTGAGTGTCTCGAGAGGAAATGTTTCATTTATTTCCTTTTTCTCGAAAATATCTTGGTGAGGTTCTCTAATCGGGACGAGATGATCGTGACCGGTTCTCGGCTCCTTTTTTATCACGTATAATGATATCAAATTCACGGAGGAGGAGAACCCAGCGAACAATCTCGGCTTTGCATCTTGTTTTGCAAAGAGATATTTGAGAGTCGAGTGATCCGTATACACCACGCATTTGGTCAAGATGAGGTATGGCGAAATTTCTCAAGCATATACACCACGACTAATAGTTCTTTTTACGTAGTGGTGTAATGGGTTTGATCTTGATCATAGTTTTACTTGCGTAGTAGATAGGTTGAAAATGCTTGGTTTTCGTTGCCCCAAGACCGCACCGATAGCAAAATCACTTGCATCGCACATGAGCTCAAAGGGTAAATCGATCGGGGCAACTAGAATGGGTGCTTCCGTAGCTTTTTCTTTAATGTTTCAAAAGCTTGATGCACTCGGGAGAGAATATAAAAGGAGCTTCTTTTCAAGAAGATGGGTCATAGGCGAGCGATTTTAGAAAATCTGTATGAATCTACGATAAAACCCGGCATGACCAAGAAAACTCCTAATACCTTTGATGGTAGTAGGATGAGGCATTTTAGCAATAACATCAACTTTTGCTCTATCGACCTCAATCCTATTTTTGGAAATCTTATGGCCAGGACTATGCCTTCTTTGACCATAAAGTGGCTCTTCTCCCAATTTAGACAGAGATTGGTGTCTTCACACCGTTTAGCATTTTGTCTAAATGGGAGACATGTCTGAAATGAGTCCCCAATGACCGAGAAGTCATCCATAAACACCTCCATTGTTTCCCGATCATGTCGTGGAATATGGCCATCATACATCGTTGGAGCGTGCGGGAGGCGTTACATAAGCCAAAAGGCATCGTTTGTAGGCAAAAGTTCCGTATGGGCGGTGAATGTGGTCTTCTCTTGATCCCGTGGATCAATGGGGATCTGAAGTAACGAGAAACCATCAAGGAAACAATAGTATTCGTTCCTGCTAATCTCTCAAGCATCCGGTCCATGAAGGGTGAGGAAAATGGTCTTTCTGGTGGCATCATTCAACTTACGATAGTCAATACACACACGCCATCCGTAACCAAATGAGTTGGAATTAACTCGTTTTCTTCATTCGTGACAACGATTATGCCACCCTTTTTGGAACACGATGAATCGGGCTAACCCAGGACTATCTCGAGATTGGGTAAATCAATCCTGCATCAAAGTTTGATAACCTCTGTTTGATAACATCATGGATTTTTGGATTCACCGCTTCCGATGTTGAGCTGCTGGTTTAAAGTCATCCTCCATCAAGATTTTGTGAGTACAAAACTCGGGGTTGATACCCTTAATGTCGAGAGTTTCAAGCAATTGCTTGCTTGTGTGACTTCAAGACCTTTATGAGGCGATCTTTTCATCTTTACTCAAATCTCGAGCAATAATGAAAGGCAATTTATCATCACCCTCAAGAAATGCATAATCGAGATGAGGCGGTAAGTCACGAAGTTCAACTTGAAATTCTTCGATTTTCTCAACCGACTTGACTTCCTTGTTATGAAGCTCGGCGGGAGGGAGTGGAGGAGAAGTGTCTGATTTAACAACTTCTCAAGAATAAGAATATCTCCCTCGGATTAATCTCATGGTGATTAATCTCTTACGGAATTGCATCACTAGTATGAGGGGTTGATGGTGATCATCTTTAAGCAATTTCTCAATGAGAAGTATGTCCCCTTGATGTCAATTGGGCGTGATCAATTTCCCATGGAGCAGAATCACTAGCTAAGTATGCTTCAATCTCTTCCAAGATGAAGTCGCTTCCTCAAGCGGAGTGAGAGAAGGAGTAAATTGGCTATGATAGGTTGAGAAGATGTGGTGGGATCCCACTCACGAAATTATGAGAATAACCAAGAATTTCTTGAGAGTACTCTTCAAAAGCAACATCAATGATATCTATTCGGTTAACCGACTCGAGTCATAGTTTGCGGAGTACCTCGAAGTTTGATCAAGGTTAAAGGTGACGACTTCATTACCAACACGTAATGTGATTTCTTGCTCAAATACATCAATGAGAGCATGGCCCGTTCTCGGAATCCTCTTCCAACAATGAGAGGAACCCGTGGATCGACATCGAAATCAACAACTACAAAGTCGGTGGAAAATGGAACTTTCCTACTTTTACAAATCGTCCTCGGCAATTCAAAGAGGACGGGATATTATCGATCTGCAAGCTCGAGAGTCATGCATGTAGGAGTAAGGTCCGGAAGAAAGTTTCTTCCATCTTGAATGAGGCATCGGGTTTATGCTTGCACCAAGATCGGCTAAGGCAAAGCATTCAACCATTCACGAAATACACAAGGTATGAGGAACTTTCCGGGATCTCCAAGCTTCTCGGGAAGCTTCTTCAAGATAATCTGAAGCGGTTCTCGTTCGAGGAGTTTAGCCATTTCAAGCAGCTTTTCCTTGTTGCTTAACATGTGTTTGAGAGTTGATGCAAACTTGGGCATCAACATGATAGCATCCATAAAGCTTATGTCAAAATGTAGTTCTTGGAAAATTTGAAAGAATTTTTCCGTTTGATATTGGCTTTCTCATGGAGCTTTGCTCATGTAAGCGTGATGGGTAAGGAATAGAAGTTTTGGATTTGGTATTTTCAATGGGAGCTCTGGAGGTTCAAAAACAACTCGGATTGGATTTGGGTTTGGACAACTTTGAGGATGGACATTGTTGGTACTTCCGTTATTAGTAGGAAGTTCCTTGTCCTTTAATCGCCTCGGGTTCACTTTCCACTACCTTCGGAGAGAAGAAGAAAAGGTAGTAGGAATAGCGGGTCCATCGTATGAAGTACCACTTCGGTTGTGATCGCCTTTGCATCGCCCCTCGGATTAGCGATCGTGTTGCTAGGTAAAGTACACACGAGCCGAGGGTCGATCATTTAAAGACTTCTTTAATTGACAATCGGTGACCAACAACTGTTTGTCTCCTCTTGAGTCTTCATGAATTGCTTTAAAAGCTCATCGGATGTTGACACGGGAGGAGGTGGAGGGATAATTTGAGGCCGTATGTTACGATTATGGCGAATTCCTTGATTAGGATTCATATTTCCACGAAATTGATTCCCTCGATTGAAAGTGTTTTGATTAAGATTTCCTTGATGTTGGAAACCTTGATTGGGTCGAATAGAAATTACCTTGGTTTTGATAACCTTGGTTCATTCTTGGTTGGTTCTAATTCGGTTAGGATTACGGTTAAAACCGGGTGGTGCACGATAAGTATTAGCACGGTAGTTTAGTTCATTTTGAGGACGGTATTGATTACCTCCTTGATTTGAAGTACTGGCTATAGCATTAGCTTCAAACGGACTACCATCGGTGGCGATCTGATTGTAGTATGCATGAGGACCACCACAAGTAACACAAACTTCAACTTTCTTCACTTCACCATATGATGGTGTGCGTGTGAAAGTGACTTTCTTTGCTTAGCAAGAACCAAAGCTCGAACAATATCCGTGAGTTTGTCAATCTTAGCATCGGTGCTAGATGTACTCACGGAGATGAAATAGAAGGTCGACGATTAGGCCGATCGATATGTCTTTGTGCGGAAAGAGGCGGACACAGGACTTGTTTTCAATGATTTGCAAGGCTTCTTTTGTGGTCTTGCTCAAAAATTACCTCCAGGGAGGCATTTAGAGAGTCTTGATTAGTCCGGTTCGACCATTGTAGAAAGTATCCATTTGCATTAACTCGGAAAAACCATGATCACGGACACTTACGGAGCAATTCTTTATAACGATCCCATGCCTCCCGAATGATTCATCAAATCTTTGAGAGAATTTCATTATCTCATTCTTAAGACTTGTAGTTCGGGATGGAGGATAGAATTCGTTAACAAACTTTGTGACAAGATCTTCCCATGTCTCAATGGAATGAGGGTTGTTTCTCAAGCCAATTCGGGCTTGTCCTCTAGAGAAAATGGGAGCAGAAGAAGCTTGATAGCTTCATGTGGAAATTCTTGTATTTGATGGTAGATGCAATCTTGTTAAACCATCGAATGTGTGCATGAGGATCATCCGCTTAAAACCATAGAATTGGCTTTGGGTTGCAGTTAAGTAACCGGTTTTGAGCTTAAAAGTATCAATGTTTCTCCGTAACCCTCGATGGGTTATCAATCGGCTTGTCTTCGCCATTATGGTGAAAGCGTTATGTGCCAAGTTTTAAATTTATAAAGGTGAATTACCAATATTACCAATAACACATACGAGCAAGTATACTCGTCCGTTATAGCAAGATTATGAAGGTAAGTCGGGATGGTTCGCGAGGATTTGAGTGATTCTAAACACAAGTTTGAATTAACGAGTCTATCAAAACATATAACAAAGCAAATAGATATAATGAAATTCGGATGATTAAAAACTACACTTGCTTAAACTAGTTTCATATCATAGATTAATGTGATTGTGTTAACCTCTTAACATGTTGGTTGTGATAATTAGTTGGTGTACTAATCTATTGTTCTTACAAGTCAAACTTTGATCAAGAGTTTAGTTTATAAAACAAGCATTAAGTTTAACCAATCAATTCAAGATCAATTCAAGTTTCATAAGTCTACATACATAAACTTAAACACAAAACATCCACTTGTTCATCAAATTGCTTAAGAAATGGTCAATACAAAGGTAACCGATCATAGACAAAAGGCTACAATTGATTCTCAACAACTAATCTTACGACCATTTAGATGTTTCCAACCAATCCAATTTGATAATCAAAAGCGTTTCTATTACAACCACACCTTAGTTCCTTTGTATAATCAAGAATAATGGGTAAAACAATCATCCATAGACAAGATGATTATGACTAGTTGAATAGCACGAAGTTCTTTCGACCCCAACGATTATCAATTAGCCAAACTTGATTAACAAATGTCACTATGAAACTTTAGCACAATTGGATCTTAGAATCAACTTGAAATTGAATTAAAACATGTTAACACAACCACTAACTAATCATATGATAATCAACATCATTTAAGCAAGTGTATAAAGAAACTAGCCACTCATAGCAAACATAAACATAAACTCAGAACTTTGAACATTAGAAAACATGATTAAAGGTCTTACAATGATTGGAATAAGATTACAAATGATGTAGTAATGATTCCCAAAGGATTGGTGTTGACTTCTTGATGGTTTGACCTCCAAATGATGACTTCTTGGACCTCCAAAGTTTCCTGGAACTTTATGAACGAATTTAGGCTTTGAGAGAGTAGTAGTGGTGGTAAGATAGGTGTGAGAGAAGATCTCTCAAGTTGTGGTGTATTTGGATGATGAAAACATAGACAAATGAGTCCTATTTATACTACTCTCAAGCCCTTGGGGTTATAAATGCATTACTTGGTCACCAAGGAGCTTGGAAGGGACTAGAATACATGAAGGAAGGACCTAGAATCGTTTGGAACAAGTTTGGAACCTTAGTGATGGAAAAATAGCTGAAGCAGGACCTCCAACGGATCGGTTGAGCTCCAACCGTTCGGTTGGTCTATGTGACAATTCTCGGCCGGATCCGGTTCGGGTCTCGACCGACCGGTTGGAGCAAAAATCATAAAAGTTGTAAACACGAAAGTTGTAGATCTTTCTCTTAGCTTTCCGTGGCATGAACCGGGGTCAAGCGGAGTCCGTATGCCAAAGTTATGGCCAAAATGGTGAAGGTGTGTCGGGAACAACGGTCTTCCAATATCTTTTCGTTTAAGCTTCTTTTCTTCATTTCTTTCTCGTTTTCCTTCTTGACCTTTATTCTTGAGTCTTTGGACCATTAACTTGATGACTTTATCTTCTCGAATATACTCCACAAGTCTTGCTTTGGTGGAATTCTTCATATATGGAGAAATCTTAGTATTTTACTTCTTTTTCGTCTTTTCTCCACTTTCACGTACTTGGCTACAAATGAACTAGCAAGCGCACTTTGATACGATTAAGCAACAAAAGCATATGATTATAACCAAATAACATACATAAAAACACGGATAACGCTACTAAAAACATGCACAATTAGGCGTTATCAAATTCCCCACTTAAACTTTGCTTGCCCTCGAGCAAATCTAGGAAAAACATCCTTTGGTACAAGATCGTGATTATGAAAAATGTGATGCAAATCAACCAAGTATAAATACGAGAGAGATTCATCAATTATGCTTTATAAAGGTGAAACATCAAGATGTTTGACAATATCCAATGATTTTCTTGCATGATTAACATTTCAAAACACCTCACGAAAAATAACGGATGTATAATTCACTCAACACTCAATTTATTTAGAGATGGATAGTATTAAGGAATAGTACACTCATATTGCACGGTCATGATCTAAATATTACCATAAGCTTGCAAAAAACAAAACTCCACCGATGTGGCGTGAGCACCAAGTAAAACATCTAAAGAGGGCTTTTATTCGGGTTATAATGATAGGCTAAGGGTTAAGGGTATGGATAAGGCATGGGAATGTTTAATGAAATTGGTGTAAAAATAAAAATGAAATCAAGTCTAATACCCAAGTTGCTAGCTACCAAGCATTCCACGAACCAAATAAACGATTATAGCTTTGCTTTCTTCTTTTCCACTTTCCACGGCTTTTCGCTTTTCCATGACAATTGTTCCTCGATCATAGCACATTGGCTATTATTTCCATACTTTCAACACAATTTTTTTTTTTTTTTTTTTTTTTTTTTTTTTTTTTTGAACATAACATAGCATGGCTCAATCAATCACATAGGATGTGGTACTCATAATCATTTGAACAATCTTTACTTTCCGGGTAACTAGCAACCAAGCTGTTAGACATTGATACGGGATAGGCTAAGGTTTAAAGTGTAAAATCTTTTGTATTTTACGGGTAAAACAAAAATGAAAGGGATGGCTCGAGAAGGTGTAACTAGGGGTATCTAGTGCTAAAAATGAGCACTACAAATGGGTCCATGTGGGTGGTTAACTAACCAATGAGGCTAGCTAATATATCATTAGATGTAAAATGGAAGGCCATTTAGGTTAAATCTAAGGTGCCTCTTTATCACACGAATTCACTTATATCGCATACGAATGCAATCTCATCTGCTGTGCAGTAATGATTTATAAGCACAAGTTCTAGAATAAATAAAATCACCGCACACTCATAGCAAAGATCCAAGCATAAAAGATGTATGCTATATATGAAATAGGCTTAAATCCTCACAATTTAGTGGAAAGGGTATAATATGTGTTAGCAAATGTTTATCGATCCGAATGGATTGCAATAATAATCGGAACACATCTCGAAGTTTCAAATATTACCGGTTTACGGTGGTATGATCCGATTATTCTAATAGATAATCCTAAAAGTGTGAAAACAACTAGATCACAAGGGCGAACAAAATTTTAAATTTAAGCATGAAAACTCTAATTTTCCTATTCACCCCCACACTTAAGTTAGACATTGTCCTCAATGAAAAGCGAACTTCAAAGTATAGAAATAGGAAAATAGAGATGAAACCGAATATGTCAGCGAGTTTATCGACTTAAAATTCTTTCTTCATTCTGGCGTCCACTAGAGAAATCATCACTGCACACATCTTATAAACAAACAAAGGTTTTATTAAAGGATGGCACTCCCACACTTAAGTTCAACCAAAGGTTTAAACTTTGGGGAGTGACCACAGAAAATCAAATATGAAACACACGGGTTGCCTCCAGAAGCGCTTGTTTTATTACAGTCATCGGCTGACTCGAATCTTCCCAGTTAGGATACTTTGACCATACGGTTCAAATGGAATTTCGACTCTTAAGCGTTGAGGTATGGAATCTTTGGTTTGTACTCCACAATGGATGGGAATACATTTGATTCTTTTGGTTTGACCAAGTGAAAGTCCCTTTTTGCTATCTCGAACATTTGGTCGATTTCATTAGAAATGAGGACAGGTGGCGGATCTTTATGATTTTTCGGAGGATCATCGGACTTTCCACTCCCAGTGAATATTGCATCCACATTCTCAAAGTGAGTTGTAGGAGGTGGCTTAGTCCTACCGTTTTGATTTAAAGAAACTGGATTTTGTGGCTCGGGCCATTTGTCTATCTTTCTTTCCAGTTCTCCATTCCAGTTGTCACTGATTTTGTTGAACTTCTCATCACCAACATGGTGTTCAAAACTTTGTAATTGAGTGGTTGGGATATGCATGGTGCAATCCTCAAGAAAAGGTAACACGGTTGGTGAGTTAGACATGATTTGGTTCGATTTGGCGTGGTTGGAATATGCTCGGTCTCGTCTCTTGATAAATTCATCCTCACCCTTATCGTTCTCGTATTGAATTGAGGGTGGTTTGTAGACAAACTCATGTCTCGAGTTGGAATTTGTGGTGTAAGGAAGAGATTCAACGTGATGGACTTCCTGTTCCTTACTTAATCTTTCTATCCTCCTCTCCAAGTCTTGGCTTATCGCTTGTTGGTTCCTTCTTCCTTGATCGACTTTATGTTCCAATTCAATCAACAGGTTCGTCATATTCTCATTGGCTTTTGTTTGACTTGCCATCCATTCTCTCATCATCTCCTCCGATGAGGTTTTAGGTGTATTGAAATGTTGTGATGGATGGGGTTGTGTATTCCATGGATGATATCGAGGATATGTTTGGGTTGGGTTGTGGTATGGAAAGAATGCAATTTACGGACGGAATTTTGGTGGTGATATCCTCCGTGATATCCTTCATGTTGGACTAGGTTCGCTTCCATGGGATCACACATCGGCGTGTCATCCTCGGCATCGTGGTTTGAGCGTGGTGATTATTTGTGATTCCATCATCTCCCTCCGTATGCTTATGAATTGAGTATCGATGTTTGTTGAGAGGCTTCCAATTTCTCGATCAATGAGGCATGATCGGTTTTGATGTTGCTTCCACCGTGAAACAACGATATTCGGATTGGAATCGTTAGAAACCACTACTTGTGAAGATAGCGTTGACATACTCGTTTCTTGTTTGTGGTGGATGATGCGTCTTATCATTTGATGGTTTTGGGTTGGATTGGGTATTACTTGGCAATGAACGGATGGTCTAGAGGAATGTTGGTGGAAAATCGCCAAACTTGTTTTCAAGATCTTGGATAGATGCTTGATGATTTTTACGTCCTTGCTCAACTTTGGCTTTGAGATTGAAAAATTGATTTTGATAAAATCATTTGCAGATTTTTGAGCAGCCACGAATTCTCTCATGGTTTTCTCGAATTCGGTTTCTTCCATCTTTTTGTCAGGATTTTGTCGTGGTGGATCGTCAGTTCGTGGTTGATAATCACGGTTGTCATCCCTTGGTCGGCGATCTTGCCAATTTCCAGAATTTCGACCGTAATAATTACTACGATATCCTCCTCCACGGTGTCCTCCTTGATCATAACTCGCTTCTCCTTCCTTTGGTCCACCCATAGGTTTATCGTCGCACTCGGACGATGGGTGATTTCCTCCACAATTTTTGCATCCGTCTCGCATTTCCTTCATTTCCTCTTTGATATCTTTGTATTGCGAGTCGATTTTTGATGTTAACGCTTCCATCTTCTCCATGAGTTTTGAGGTATCGGTGTTTTCGACAAAAGCAACGGTTTTTCGGAGAGGTTTAGTTTTGGAATCTTTGGACCAATCAAGTTTGAGAAGTACTCGATCCTCGAGCAATTTATGTGCATCGTTGGGAGTCTTATAGAGAAAAATTCCTCCAGCATCAAGGATGCCTTGAGAGATTTCATCTAGTCCATGGTAAAATATTTGGATAATGGTTCCTTTTGATAGTCCATGTCCATGACAACTACGAAGCAAATCTTTCATTCGAAGCCAAGCTTGACAAGTGATCGTTTGGGTTTTGGTTAAAAGCACGAATTTCTCCCATGTCGATCAAACATGGCGGTGGAAAGAATCGGCTCACAAAAGCTTGCCTCATCTCCTCCCAGTATTGATGATTCCGGGGTTAATTCATTGTACCATACTTTAGCATCTCCGGAGAGTGATGATGGGAAAAGTTTGAGTTTGATGGCATTGACATCGGTGTCGCCATAACGGAACATGCCGCAAATTTCGATGAATTGACAATGTGCTTATCGGATCGGCCAGCGCCTGACCATCGAATTGTCGGTCTTTAATCATAGAAAGGTGATGTCCCTTCACGGTGAAGTTGTCACCAAGATTAATAGCAACAATAGCACTTTCGGGGTTGGTGCTACGGTTGATTGGTTCCCGCATGGGTTGATCGTCCGCCATGGGAAAAGGTAAATTGGTGAAAGGATTGTAAACAACTTTGGCTTCTATGAGGTTATCAAATGGTGGGTTTGGTACTCTTGGTACACGATTTTCCAATGGTGTGAAAAGTGTTCTCCTTCTTCTTGAATCGGGCGTTCGGGGTTGGTAAGAGGTGTAATTGGTTCTATTCCCGCTGCTCGAGTGTTCATACAATGTCCTAGAGAATCCAGGCAATATCTAAACACACGGACAAACAACGAAAACAGTTTTTATGGGTCAGAGTAGGTAACCGGATCGGTTGCGGGATGCGACCGATCGGTTAGACCAGTTGATTGATGGGAAAAATTGTAACCGATTCGGTTGAGGGCAACGAATCCGGTTAAGGTTTGAAAATTTTTTTTTTTTTTTTTTTTTTTTTTTGGGTTGAATCGGTGAGGAAATTCAAAACTTGTTGAAACACAATCAAATCCCGGCGTGACGCCAAAAACTTGATGTGCCGGTTGGTGCAAGTTTTAAATTTATAAAGGTGAATTACCAATATTACCAATAACACATCGAGCAAGTATACTAGTCCGTTATAGCAAGATTATGAAGGTAAGTCGGGATGGTTCGCGAGGATTTGAGTGATTCTAAACACAAGTTTGAATTAACGAGTCTATCAAAACATATAACAAAGCAAATAGATATAATGAAATTCGGATGATTAAAACTACACTTGCTTAAACTAGTTTCATATCATAGATTAATGTGATTGTGTTAACCTCTTAACATGTTGGTTGTGATAATTAGTTGGTGTACTAATCTATTGTTCTTACAAGTCAAACTTTGATCAAGAGTTTAGTTTATAAAAACAAGCATTAAGTTTAACCAATCAATTCAAGATCAATTCAAGTTTCATAAGTCTACATACATAAACTTAAACACAAAACATCCACTTGTTCATCAAATTGCTTAAGAAATGGTCAATACAAAAGGTAACCGATCATAGACAAAAGGCTACAATTGATTCTCAACAACTAATCTTACGACCATTTAGATGTTTCCAACCAATCCAATTTGATAATCAAAAGCGTTTCTATTACAACCACACCTTAGTTCCTTTGTATAATCAAGAATAATGGGTAAAAACAATCATCCATAGACAAGATGATTATGACTAGTTGAATAACACGAAGTTCTTTCGACCCCAACGATTATCAATTAGCCAAACTTGATTAACAAATGTCACTATGAAACTTTAGCACAATTGGATCTTAGAATCAACTTGAAATTGAATTAAAACATGTTAACACAACCACTAACTAATCATATGATAATCAACATCATTTAAGCAAGTGTATAAAGAAACTAGCCACTCATAGCAAACATAAACATAAACTCAGAACTTTGAACATTAGAAAACATGATTAAAGGTCTTACAATGATTGGAATAAGATTACAAATGATGTAGTAATGATTCCCAAAGGATTGGTGTTGACTTCTTGATGGTTTGACCTCCAAATGATGACTTCTTGGACCTCCAAAGTTTCCTGGAACTTTATGAACGAATTTAGGCTTTGAGAGAGTAGTAGTGGTGGTAAGATAGGTGTGAGAGAAGATCTCTCAAGTTGTGGTGTATTTGGATGATGAAAACATAGACAAATGAGTCCTATTTATACTACTCTCGAGCCCTTGGGTTATAAATGCATTACTTGGTCACCAAGGAGCTTGGAAGGACTAGAATACATGAAGGAAGGACCTAGAATCGTTTGGAACAAGTTTGGAACCTTAGTGATGGAAAAATAGCTGAAAGCAGGACCTCGAACCGATCGGTTGAGCTCCAACCGTTCGGTTGGTCTATGTGACAATTCTCGACCGGATCCGGTTCACGGTCTCGACCGACCGGTTGGAGCAAAAATCATAAAAAGTTGTAAACACGAAAGTTGTAGATCTTTCTCTTAGCTTTCCGTGGCCGCGAACCGGGGGTCAAACGGAGTCCGTATGCCAAAGTTATGGCCAAAATGGTGAAGGTGTGTCGGGAACAACGAGTCTTCCAATATCTTTTCGTTTAAGCTTCTTTTCTTCATTTCTTTCTCGTTTTCCTTCTTGACCTTTATTCTTGAGTCTTTGGACCATTAACTTGATGACTTTATCTTCTCGAATATACTCCACAAGTCTTGCTTTGGTCGGGAATTCTTCATATATGGAGAAATCTTCGTATTTTACTTCTTTTTCCGTCTTTTTCTCCACTTTCTGTGCTTGGCTACAAATGAACTAGCAAGCGCACTTTGATACGATTAAGCAACAAAAGCATATGATTATAACCAAATAACATACATAAAAACACGGATAACGCTACTAAAAACATGCAAAATTAGGCGTTATCATTCCTCGAGGCGTTATCAAGTTCGAAAGTGGACTTGTAGAAGCTGGAAGAGCAGTGCGCATGCACTAAGTATAAAATCGAGTTTTCAAAACAAATGCGAGGCAAAGCGACAAGTGAACTTAACCAATAATCACAAATGAAATGGCTTTTTGAAAAAGGTACACCAAATCACAAGGACACAAAGGCAAGTTTTAAATCGATGTTCGGGAACTTATTATGGTCACACCCCAGTTAGTAGGTGTCTTGCCTTGATTCTGATGGTTGATTTTTATGTATATATTTAAGTACCACTTTGAAAAGGCGTAGGTATAGATTTGTGCTAAGGGTTTAAAACTTTTAGACAATATTTTGGTATCGTCTCGTTTAACGAATCGTATTTCTTTAAGAATCACTTAAAAGAAACACAAGCTAGAAAGCGTTCTGATTGTTTTGTCGTTTTATATTTTGTTTGGTGTTTCTAACACTTTAAGAAAAGTGTTAATGAACTTTTGATTTTGTTATAACTTTACAAAAAGCTGTTTACAAGCGATGGTATATGTGCAAATGCAGATGCGAAAATGCTTAGGACACGCTTACTGACCTCCCGGCGTGGCGCCAAAATTTGATTGGTGCAAAACCGTCAAGTTTTCTCACATGAGCTAGCCACTTGTGAATGGCTAACCGTAAGGAACTTAAAAAGCTCACACACCAATGCAATTTAGATCGGGAGAATCTGGTGGATTCCGGGTCGTTAAGTCCGGAGGATGGTGGTGTTTAACACAATCGGATGTCGAATAATCGCTAAGGATAGTGATCGGTAAGGATTTTGAGTTATTTTATAAATTACAGGGCTTAAATGCAAATTAAAGGAAATTAAAATCTAAATTATATTAAATAAACGCTATCACTAATTTTATCTTGATGTTTTGATTTTGCATTTTATAAAACTTAATTTAAAAACTACGTGACGTCTGAAAAAAATGTAAAAGCGAAGCGTTATTAATTCTAAAAATATGAAAATGGTATTTTACAAACCTAATGATATGAGAAAATTTTAAGAAAAAGAAAATTATTTTTATAACTATTAAATTAATTATTATTAATTAAAACTATTTTAACTATTTAATAATATCCTAAAATACAAGAAAATATGAAATAAAGCTAGAAAAATAAAATTATGACTTGGAAAAATCTAAAATAACAAAGAGAATTTTCAAAACTATTTTTATATTTTTCGATTATTTTCTATTTTTATGAATTTTAAACTATTAAAAATTAATTAAATTACTAAAATTACAAATTAAACTATGAAAATCTGGAAAATTAATTTTTTACTTTTATATTTATCTAAACCTAGAAAATGAAAAATTATTTTTTGAACTTTTACGATTTAATTGTATTAAAAGCTAATTAAAATTACTTAAAACCTGTTTTAAATTAAGAAAAATAGTAAACTGTTATGGAAAATTATGAAAATTTCAGGAAAAGTCTAATTTAATATATAGAATCTAAGAAAAATAGAAAAACATGTGCTTGTTTGGTGAAAATTGAAACTGCAATACTAGTGCTTATGAAATAAGCACTTAAATAAGCCAAAGGGTACCAAATGGGCACCAAACCAACACAGAAGCTGTATTAAGCTATTACTACTCTCAAACAACAAATTGCAACTAGCCTAGACCACTGAAATGCCAACTGCTTATGATTAAGATGATTTGAGTTAAATGCTAAAACAGTTTTTGAGTGCTACTTTGGGCTTAAGCACAAGCCAACCAATAAGCAGGAAATCAAAACCAGTTATTGAGACCTAAACTAGACCTGGCCAAGTACCTTTAAACTAAAGATTAGATACAGAGAAGCTCGAGGAGCTTTTGACAAGCTTAGCAATAAGTGAGAAAACTCGACTTTAGTGAGTTTTGGTGAGCAGGCACTTAAGCAGCGATTGATGAGCTTTTGAAGCTTAAGAAAAATTCTAAAAATCGGTAAAATCATAACAAGTATCTTGACCAATGAAGTTTTATAACCCGAGTTTCACTTGATATGGCCAGAGATGACTTAGTTAAAATCAACTTAGGTAGGTGAAAAGCGGTATTTTGCCTTTTGACCTTTTTAACATTTTGCTTTTGTTGACTTATATGAACTTTAACCTTGAATTAATGGTGAATGTGATGTATTAAAGTGAATTAAACCTAATGCAAGCTGGTTCTATGTATTCTAAACACAAATCATGTTTTGACTTCACAAAATCTCATCGACAAGAAATTAGGATGAGTTAATTGGTACTTTTGACTTTTGAGCTAATGTAGAAGCAAATGACTAACCAAACTAACTCAATAAACCTATATTGAGACTAAGTAAACTGATATTGAACATAAACAACAACTTAAACTTAGACAAACCCACTGATCCAAACAGTCTTTTTGAAACTGATTTGCAATTTTAAACTAAGCAAGTTGCTGATTTAACACAAACCAAAACTTAAACTGAATCTAACATCCTAGTTATCATTAATTAAACATGTTTAAACTGTTTGGTGACCACAAATTCAAACACAAACCCAAACTGCAAACTGAGCAAAAATTGGAAATGAGAAACAGACTTACAAGGGTCCAAGCTTATGTTGCAGCTTAAACCAAACCAAGGACCTACTATTCTATATCAAATCCAACCCAAACACTGCTTAGCAACAACCCATTCCATTTCCAACCTGCTTGAACCAAAACTCCTCCAAGTTTGACTTTTGTTGACCTTTTACCAAAGTTGTTTAAAATGAATTCCAAGCTTATCAATAAGCTATAGTAGCTTAAGTAAGCTTTTCCGAACTTAAAAATAAGCTATTGGAAGCTTGAATTCAAGAACTTGAATCTAACATTTGAAACGATAAATCGCAAACTTGAAATATAAATGAACCATTGAATTAAGACTTGAAACCGAGTTACAATGATCAAATGTATTAGTCTTAGTACAAATAAGCTTAAGATTACTGATTTTAAAACTAATTAAGACATTTAAAGAAAATCGACATACAAGAATTTTAAAAACTAAGTACTACTCTTCTCTTTGCTTCTGCCTCTTTTATGCATTAGAAATCCTCCACGTGTCCTTAAGAGTATCCGCTCTTTGCTTGACCAATGGGTGATTTTGAGCAATTTGGCCGTTTTATCATTTTGGCGGGAAAGACAGTTTGACACATGGCTCTGTGAAATAGCTAGTAGGGGTGGCATTTATTGTAGTGGGTTGAGTGGGTAGTGGTGATGATGAGGGAGGAGAAAGGTGATGGGAGAGGCGGGCAAGTGGTAGCGAGCACTTGGGAAGACAGTGTCTGATGGGGCGGGTAAAGGTGTTTGTTTGGTGTGTTTGACCAAAGGGTTCAAAAATGGAAAAGGCAGGGGTCGAATGGGTTAAGATAAGGGCGATTTGGATTTTGACAAGGCTTAGCTTAGTATTAAATGACAAGGACTTGTTGTGTAATTACGCCAAACTAGAGGACTAAACTGTAATTTTCCAAAGTTCTCACAAGGATCTCTTTTGACAAGTTTTAATAGTACAAGTACCATTTTGACATTTTCAAATTTTCAAAGGACCATTTTGCCAAATTTCAAAGTTTAAGGACCTAAGTTGTAATTTTGTAAATTTGAATCTCGAGGACCAATTTGACAACTTTTGAATCCCTAAGGACTTAAAATGATATTTTTCTTTATTTGGTTTTACGAGGGACTTTTTTGACAACTTTTGAAACTTGGGGACTAAAGCGCCAATTATGCAAACTTGATCGTTTTCACAGATTTTGATATTTTGCATTTAAAACATATAAAACACTTATTTGTGATATTTTTATCATTTTGATGCATTTAAAGTGTTTTCGGATGTTTTGCGATCTAATTTGTACAAAATGATGAGTATTTACACACTCATCAAGCGAGACGATAGAGTTATTAGGATTCGATAGCCATAGCTGCGTACTATGACTATGAGATATGGCAAATAGATGTCAAACCGCCTTCTTAAGCGGTCGCCTAGATGAGGACATCTATATGGCGCACTGAGCGGTTTGTGAATCCAAAGTTTCCGAGCGTGTGTGCTGAACTTCAAAGATCCATTTATGGATTGAAGCAAGCGTCAAGGCAATGGAACAAGAAGTTTGATGAAGAAATCAAGAAATTTGGTTTCACTCAAAATCTTGATGAGCCATGTGTGTATCACAAAGCTAGTTGGGTAATGTTATTTTCCTTATCTTATATATCGATGACATATTGATCATGGAAAAGACATTCCAAGTTTGCAAGATGTAAAGTCTTATCTTGGAAAGTGCTTTTCTATGAAGGATTTAGGGGAGCGACATTTATTAAGGAATCAAGATCTCTTGAGATAGATCAAGGCGGTTAATTGGACTAAGCCAAAGTGCTTACATTGATAAAATATTGAAGAGATTCAATATGCAAGATTCGAAGGGATATTTTCGATGCAAGTTGAACATGGCTTAAGTAATGAACTATCGCGTCAACACACGAAGAGGTGGCAAACATGAAAAAAGTTCCTTATGCTTGGTGTAGGCTCTATCATGTATCTTTGTGAGATGTACAAGGCACGATGTGGCGTTTGCGACGAATATCACCGGTCGGTATCAACAGAACCAGTGTGAAACAACGGCAGTATTAAGAACATTCTTAAGTATCTAAGGGCTACTAAAAAATGTTTCTAGTGTATGGAGGAAATCCGGATGCGAACTTGATGTTCTGAGGTTTTGCGATCGTCATTCCAAAGCGATAAAGATGATCTGAAGTCTCAGACGGGTTATGTCTTTGTCATTAATGGAGGAGCGATTGGTGGAAGAGCGAGAAGTAAACAACAGTTGCGATGTCTATTCTGAAGCTAAGTACATAGTCGCTTGAAGCTGCGATGGAAGTCTGTTGGATTAGGAAATTCATTTCGGGACTCGGAGTAATGCCTCAATCGAATTACTTTTAAATGTGTATTGTGACAACTTTGTTGCAATAACATTTGCCAATGAGCTGAGTCATGAAGGCGCGACATTTTCTCGTCGATATCACTATGTTCGAGAACAAGTCAAAATAGGTGAAATCAATCTACTCAAAGTTAATCTGAGATGATAATCTAGGTGATCCGTTCTGAAGCCTTTGCGGAAGAAAAACTTCTGACCATCTTGATGGGATAGGACTTCATTTAGCTAGTAGTTTCATGCGGATCGTGATTAGTATTTGGATAAAGGATGTTATGAACAAATATTACTTTAATGAAATAAAATAGTTGTTTATGTTTATTTTCATTTCTTAATATTATATCCTATATTTGCATGTTTAATCTGTGAATAACTTATGTTATTGTAAATAGTCCGTTGTCAATCATTGATGTGGGAATGTCATTGAATTAAGATAAATCGAGTTTTGGTAGAATATATTTTTAAAGTATATTGATCGTGGGACATACGATTCACATGATATTCAATGAATTGAATATAGGACTCATCGACTTTCCATGATGATACTTTATGGATCATTGTCATTAAGTATATCATGAAGTGTTTATCCTCGGACTTGATATACCGGATAAGCGATATGAATGTAGTGCACTTATGTAAGATAGTCTAACGCTATCCGTGGCGGTAGTTATAAGGGCTATTTTCGAAGTGTTACAAAGTTCATGAGTTATGTTTGTATTCAAGAGAATTTGTTCATTTGAATTTGTTTCAAAGCATAATACTATATTTGGGCCCCTCGTAGGGTTGACAAGATGTTTGTATGGCCATACCCAAGATCTATCTGGAATAAGTTCAGATGATTTGGTAATCTTGTTCAATCAAATATAACGAGTAACATAATATTAACTTATGAAATGACTTGATCCATATTCATAGTTAATGTAGTATTACTAACAAAGGATAAGTAAAATGATGAATCATTAAATGGTTTTCCAGAAACCATACTCGATTCGATCTGGGGGCATTAGCGTGTTAGGCTAGACTAACCCAATGTCATTACTATATTAGTAATATCAAGTGGGGGCTGAAAGGTTTTATGGATATTTAAATATACGTATGTCCGGATTCGAACTCGAGACTTCGGATTGCACACATTCGTATGAGAATTGATGTAAATAATTAATATATATAAAATGTTATTATTATTAATTATTAGTCACGAAATAAATATTAACGGTAGTTAATGTAAACACCGTAAATTTCACCTTGATTAAATTAATAAAATATTCTAACGAAAGAATACTTAACCATTTTCTACGTCTAATTTTTTTAATTGAGCGTTATCGATTTCCATGATCACAGACAACTAAATAATGTGACATAACTCGCATTCCCAATAAGCGTGCTCATCGACACCAAATGCCTTATGTTTATTTTAAGTAAACATCAATATATGTCAAGAATAAAACTTTTAGACTTTTATTTACCATTTCGTTATTTTGTTGATAAGGTTTTAAAATGTACCTTTTGAGGGTCGTTTAAGCCTTATTTGATCACTTTGTATCCGTTATTGCTTAATATCGTTCCTTTTCACTTTTAGGTCTCTTGAAGGCAAAGCTAGCGTAATGGCACTTATTTGGACGAAAAGGCGCGAATATATGAAGAAAATGGCCAAAGTCAAGAATCGAGACACTCAAGTGCTAAATTACAAGGGGCGGCGTCCTTTGCTTGTCTGCGATGCCGTCGGAGGAATTTGTGACGACACGAAGAGAAATTGCTAGTTTTTGGAGGGCGGTCGGGCTTTAAAAGAGTAGGCCGTCGCACTCGGGCGGCCTAGATTCAATCGAGGCAGCGAGAAGCTAAAGAGGACGGCGTCACAAGCATAAGGTGGCGCCGTCGCAAGATTAACAGCCAAGGCGAAACCCTAATGAGCGGCGACACGGCGTCACAAATCATAAGGTGGCCGTCGCACATGTAATCTTATATATAGAATCCAATTTTTCGGTTTTAGAGAGTAGTCTTTTGGGTAAACTTTTGGAGTAAAACCTAAACCGAACCAAGGTCGTATTTTAGGGTTCTAAACCCTATCTTACACCAAGATAAGTTGTTTACTTCATTAATTTAATTATGTCTTCAATTATTTGTGTGTATGCTTGCATGTTCTCCATGTCTGGCTAATTTACTTGTGTGTTTGCTTAGGGAATATGAAACTTAATTATTGAATATTTATTGGTTGTTTCTTATCTTAGTTGATTAATGATCTAGTAATGCGATAGGTCATTCGTTGTGTACTTAATGCTTGATTAATCTTTGTGAACCTTAGGTTATAGCACTTTGAGTTGTTGTAAGCTAAAATATCCAAAGAGGCCTTAGAGTTAGAGTTTATCATCCCTAGTGGGTTTTGTAGGCGAGACCCTTTGGTAACTTCAAAGAGTTAGGGAGAAGCATACCCTACAACTTTAGACACACAACGCAACTAGGAATAAGGGCGTGACAATTCAACCACCAATAGAAGATAATTAAGGAGTAGTAAAACCTAAGTAAACACATCTTTAAACTATCATACGAGCACACAATAATTAGACATAGACTACCACCACCTTAGTTTAGATAATTAGATAATAGTAGAGTAATCGGTGAAATACCAACCCCAAATCCAAACCCGAGATTCGTACTTTTCCTTTTCTAAAAACATAAAAAGATAAAAATAATCTTCCTCAACCCCAACCTTAGCGTAGTAACTTCTCACTAGCATTCCTATTCCCTGAGAGCGATATCAATTCCGTGGCTTACCCTAATACTACACTACAACGATTAGGTTCACTTGCCTAGGGTGTTGAAAAACTTGCTCGACGAAAGGAAGTTCCTTTGACCCCGAGCGAATGTGTAAGCGTATCAAGTTTTGGCGCGGCTGCGGGGAATAGAATAGCTAGTTAGTAGTCCACCTCGTTTAGGTTTCTTTGTGATTCCTATCAAGTAAACTTTTTCTCATTTTTAGCTTCCTTTTAGTCTATCCCCTTCTTCGTGACCTTTGTTCGTAACCCATCACTTTTCATCATGGAAGGTGAAAACCCCCTCAAATCATTGTCCCGCCAAGAGACCGTACTCTTGGTGAATACTCGAGACCTAGCCACCTAGGCTATAGGAACACCATTGAGCTTCCCGACCAAGCCCAAATTACGGCCCTGCGATCCGACACCATCCGGTTGGTGCAAAATGGATGTGCATTCCATGGACTTCGTTCCGAAGATCCAAATCAACATCTGAGGGATTTCCTCAAAATTGTCGATTCCATCGACCTTGATGCTAATACTCGGGAGACCACGCGTCTGCGTCTCTTCCAATTCTCTCTACGGGACCAAGCTAGTAATTGGCTTGAGCGACTTCCCGCCGGCTCCATCTCAAGTTGGGATGATCTCACCACTCGTTTCCTTGCTCAATTTTTCCCACCGGGGAGAACCACAAAACTCAGACGAGACATCTTAACGTTTCAACAACTTCAAGGTGAGTCTCTCCACAATGCATGGACTCGATTCAAAGATTCACTCCGTAAACTCCCTCACCATGGCATTGACCTTTGGCTTCAAATCCAAATCTTCTATGATCATATCGATTTCATCACTCGACGATCCATAGATCAAGCCGCTGGTGGAAGGCTCAGCGACTTTAATGCAGAGAAATCTTGGGATATTATTGAAAAGCTCGCTGATCAAAGCTACGAAGATTGGAATGAATCTCCTGTAACCCTTTGTTAAAATGGTTAATGCCCTATCAACTCGTCTTGAATCCCCGACATCACCGAGGAGCAATTGAGTGCTATTGAGAGAGGATTGATTACCTTATGGAAAGGCGTAAAGCTCCCATGCATCCCTCATGAAGTGGTCAAATCCATGATTCCACCCACCACCTAACACATTTTCGGGATCCCAGTCGTGAGCAAAACATCGATTCGAAGGCGCTTCGCTCTACTTCCCAATACCACTCTCACCAAGCTTTAAGGAACAAATGAGGAGTATATGGCGGCTCATACGGAAAGATTAGCCAAATTCGAAGAGGAAGTTTATAGGCGAGAGAGAAATGCAAGCAAAAATGACGAAATGATGAACACGGTAATTGAATATACCAAGACGAAAGTCCCGAAAAGGTACTAGTAAACAACGATTGTCCTCCCACCTCGTATGTTAACGCCATCTCCATCATGCCTGAGGATGGAAAGGTTGAGGTGAAAAAAACTGAGGAAAGGAAGGAGGAGGAGGGCAAACTTAATGATGAGCCTGAGACCATTGAGTACTACCTTAAGCATGAAATCAATAGAAAAACCGTTGCGAACCAAGTAAACAACTTTAGGTACAATGAGGTTCTTAGGGAAGCCCTTGAAGGAAAAATGACTAAGGAAGAGTATGGCCTGTGGGACCTCTGTATGAGTTGGTTCTAAAAACCATTAACAAAAAGCGAGACACCACTGGAACTTCGTGATACCATGTAGCATAGGTGATATTGATAATATAAATGCCTTAGGCGATCGGGGGCCGATGTGAACATAATGCCATTATCAATCTATAATAAGTTAACTAAGGAGAAACCAACCAAGGCGATCTTAGACTTTCCTTAGCTAATCACACATATGTTTACCCGTAGGAATCGCGGTGGATGTTCTAATAGAGGTAGCTAATATCGTTTATCCGGTGGATTTCGTGATCATAGATGTTGAGGAAGATAAAAGCGTGCCTCTCATTCTTGGGACACCATTTACGGCCACCGCCAAGGCAACCATCAAATGCGGAGAGGGCATCATGGTGCTTAAAAGCGGGAAAGGTGCGCTAGGATACCCATCATTCAAGGTATCCTCTTAAGATCATGGAAATGATTACGGTGGAAATCCACAAGCCCTGGAAAATTTGTTAAGAAGAAATTGAATGATTGGGAAAAGGGGCTTAGGGACTTTATGGTTCGGGGATTATATGCAACGTTGTGGAGACCCGATAAAGTTAGGAAATAATCCCACTTGATACCAAAGACACAAGGGAGCCTAAGGAATTTCTAAAGGAGAAAAAGTACTTTTGTACAAATCTCGGATAAGGGCATTACGAGGTAGAAACAAACCAAGATGGTTTGGGCCTTTCACAGTGAAGGAAACTAATCTAAAGGATAAAACCGTCACCACAATAGACGACGTTGGCAAGGAATCCACAGTAAGCATACAACGTGTACACTCTTTCGACGATGGAAAGAAGGAAGGAAGTGACGATAATGAAGTCACGTAGGAACACGACTATGAGTCTAGCTACAAGACTCTTAAATAAAGAAAAGCGCTTCGTGGGAGGCAACCCATGCTTAATTGTTTGCTTGTTAGTGTCATATATCTTTTATTGATTGTTTATTCTCATGTTTAAATTTGTAAAAATGCTTTATTTTGTTTTTAACCTCGTCTTAATTGCATATAAAGGTATTTTACATAAAGGATAAGTGTAGGGAGGATTACACACGTTTTCATAAAAAACGTGAACATGAGAATAACAATTAATTAAAAGATATATTTGTGTGTTTGTTCGAGTCAAATGCTTGTATCGAGTCATAATGGATGTTTTGCAGAAATTTTTCCAGATTCTAAAGACGTAAATTTTCGAATTTTTCGGAAAATCGAGACCGGTTTTGTCGGGATAACTTTGGCGTCGAGATTGAAACTGTGGCGTCGGAAGGAGTAAAACATCGATTACTTTTCTCGTTTTACGAGCTTCTTATAAATTTTGGAATTTTCGGTCTTAATTTTCTTAGAAATTCAGTAAACATCCATTCCACAAGCATTATATCCTAGTTTAAATCGAGTCTTATATATTATTACCGCCGATTTTACGTGAAGGTTTCGTTTGTTTTCTTCAAGTGTGCGGTTTTGTTTATCAAGAAGAAGATACATAAAGTTGGAAGGAGCTTTTCACGCATACATTCTTCTTGGAAAGGATTTAACCACTACTTCACACACGGATCCTACCGAGCTAATCGGGGAGTATTAGTTTCTTCGTTTTGATTACCTTCTTTTATCATAACTTTGATACTTTCGGGAACATTGGGGACAATGTTCGGTTTAAGTGTAGGGAGGAAAATAAAGCAGGAACTTTGAAACTATGCTTATCCTTGATTATTTGCTTTGTCTAATTGCATTTGCGTAATAAACCATGAGAAAATGTCGGTTAGGGTAATTTTGGCACCAAATTTAAAATTTTTCATGACATATAGGAGTGGGCCATTAGTCTTAACAAAAGCGTCTCATGGATAGGAAGTTATATGACTAGCACAAAACCCTTTACCACTTAAATTCCACCAAAAATGTGAGGATCGCCCTTAGATTAGTAGGAATTGAAGCATTCATCTTCAATGCTTAGAGTGTGAACCGGTAGTATATTAGATTCTAGAACTTGTTTTGTGATGCATTCCGAGATCGCTAGTGAGACTACACTTGTGTAGTTAGGAATAACTAAATGATAAGAGGCATTAGGATAACCCTTGTTTGATACCGTAATATAATTACTTCTTCCACATCGGTTGAGTAATTCCCCACACCTTTGCGTTGTACTCATCTTTAGTACACGATACCCTAGTTAACCCTCGAGCCTATCCTTTTCGCGGTTCTCGTGATGTTTGGTTTTCGGAATATCAATGAAAACATTGTTTACACCCCCCCAAATGTACACCCAAATCGCCTTAGCCTACCTTGTATGCACTCACTTTTAGTGCATTATTGTTATCACCCTAAACCCTTAGTTCAATTATCTAATTACTTGCATGAGTTGCTAAGTTGAGTCATATCTTTTGTACACGTTTTGGGACGATTGGGACTCATGGGAAAAGTTAAAGTTTTAAATGACTAAAGGGCATGATTTCCTTATCTGCGTAATAACGTACTCCAAGTGTTTTGATCTTTTCAATTCGGGTCATATTAGTGTTAGAGTAATAAAAACTCAAGTGTAGGGATGTGCTATAAATCCTATTATTTTGATGTTATCGTAGAGGATGGTAGAGTAAAAGTGTATGAAAAAAAAAAAATAAAAAAAAAAAAAAAAAAAATACGGGCTACCATCCTACATCTATCTTTAAATTTATGTTTGTTTATTTCGGTTATCTAGAGTTTAGAGTGTCGAGTCTTGGCTTAGCATGCCATTCTTCGTATGCATGTAACATAGAGATTTTTGACTTGCCACCACTAAATAGCCTATCCCACCAAACCCTTTGTTTCCCTACCGTAAGCCTAACGTTACAACCCTTTAAAGACCTCTTTGATAGTCTTTCCTAGGTGCTTCGCCAAAGCGATGGAGGTTTGATCTATTCTCAAGCCTATGGTAATCTATGTACTAGGACCGGTTAATGAGTGTTTATCTTCCATTTCCAATTTGCTATATTTCATATACACCCGAGAGATGTGAGTATCCAAACACCCCATGTGAGGTGCTAGTATGTAATTCCGTGCTTGTTATGACTTTTTGGGCTTATATGTGTTGTGGACTGTTTTAAACCAATGCTTCATGACCCCTAACTTATAAATTAATTGGCTAAAAGCACATTTGCTTGAGGACAAGCAAATACCAAGTGTAGGGATATTTGATAAGGTTTTAAAATGTACCTTTTGAGGGTCGTTTAAGCCCTTATTTGATCACTTTTGTATCCGTTATTGCTTAATATCGTTCCTTTTCACTTTTAGGTCTCTTGAAGGCAAGCTAGCTGTAATGGCACTTATTTGGACGAAAAGGCGGGATATATGAAGAAAATGGCCAAAGTCAAGAATCGAGACACTCAAGTGCTAAATTACAAGGGGACGCGTCCTTTGCTGTCTATGACGCCGTCGGAGGAATTTGTGACGACACGAAGAGAAATTGCTAGTTTTTGGAGGGCGGCGTCGGGCTTTAAAAGAGTAGGCCGTCGCAACTCGAACGGCCTAGATTCAATCCAGACGGCGTCGAAGCTAAAGAGGACGGCGTCACAAGCATAAGGTGGCCGTCGCAAGATTAACTTGCCAAGACGAAACCCTAATGGCGGCGACACGGCGGCGTCACAAATCATAAGGTGGCGCCGTCGCACATGTAATCTTATATATAGAATCCGAATTTTTTAGTTTTAGAGAGTAGTCTTTTGGGTAAACTTTTGGAGTAAAACCTAAACCGAACCAAGGTCGTATTTTAGGGTTCTAAACCCTATCTTACACCAAGATAAGTTGTTTACTTCATTAATTTAATTATGTCTTCAATTATTTGTGTGTATGCTTGCATGTTCTCCATGTCCGGCTAATTTACTTGTGTGTTTGCTTAGGGAATATGAAACTTAATTATTGAATATTGATTGGTTGTTTCTTATCTTAGTTGATTAATGATCTAGTAATGCGATAGGTCATTCGTTGTGTATAATGCTTGATTAATCTTTGTGAACCTTAGGTTATAGCACTTTGAGTTGTTGTAAGCTAAAATATCCAAAGAGGCCTTAGAGTTAGAGTTTATCATCCCTAGTGGGTTTTGTAGGCGAGACCCTTTGGTAACTTCAAAGAGTTAGGGAGAAAGCATACCCTACAACTTTAGACACACAACGCAACTAGGAATAAGGACGTGACAATTCAACCACCAATAGAAGATAATTAAGGAGTAGTAAAACCTAAGTAAACACATCTTTAAACTATCATCGAGCACACAATAATTAGACATAGACTACCACCACCTTAGTTTAGATAATTAGATAATAGTAGAGTAATCGGTGAAATACCAACCCCAAATCCAAACCC
>CM040238.1:18687251-18987251 GCA_022545495.1 Chrysanthemum lavandulifolium | reverse complement strand
GGCTCGTACACCACGAGTTGTCGAATGTGAACTCAAATCGGGTAGTATCCGATTAAGCCCAAGTCTGGTTTCTATATAACTAAAACAAGAATCGGATCGATAGTAAATTAGATTTGATAGTGCACTCTTGTTTCAGTTTTACTCCTTTTCAGTATGTAAAATGGACGAAAGTGTTAACTTGTTGGTCACGGTTGGTTTCCAGGAATTCACGCCGAGATGCGTCATCATCCTTGTGGCCTCAATTGGACAGTAACACCAAGGGGTGTCTGTTCACATTAACCTTAAGTGAAACTGCTACTCATCTTAGTTATTTCCCCAACTTGTGTAAATTTTGACTTATAATTTCACTTGGTCTTCGGCCTACACGGCCTATTTGCCCCTCTTGATATCGATTGTTTTCTAGCCTTTCTCTCCTTACTTATAGACTCGCGAGAGTCTCATGTGATAGTCAATTCAAGCCACCAAAGAGTACTTATGTTTATATGTGCTTCGAGTCATCAAAAGACACCCCGCGAGTGTAGTTATTTCGAGTACCGTTAGACCCCGAGAAAGACTCGTAAAGGCCTTAATTCCTGTCTCGTGTTTGTGTTTTAATGTTTCCCCCATCGTGACAAAAACCATGTCCAAATATATTCAAAACTCCCTGCATTGCTTGAGCATATGTTACATTTGGGCCTCAAGCCCATATCCCACTAAAAAGTCTAATTGGTTTATTCAAGATGGGTTAGCAGTTTGGGCTGCGAGGCCCAGTACTGGGAATAGCCATTCAGTTTCAATCTGTCCATATAGTACACGTAGTAGACCCCAGCACTTCTCGCTTCAATACAACTGGTTCGGCTCCACTCCAATTCTGTCGCAACACGACCATTTCTATAAGCAAATCGTCATGCTACTCACGTCAATATAAGTGAATAATATAAGTCATCAATTGGAAAAGAAGGTATAAAAACAAGTGCTTATATTTATCTCGACTTGTAAACTATACAAGACATAAATACATAAATATATACATATAGTCACTTGATAAAAACCGGATACAAAACTGTTGGGTTCAGAAAATATCCAAACCCCTTAATCTTGGATTTGAATAGAAAATATCCTAAGTGTTCAAACCGTTAAACACAATCGTGTCACTTTGAAAGCATAGCCTCTCGGTGAGCCATCTTCGAGATACTTAGTGCGAGGCAAAGAAGAAGCCTCTCCACTCCATGAAGGCGGATCTTAAAGGGTGAAGACTAAGTCAAGAAGAAGATGGTGGATTCGGTGAGTGATGACAATAACTCACCGAATCCCTACGACTCTCTCCAACTGCTAAACATCAAGACAAATGAAGGAAGAGATCAAGGCCTTAAAGAAGGAAGAGGCGAAGGCCTTAAAGATCGAAGAATGAGTCGGATAAAGCGGAAAGTTTTACCAGATAAAACTAAGTCCTCAAGTCTTTATCCGCCTACGATGGTCACAATCTTCTAAAATCATATCTTTCCATTTATAGTAAGCGGCGATTCTCATCAAAGGAAATAGTCTCGCGCCTACTATAAATAGAAAGACAACGATGCGAATCCTTCAAGATTCATGTTTCTTTGAGTTCTATGTTTTTGTCTTCTAGGTTAAAGTTAAATATCATACTTGTATAAATAGCATAAGAAGAAGAGTGAAAAGTTTAAGCTTGTGAATTGTAAAATCACACATACACAAGCCAACTTTTCACTCCTCCAAATCTAACTTTATCCTTGAGCTAGCTCGGTGGGTTCTAAGAGTTGTGCTTAGACTTAGCCTAAGCTTGAGAGAGTCACACCAAACCTTGTCTTTCAATCCCAAGTACTATTCATAGTACTTGGGTAACATATTCTTTGATTTATTTCTAATAAGAATATGATGTTGAAAATTACCTCGTGTGTTTTACTTATGTTAATTTCACTCATTATTCATTTGTTAATATTGTTTCGTGCTTAATTGATTTTAAACAATAGTGAATAGGGAACAACAAGTGGTATCGAGCAAGGCTAATTATAAAACTCGTTTTTAGGCGCTCTAAAAGTTTTTAAATTAGGATCCTATATGGTGAAGTTGATGTACCCCAACTAGTCGATAAAAGGGTGGAGCTTTCACGTTTGCCCTAGACTTGAAGTTGGAAAATTCAACAAATGGAAAAAGCGTATGCTTTGCTATTTGATTGGGATGGAACCTTATTATATCAAGTGTATAAATGAAGGTCCATTTGTCCCAAAGATGCAAGGTTTGCCCAAACACAAGCTCGATGAACCAGGATGAAAGGAGAGTGGTCAACTGGACCAAAGACTCAAAAGTATCATCGTATCATGTCTCCCGATGATATAATAGAGTCAATTATAAGGTATGTCTGACTAAACAAACTGGGATGACCTAGTCCATAGCCATGAAGGTCCTTGAGATACCAAGGAAAACAGGATAATGGACACGAAACTTGAGTATAATACCTTGAGGCTAGGGACTCGAAACACTCTCTCAAACTTACACCCGCTACAAAACCCTTTTGAATGAACCGACTAACGATGGTGTTAAGTTGTCCAAACATGAGATTAATGTTGGTTTTGTCAATAGTCTTCACGAGAAGTGGTTAAACTTCTCTCGGGGACTTAAAATGCAAATCATATCCAAAACCTTGATCTTCCCGAAATTTATGGAAATTTGTCTATGAGGAAAACCTCATCAACAGACGATACCACGACTTAAAGAAGTCTCGGGAAGTCAAGAAGTCCCCGACCACCACCTCACCTATGTCAACCTTTCTTTTCTAACAATGTTGTTCAAGATTTTCAAGAAAACTCGATGATGAGCCCGATGAGAGATCATGTGAGGAGTACCTAAATGACCGACGTTGAATTTCGTGAAAGGGCACTCCTTGCAAACTCTCGAAGGTTTATTAAAATAAACAAAGGTTTTCAACTGCTAAAGCGAATGAGGACACTAAATGCTTCAAGTGTCACAAAAGAGGTCACTTTGCAAAGGACTATTTTCAAAACAATTTAGAACCCTCTTACAGACCATCAAGCTCAAATCATTCCTCGTGCTTTAGCAAATTTCAACCTAAAATCTATCGGTCTCATCAAAATTTTCCAAATAAATCGAGCAGAACAAAACAACCGATTTTGAAGCTAAGTATAGAAAAATCAAAGCTAAGCTAGCATTGCTTGAGGCGACCCTCGTAACCAAAAGTGTTCAATCATGCATGGTAAAAACAAAGGTCTAGTTCTTTGAAACCTTTGGTGGGATGAAGAGCCGGTCTCATCGATGATGAAATGGTACATGTCGGTACCGATGGCCTCTCGTAAGAAGACAAGCTAGTGTTGGAAACAATCATGCGAGAAATGAAGAATGGGTCAACATCACAATGAAGAAGGTAAATATTCTACTTTCTATGGATGATGACTCGATTGGCGATCTTTATGAACTATATCAATGTTGACCTTAAGTTTGTAGAAGAAGCGATTAAATCTTTTTCTAAGTACAACAAGTTAGTTTTGAATTGAATAAGTGTAGAGATGAATTACTACATTTAAACAAGCTAAGCTTGAGGTCGTCACTTTACAAATTCAAAACACCGAACTAGTCAAAAGAAATCGGGCTCTTCAAGATGAACTAAAAGGGAAAAGATATCATTGAAGGTTGGATTGCTAAGAATCCAAGGGTCTTTGATGTTGTGGGTGCCCCAGGTACCAAAAAGAGAGTCATAGGTGAACAACATCTCACCCGACTCTGCAACAAAGACCGAGTCCCAAACCATTTGTGTCTGGAGGCATGATTACCAAGATGTTGACTGTTCCCAAGCCCAAAGATTGGATTGAAAGACTTAATCCCGAGAGTAAGCTTCCAAACTTTGACTGGAAAAATTCTAGAGCACGAAAGTCAAGCTCTAAAGAGCATTCTTGGACTCTATGATGTGTCTAGTAGCACCGAACACATCTCTAAGTCTCAAGACGAATCTCATGCACCCTTCCACCTTTGGAACCTCTTGAGTCTTGATCCTAGCTCGAGCTTACTCCATTACAATACAATCCTCACTCTCCCAAAGAAAGGTGCGGACTTGGTAGAACCATCACGAAAAGACCATCAAAACCAACTCAACATGAATCAACCCCACTAAAACCTCCACATCCTCGGTGCCACTGAAGGTGACCAAATTCAAGAATCGTGAACTTGTGAAAAAGCTAGCCGACAAAATGGAATCCATTGAAAAGGTCCCGAATCTATCAAGGAGACCAAGTCGCCTTCCTCCAGTTCCTCAAAGTCAAAACCACCTCCAAAATAAGCGAAATGTGATCTGTGCCACTATACAGTCACACCATCGATCATTTATGAGTCCTCTTTTGTATGATCGCAAAAGGATGATCACGAGCTCACGACCACTTACAATATGTAAGTTCTAAAGCAAACTATACCAATGTTGGTCATCGGTATGCTTCCACAACCAAGCTTTCAAAAGCAAAGAGCAAAACCTTTTCCTAATCGCCTCACTTTGGCTTTAATGATCATCATCCGATGATTGTCTTATGAATACATCTTTGTGACATTTGCGGTAACACGGCTCATAAGACATCCCAAAGATGACAATATCATCCAAGCAAGGAGAAGTTCAAAGCAACCCAAATCCACCGAGTCTCCTCGGTATCTAAATGCAAAACACGTGGTAGCACAATGCATTCCACCACCGACCATGAATCAATTGCTCAATTCAAAGAGACCATGAGACCCAAGCCCACTAGTAAGTGGGTCACGAAAAAAACTAATTCGGTTTACTACTTGTGCGAGGGCATGCCAGGAGCCTATCGGCATCTCGGACGGTGGATGCTCAAGCATGGTGGTGTAAAGGAATATCTGCACAAGTTTGTTAAAGAACCAGGACCCAAGGTAGTGTTTGGTGACAATTCATCATGTCCCATCGAGGGTTATGGTTCGATGGCTACAATGGAATAGTTTTCTCTAGAATTGCTTATGTAAATGGTCTCAAATACAATCTCATCGATGTCGATCACTATGTGATGCAAAGTACATTGTCCAATTCAATGACAAACAAGGTACCATTTTAATGCCAACAAGGAAGTTGTGTTGATTGCTCCTAGGAGAGATGATGTTTATGTCTTAGACATGTCAACGCTCTCTAAAGATGGAACTTGCCTCTTTGCCAAAGCCACTGAAACCCTCAACTGGCTGTGGCACAAAAGGCTTTCACACTTAAACTTCAAAAACATCAACAACTTGGCAAAACAAAACAAGGTCCTTGGCTTACCATCACTGGTTTTTGCAAAAGATAAACCATGCTCAGCCTGTGAAAAAGGCAAACATCAAAGAGCATCCTTCAAAACCAAGCAAAACTTCTCCATCAAAAGCGCCTTCACCTTTTGCATATGGATCTCTTTGGACGATCGGTCCTAGATCAATCCAAAGATGAAAAGTATACACTTGTCATTGTTGATGAGTTTTCAAGGTACACTTGGGTATACTTTCTCTCAAAAAGAGTCGAGCGGTGACACTATAATGTCATTCATCGTGAACATTGAAAACCGAATGACATTACAAAGAAACAAATCGGATGACAATGGTCTTGAATTTAGAAATCTTGAGCTTGAGAGTTTACGTGATGAAAAGGAATTTCCCAAAATTTCTCATCTCCTTATACCCCGAACAAAATGGGGTAGGAAAGAAAAAAAGAACTCTCATTGAGGTGCAAGAACCATGTTAAATGGCTCACCCTCTCAAAGCATTTACGGGTGAAGTAGTCAAAGCGCTGTTACACTCAAAACAGGTCAATCATTGTCAAAAGACATAATAAAACCCCATATGAGATATTCAAAGGTAGACTTCCTAATATCAGCTACTTTCATGTATTTGGATGTCCTGTGTTTATTCATAATCACAAGGATCATCTAGGCAAGTTTGATGCTAAAGCTGATGATGGATACTTTCTAGGTTACTCACTGATCTCCAAAGCCTTCAGGGTGTTTAACACAAGGAGACAACAAGTTGAGGAAACCTTTCATGTCACCTTTGATGAAAGTGTCGAAAGCATTAGGTTCTCCAACACCTCAGTTGAGGAAATAGGAATTAATAACTCTTTAAGATATCCTCACGATGAGTATAACACTTTGAAATCAATTCCTCATACCAAGTCGATGTCGACATCTCATATTATGTCTTACCTCACAATCTATCACAACCAACCATCGGTGAATTCATAGATAACCAATCGGTCCACGATGGGATAGGTAACATCGAACCAAATGTTCGGGACCACGTGATTCATGAAACCCGGCCGAACAAGACATCTCAACGGATGCCCTTGATGATACTATGGCTCAAATACGAACTCACCCCTATATCTCCAAGTAGCCTCTTCAAGCTCGGATCCTAGACCACAAAATAAGTGGACAAGATCTCGGGACATTGAGCTTGTAAACATCATTGGCGAACCCAGCAAGGCATGCTCACTAGAAGCATGGCGGTGGGTTAACTTCTTCTTGACCAATGAATGCCTATATCTTGATTACCTATCGGATATAGAACCCAAAAGTGTCACCGAGGCTCTAAAGCACCCAAGTGGGTTCGGGCCATGCAAGAAGAATTGCAGCAGTTTGATAAAAACAAGGTTATGACCTTGATCAAATGTCCTCGTGGATGTCATAGTCATAGGAATGAAGTGGGTTTTCGAAACAAAACCGATGAAAATAGCAATGTCATTAAAAACAAAGCCGACTTGTAGCCAAAGGTTCTTGTCAACAAGAAGGCATTGACTATGATGAGACATTTGCTCTGTTGCAAGAATGGAAGCCATCGGGATCTTCCTTGCATATGCTTCCTACATGAACTTCAAAGTTTATCAAATGGATGTAAAAGTGCATTCCTAAATGGTGAGCTCAAGGAAGAAGTTTATGTTCAACAACCACTGGGCTTTGAGAGTAGTGAATTCCGACTATGTCTCGCAAGCTTGATAAAGCCCTTTATGGTCTAAAACAAGCTCCTGGGGCATAGTATGAAACACTCTCACCTTCCTCATCCAAAACAAGTTTGTCGAGAGGAAAGATAGATAACACATTGTTTATCTACAGGACAAAACTTGATGTCATCTTGGTCCAAGTATATGTTGATGACATCATCTTTGGCTCTACAAACTACACTCTTTGCAAGCAGTTTGAAAGGCGATGACAAAGAAGTTTGAAATGAGCATGATGGGTGAACTCACTTATTTCCTTGGACTACAAATCGAGCAGACCGATAAAGGAATCTCCATCATCAAGAGAAATACACAAGAAATCTCTTGAAGAAATATGAGATATCCGATCGTGCCTCGATGAAGACACCAATGGTCCCTCCTAACAATCTTGGACCCGATCTCACCGGCAAATCGCTTAATCAAACCCATTTCGGAGGGATTGTTGGCTCTTTGATGTATCTAATCGCTTCCGGACTGGACATTCATTCTCGATCTGTCTCATAGCTAGATATCGGTCCAATCCCAAAGAATCCCACCTCACTGCAGCCCAAAAGAATACTCGGTACCTAAAAGGAACCCCAAGCCTTGGACTTTATTATCCAAAGTGCTCGGGGTTTGATCTCAAAGGATACTCGATTACGATTATCTTTGGTGCAACATGGACAAAAAGCACCTCGGGGTCTGTCAATTCCTTGGAGGAAAAGCGGTTTCTTGGAGTGCTAAAAGCGACAATCGGTGGCTATGTCTTGACCAAGTGAATATGTAGTCTGCTGAGGATGTTGTGCCAATGTTCTATGGATGAAAAGTCAACTCGGTGACTATGACATCCATTTCAAAATGGTACCCATCTTACGTGACAACACAAGTGCAATTGCAATCTCCAACAACCACATCCTCCATCAAAGAACCAAACATATTGATATCGATATCACTTCATCGGGGATCACATAATGAAAGGAGACATAGAGCTTCATTTCATCCTACGAATATCAACTTGCGATATCTTCACAAAACCCTTGGATGAACCTACCTTGAGATCGAAAATTGAATTGGGAATGCTTGACATTGAAAGTCAGGCATTTGAAAACCAATCTCAGTGAGTTCTGTGAACTGGTTCACCTCCCTGATCATCCAAATTCATCCATCCACTGAATGAGTAAGACTCACTCAGGGTCCCTGACATAAAGCATTAATTGAGTAACTAAATGCTCCAAGTATTAGTTACTTAAATGTCCTAGGTTGGTAATCCCACCAATTTAATATAGGAATATATGTCTTATTGTCAGGGGTATCATCATTCACCACACCCCACTTGGCATTAAATGCCTTCTCTCACATAAAATATCCTATGGATATTTTATTACTGCAAAAAGTGCACTTTTACTGTGCATTGCAACTGCTTTCCTTGAAAGACGGGTTTTCTTTGCGTGAAGTGGTGGGTGGCATTTAATGTGGAATTTCAAACGATTTCAAAAATGGTCTTTAAATATCCACGTTTATGCAAAAACCACCCCTCTCACTACTCTATAAATACCCTCTTCAAAACCACAAAAACACACACAAATTAATTTCTGCAACTAAACTCTGTCAAAATCCTTTCTCAAATCCAGAAATATTTGTGTGTTCTCAAAAACTTCAAAACCTCTTTTGGAAAACCCTCCTTGTAAACATTTACAAAAGTTTTTCATCACAAACTTGAGAGATATAAACACTTTGATTGTTCTTGCCAAACGTTTTTAAAACCCTAAAACTTCTTAATGGAAATGGCTAGAACACGAGCTCTCGTTTGCACCTCGATGGTGGGGATCTCACTAACGTTGAATTCAAAACAAACAATGTCATAGGTAATTTTGAATACCACGAAAATGTCCCAACCTATAAAGACATTGTAAAATTTTTATTCAACCGCCCACTCAAACGGCCTTTGTAAATGTCCTCAATGGTGTACCCAAACTACCTCGGGGAGTTTTGGGCAACTATAAAGCCTTTGACCCGACACCTTCAACTGATGAGAATAACCTTAGACCACTCGGGAGTATCTCATCGAGTTCGATCTAAATCGGGGCAACAATACACCTGGATTACAAAACTTTTGCACTTCAGCAGGTTAGATTACAACAAAGGTGTTTATGTCGCCCATCCCGAACCTTCCACGATGAAGGATGGGTTAAAACAAATCGTTTTAGATCCAACATTTTTGGACAAGACCCGGTCAATAAAAGTTCATTCCCGTGGCTTGGAGGATCCTATTCACTTTTGTGATTCGGGTCCTCGGCGGGAACCACTCATCCACCGAACAAGTTAACTCTATTCGGTTGATGATGGCATCTTGCGATGAATGGGGTCACTTTGTCGACATAGGGAGATCATTTACGGTGATCTTGTAACGAAGCTACGAGCAAAACTAGGACGAAGTATATTTCGTATCCTAGGTTTGTCTCTTGTGCCTTACAATCGTTCTTGGGTGCCAATTATACTCGGGATGAAAGCTTTGGAAATTTACGGCATCACCGAGTCCTTCAAACTTTCAAAGGACCCATCCCTTGTCACACCGATCGAATTGACGGCCCATATGGTTGTGTAAACAACCAAGAGGATCGATGTCTCAAACCACTGCTCCTAAAAGAAAGGGAAGTCTCGGTGGGACTAAGACTAAACCAAAGTCTCGGGGCCCCGAGGCTTGAGGAGCACCGCCTAAGAGGCACAAAAGCACGAGACCAAAAGACACCCACCGACCGTGCAACAACCACCCGTGACAACGAAGGACACCGATACATCACGATCGGTGCCCTTGGTCACATCTACTACTCCCAAGATCCAGGAGAAACAAACAACCCGGTAGGGGCGCCTTCCAGATGCTCGATGATGACATTAACAAATCTAAGTCTTTGTGCGAGGGCACACCGATCGATCCCAAAGACTCGGGGGAATCCAACAACCCACCGATAGGGATACAACATTCACCGACTCCGCTAAAGGCCTTTGGGAAAAACCCATCGTGTCTCGGGGGTCACTGGGGACAAAGACTCGGAGGAAAGAAACAACCGCCGATCTGGAACCCAAAACCAATCGACTCCGAGAAAGGCTGGAATCTCCACCGATGTCCGGGGTCCACGGGGACAAAGACTCGGAGGATCAATACCACCACGATATGGAACCCATCCCCTCCATTGTTAGCATTGCTAAGGTTCTTTGAGTTACTAAAATCGATGATGATCTTGCTAAAAGCGATGAGGTCATTTTATCGTGAGGGGATGAAGCGACGACGAGGTTCAATCGAACAAGAGCCTCGGCTGATCCAGCAGTAGGTGAATCCCATTCCACCATGATGATAATACTTCGAGTCCTCAAGCTCGATGAATTCAAAAGGTTTGACAATGTTCTTCCCTCACCGAAAGGCGGTTGGCTCGGTGGATCACCGAGCTTCAAGGAAGCTATACTCGAGGTCACCAAAACATTGTGGGAACAACATCTTTGAATTTGCGCAAGTTATCTTGATCTACAGGCGATGCAGGGCTTTGATGAAAATGTTCATGAGCACGGGGACTTGATGTATGATGACTTTTACCGATCGGATGAAAATTTGGCTAAGTTCTTAAATCACCTTCAAAATGTTGGCACAAGGTTGATGAAATCGGGGAGTTTGTCAAAGAAGATCCAAGACTTAACTCTCAAGTGCTACAGACTCTTGAGGCATACTTGAAACAATCCTCAAGCCTTAATGAATTGCTAGATCTGCTCAAGTCTCGCAAATGTTGGGGATCTTCCATCCTCGGTCCAATCTCTTCAAGCTACAATGGACTCTTTGAATACAGTGGCGACAATGGCTCGTGCATCCTCCTCCATGGCACGGAATCTTGGTCCCGGATGACGCCTTGGAGCTTTCTCGAGCTAACTTGGATAAAAAGGTCAGCGGTATTGAGCAGACACTACTGATTAAGGCTATGATGGTGAAATCTATCAAGCCTTCAAGGTCAAGTGCTCGGTCCCCTCGGCACCAACACCAACTCTTGCCCTCACTGAAGCTCCGACAAGCGGTTGAGGGAGAATCTTCTTGAAGAAACTCCTCTTCACACCGAGGGGAGCAAACACCACTGTTTTAGCAGCTCCAACAACATCATCTGCTCCAGTCTCAGCAATACCCATCTCATCATTACCTCCACAATCATCAACAACAACAACACTGACAATCTCAACACCAATCATGACAACAACACCACCCTTAGTTGCATCTTCTTCCTCAGGCCCGGACAAAGGTAAAAGCATTATGACAACATCTGAGCCTAAGAAGATACCCTACAAAATTGGTAACACTGAATATCTCTTCACTCCTCAACAGCTAACCGATCACCTTGCTAAAGAAGAAAGGAAACTAAAACAAGCTGAGGATGATAAAAGACTAAAGAGGCACTGGCCAAAGTGATTGCCGAAGAAGCTGAAAATGTGGGTATAGATGCAAGCAAGCTCAAAAGGGCCAGCGGAGACGAAGTTCAAGGAAGCTCGGTGCTCGGATGGCTGCAATGAGAAGCGATGATGAAGCTAAGAAAAGAAAGAAGCTCTCGGCAAGATTGAATTGATCATTACAATCGGACAATGACAAGTCGAAGGAAGCTCGAGAAAATCATGATGTCAAAATCATCCCCAACTCCAAACCACGGCAATGAATGTCTACTGGAGGGTGATAAGAGACATTTCGAGATTCATGAACCATAACGTTCACCGACTTTGGGATCATGAACTCGATGAACTTGGTCCAATCATTGAAAAGAAGCAAAACAAGGTGGTTAAGGATCGATGAAGATGTTCAAGAAGAGATATGAAAATTTGAGGAAGCACCACCCAACTGGGAATTCACCGACCTTAATCGCACCTCAAGGATCTCAACCTCAAGCTTCCACCGCAAAGGAAAGAGTTGAGTTCGATCGAGAGATCAAAGTGCACGGACTAGAATGCAACAGAGAACCGCTGAGGGTGTAAATTTTGTGAACTGTCTAGTGATTGAAGAGCCCGAAGAGGGCTATTCCACATTGATGTCTCTGGGAACCCATCATTCCAAAGGTGGAGTGACATTGATCAGTGGAGTGGTTGCAATGATCGGCTATATTCGGTGGCCTCTCAAATCCAATCCCGAAAAACGTCGGGTTTTGTCAAGACACGAATGCTAAGATCGAGACCATCCCGATAGAAACACTCATCACCAAGAAAGTGAAGCTTGAAGCACTTTGGGTATCCATCTCGGGTGACATCTATTTATCTTCTTGTACTAGTGATAGGAATTATGTAATCTAATCAATAAAAGATGTATGTTTTGTTAGACTACTCAAAGTTCCTTATTGTATTCATTAGTACATTCGATGTAAGAAGAAGCCATTAGCTCACTTACACCGATCGAACACTTAGGCTATTGTATATCCAAATAGGGGAGACTGTTGGGTTCGAAAATACCCAAACCCTTAATCTTGGATTTGAATAGAAAATATCCTAAGTGTTCAAACCGTTAAACACAATCGTGTCCTTGAAAGCATAGCCTCTCGGTGAGCCATCTTGAGATACTTAGTGCGAGGCAAAGAAGAAGCCTCTCCACTCCATGGCGGATCTTAAAGGGTGAAGACTAAGTCAAGAAGAAGATGGTGGATTCGGTGGTGATGACAATAACTCACTTTGAATCCCTCGACTCCTCTCCAACCTGTTAAACATCAAGACAAATGAAGGAAGAGATCGAAGGCCTTAAAGAAGGAAGAGGCGAAGGCCTTAAAGATGAAGAATGAGTGGATAAAGCGGAAAGTTTACCCGGATAAAACTAAGTCCTCAAGTCTTTATCCGGTCTACGATGGTCACAATCTTCTAAAATCATATCTTTCCATTTATAGTAGCGGCGATTCTCATCAAAGGAAATAGTCTCGCCGCCTACTATAAATAGAAAGACAACGATGTTGAATCCTTCAAGATTCATGTTTCTTTGAGTTCTATGTTTTGTCTTCTAGGTTAAAGTTAAATATCATACTTGTATAAATAGCATAAGAAGAAGAGTGAAAAGTTTAAGCTTGTGAATTGTAAAATCACACACACACAAGCCAACTTTTCACTCCTCCAAATCTAACTTTATCCTTGAGCTAGCTCGGTGGGTTCTAAGAGTTGTGCTTAGACTTAGCCTAAGCTTAGAGAGGAGTCACACCAAACCTTGTCTTTCAATCCCAAGTACTATTCATGAAGTACTTGGGTAACATATTCTTTGATTTATTTCTAATAAGAATATGATGTTGAAAATTACCTCGTGTGTTTTACTTATGTTAATTTCAGTCATTATTCACTGTTAATATTGTTTTACGTACTTAATTGATTTTAAACAATAGTGAATAGGGAACAACAAAAACTCAATTGACATCAATTATCTCAATTTTTGGACAAACCAATTAAATAGAAGGATTACCCACGGGTTATACCTATTCTTTTCAATAAACTAATTTTACGATTTGTAAGTAAAATAAATTACTTAAAACTTATATTGTGATATAGTTATTAGTCGAGGATATATATATACAACTTTTTGAGATATATTGATAGAACTTGATATGTTTACACCTTTTTGAACTATAGGTTTAAATCGAACAAATGAGTATATAAATTGTAACATAACTTTGGAAATCGTTAATTTACATTTCGTAAATTAATTATTTAGATTAAATAAAACCTCTTTCGATTATAAAACTTATTTGAACAAAATAAAACAATATACCTTTCTATATAAAACTTTGACATCTAGTCGAGTCATATCCTATTTTGCCAAAATATGTATATATAAACTTATCGCTTTATTTGTATACATGGGTCATATCAACTTTCGTCAAAATATAAGTAACTTGTTATATTTTATAATAGCCAATATAACTTATTATATTCTTATATGATAATCATCAATGAGGAAATCTATTCATAACTTGCACCATCAAATTTTTCTAAAAGGTATTAAGTAAGGCCATTACTTAAATTTCTGAAATACTCTTATGTTATCCACTAAAAGCGATACATAGAGATATTTTACAAGTATGCACGTTAAGTATATACCCTTAAAATAATGATTACATAGTCCATTAATGTCTAAACTCATATGTAATTATTTCCGTACATCGTCATTCGATTATCATCAAACCAAGTCTTGTTCATTCTTGATATCTCTTACTGTATACCCTTCTAAGTATTATCATTTGGTCATCATTGAACCAAAGTCGAAATTCCTTCCTCGAGATTCCTTCCATGTCATACTCTCCTAAGCCGAGAACCATCAAAACTTTGTAAATTTTCTAATATACATAATACCACATAAGCAACAACAACAACAACAAAAACATTTAAAATTTATAAAGTTAGTTAAACTTTATCGAGTCTTAAACATGAGTAAAGACTAAATATGCCGTACTTAATTAGGTTGCGTGTCGGAGCCGTGCACTATCACTCCTTGATTTAATTCCATTTAGACTTCATATTGCACATTGCCAAGGTGAGTTTCATAGCCCTACTTTTACTTGTTTTATAAGCTGTTTGGGGAAGATACATGCTCATTTTTACTTAAATGATTTAATTACTAAAATTACGCATTCTATGCATACTATGCCATTTGATTGATATGTTTTAAGATACATCATACCTAGATGCTTTAAGGACCACACAAAACCTTTGACCTAGAATATTACATGACTTAGCCTCTTCATGAACCGTCAATTCTGCCGGAAGCGAATGTAATAAATAGATCTATTGGGAGTGACTTCCTGTTCGGTTGACCCGCTTGGGTCAAGGCGAAACATATAGCATGTCGGGACCGAGTCTATTGGGATAAACACTCGCCATGGGCTCCTTATTTGTATGACTTCCTTGTGCATACATAAACTATCGTAACCGGTTGCATGAACTTAGTGCTAGCGTAATAGATTCAAAATATGACATTATATTCGTTGTAATGTACATATACCCTACTTATGGTCCACTAATAAAATCTCTTGTATGAAATCCTTTTATGAATTGAAATCATAAACTTTATGACATTACATGAGGCGTAATGATCATCAAAACCAAATTTGAAGCAAAGGTCTTGAAATCCCTTTTAAATAAACCTATGAACTCACAGTAGGTGACCCCTTTAGCATGTATCTTGAGGTTTTGAGGTGATAGCTTATCTTTAGAAGCGCAAGGCAAAGGCATGGCATGGTCATAGACGACTCTGATTTATGTATTGGGACCACCTTTTTATAATGGGCCATTTTCCGCATCAAATCAAAAATGTAAACATTGTTTTTAAGAAATGAATAAAAGTTATTTATAAAAATCCGTTGTTCTATGCTTATGTTGTGATACCAATTTAGTAGCACCCAATACTTGTATGCTTCATTGAGTCATTTTGGGGTGTTACACAAGGCGAGTCCCATTCATGACGATCCTCTGCGCGAGAGAACCAAGGCGCCGATCCATTGGCATCTAGGGATGTGCCAATGGACCAACTTAATGGAGGAGCTTGGTTTGGGCTGCTGCACCGAGCTACATTGGTCGTGACTAAAGTCAAGTATCTTGGAGAGAGTAGCCGAGGCCTTGAAGGACGAACAAATTGCGTTGCTAGAGGCCCGTTTGGCGGTGCTCGGTGAAGCGGGCGGCGCTCTTATTCCCAAAAACTTCTTGGGAAAAGATGTCGTTCTTGGCCCAAGTGAGCCGAGGGCGTCTTTGCGTTAGAAGAGTACAAGGCTTCTTGCGTGCGGGTATTAATTATTTGGAGAAGGCGAAGGATGAGCACTTCTCTCGGTTGGGAGAGTTTAGTGCGGCCGTGGATGGTATGTTGGAGAAGCGGAGATGAAGCTTATGGCTCGGCGTGAGTATGATGAAGAGTCTGTATCCTCGACTTGTTTCCACAATGCGAGGCGTGGGTGGCTCATCCGCCATGGTTTGCGCCTTCGCCGCCTCGGCACTTTGGAGTCTCGAGAGGTAACGGCACCATCGGGAGTGTTGTTCTTGGCGTTGGCGCGGGGCAAGGTGGAGGCTATAAAGAGCTTCATGAGGGTGGCCTTTTGAAAGTGTCGCGAGCAGTGCCGGGTATAGCGAACATGCGTATGATGATCACGGTCGTTGCGATGGGGAAGATGAAGCTGTTAGAGCTGCCTCTAATTGCGCAGTTGTGATTGGGCGCGACGAGGATTATCCCATAGGTGTAATTATGGAGGGTTGACCTTGGCCCACCACCGTCTTGATGATGCGAGCGCTGACTGATTATTTTTGAGCTGATGAGTCACATTGCGGTGCCTATCTTTGCTCGCCCGCGACATCCTGAACCCTTTGCCCTTGAAAAGGAAATCCCTTTGAAGGAATCCTTAGAAGCCCATGCTATGAGGCTTGTAAAGAAGAAGGCGTGAAGGGAAGGCCATTCAATGTGGTCTTGGCGCAGTAACGTCTCCTAGATCCGGCGGGGTACATTAATGTTGCCACAGTATCGCGCCGGATTATGATTTGTTGAAGAAGTCAAAGGAGGTGGGACGCTGCAAGCCATGTGGAGAGCTCACATCTTAGGCGTTGTAGTAGTATATAGGTTGTAGCTTCTTTGTAAATATCCTTTTGTAAGAACTCGTGGTCCTTAATAAAATTTTCCTTTTGTTGAATGTGTGTTGATGTGGTTGCAACTTATAATGTTTGTACTTAGTTATCTGTCTTTGCATAAAAAATGTCCTCGTTGTCTAAGAATCAAACTATTACATAAGCGCGAAGAATATATGAAGTCCATAATCATGTATGAAAGTCATGATCTTGAAACATAATGTCTAAGTACTTTTATCATAATCGTGTATGGTGTGATATGCAGCGTACTGTAAATATCATATCAAGGAGTCAAGAGTCTTGATTCCTAGTTTGTTAAACGCGCACAGTATGCATTGTTGCGCATCCATCATGGAATGCGCATTGAACTTATTCCAACGTCTTGAAAATAAGGTGTTTAACAAGGATGCATGATCCAATGTTGATGGGTTTGCAACCCTCTTACTCAACGAGTTATTTAGTAGGTTTACTCATCCTTTGCACCATCGTGGGTTTAGTAAGTGCATGCACGCCATGTAGGCAAAAGATAATATAACAACAATGTTGAAACATAAATATTATGTAAATAATAAATTGAAATGTGTCATGAGTTAGCTAAAAACATGACGTTTATTAATACTTGCAAGTTTTGTAAAAGAAAAAGACATTTGCCTAAGTAAAATAGAATGTAAATACGGATATTTATTGAGCACTATACTAAAATGCGGAGTGTCCGTGTACCGGGCGTGGCCGTTCCTAGAATAACATCGTTTGAGATTGCGGATGTTCCATGTGCGTGGTAGCTCACGACCATCCATGTCACGCAGACTTATGCAGCGCCTTTTCCTAATGCTTCAATGACCTCATAAGGTCCTTCCCACTTCGGTCCAAGTTTTCTGTATCTTACGCATGGCTCGCATCATTGGCGCGATATCTGAAGTCGCACGGTGCGAATGAGACGCTTGAACTTTAACATCGTAGTATCCCTTCATTTTGACTTAGCTCTCGCCTCACATATAGGCTGCGTGCTCGCGTTTTCTTCCAACAGTCCAAGTCAATCGCGTTCATCGTCATTGGTTGTAACATTAACTTCGGCGGTCGAATAGTTGGCATCGATTTCGGTGGTATGACGACTTCGTCCCATAGACAAGAGAAAGGGAGTGTCTCCGTGCTAATTTTGATTGAAGTGCGGTGCGCCCACAAAACATGCGATAATTCCTCCACCCACCTTCCTTTGTGTTTGTCTAAGCGTGCTTTAATTCCTTCACCTAGACTACGATTTGCACGCTCGACCAAACCATTGGTTTGTGGGTGTTTAAGCGACGTGAAGTGTTGTGCAATATTGATTTCCGCACCATTCCTTGAAAGGTTGTCGCGTAATTGTTTTCCATTGTCGAGATCATTTCCCGGTGTAATCCGAAGCGGCATCGATATTTTCCTAAACAAATCGTTTTACACGGTTACTGTGATTGTCACGACCGCCTTTGCCTCAATCCATTTAGGGAAATAGTCTATAGCCACTATAAAGAATTTCAATCCCCACTACAACAGGGAAGGGGCTGCAATGTCGATACCCCATTTATAGAATGGCCATGGCGGCGTAATAGGTGTTAGCTCTGTTGTGGTTGGCGTGGAATTGATGCAGTGAACTTGGCGGTGGCAAACTTTCTTATTAAGTCCCGCGTCGCGGTGCATCGTGAGCCGGTAGTATCGACCGTAAGCGCGTGCTACAACGGACCGTGGTCCGAGTGCATACTACATGAACCGGCGTGGATCTCTCGGTGCGTAATCTGCTTGAAGGGTCCGACACGCCGAAGCCATGGTTGTAGAAAGAACACCGATATAATATACCATCCCGAAGTTCAAACCTACTGTGATGTACGCCGTATTCGTCGGGCATCCTACGCTCTGAGCACGTCGCCTTGTTTATAAACTCAACGATTGGGGTCATCCATGTAGGACCTTGTTCCTCTATCACCGTGGATATCTCCATCTCCGAGATAGACTTGCTCTTCAGGGTTTCCACCAATAATTGTTTTGATAGGTGCGCAAAGCTTGTGGATGCAATCTTACTTAAAGCATCCGCCAGTCTGTTCTCCCCTCTAGGAACTTGTTTGATTGTAAACCTGTCAAAGCCCTGGATTAGTTACTTGGTCTTGTCGAGGTATTGAATCATGTTTTCCTCTTTAGCCACATACTCTCCCAACACATGGTTAGCTACTAAGCGAGAATCCACATTTGCTTCTAGGTTGCGTATGCCCATTCATTGTGAATTCAAAGCGTGGTGCGTAAGTGAATTCCATTCATACGGACTCGTGAGGATAAGGCACGCTCGACCCGTCTCGCATGAAGATCCATCCGTAAATAGGATCCATGGTTCTTGTCGTTCCACCTTACTTTGTGAAGGTGCATCGTCGATGTCTGGTTTTTCGATGATGAAGTGCGCTAGTATCGCCCTTTAACCGCAAAGATCGTGGTGCAGTAGGAGATGTTATGCTCACCTAGCAACACACTCCACTTCTATAGTTGTCCGATCGTCGGGTTTGGAGATGATTTTCTTAATAGGTTGGTATGTGATTACTCTATTGGGTGCGCTGGAAGTACTGCTTGTTGCCGTTTGGCGGCGAATACTAATGCCAAGACCAACTTCTCCATTGCGCTATAGTTAATCTCTGTTTTCTTGAGTGCTTTGCTTACAAAGTATACGGTGTTTGTCTTGAATTCACATGTCATCGATAATCTTCTTGTTGTTGCTCCATTAGTCGCGGATAAGTACATAATTAATTCTTCCCACAGGGCGCGACTAGCGAGGAGCTATTGCTAAGTCTTGTTTAAAACGTATGAAAGATTCTTACCTTCGTAGTCCAAATAAAGTCTCCCTTCTTTGTACACTTCTTGAGTGTTTTGAAGAGAGAGAGTGACTTGTCTGCTGATTTGGACAAGAATCTATTCAAACCGGCCAGTTTTCCATTTAGAGATTGGACTTCCTTCAACGTACGTGGTGAAGGAAGTTGGATGACAACCTTCATTTTTTCTGGACATGGTTTGATGCCATCGGGCTCTATCAAATATCCGAGGAACATGCATACATGGCGCCAAAAGTGCATTTCTTAGGATTTAGCTTCATGTTGATCTTTTTAGTGTCTTAAATGTTTCCTCAATGTCGCGCACAATTCATCCTCCGTATGGCTTTTTATGACAAGGTCATCAACATAAACCTCTAGGTTGCGGTCCACCTTTTCAAATCGTTGTCTACCAATCGTTGGTAGGTGGCGCTGCGTTCTTCAAGCCAAAGGGCATCTTAGTATAACAATAGGCGCCTTGGCTTGTATGGACGGCCGTTTTTCTTCATCTTCTTTAGCCATCTGGATTTGGTGGTATCCTTTGTATCGTCTAAGAAGCATTTAAGTGGTATCCGCACAAGATTCTATCTTCTAGTCTATCTCGGTAGTGGGTAGCGATCTTGTGGACATGCTTTGTTGAGATCCGTGAAGTCCACGCACATCCGCCAACTACCGTCGCTCTTCTTGACCATCTTTGGGTTGGAAAGCCGGTCATGGTAATAGACTTCTCGCATGATACACGCATCCACAAGTTTATGTATACGCGGAATTGCTTGCGCGGCTCGGAGCACGGCCGCGCTTCTTCGTCGTCTTGGGAGTATCCTTGTTGGATTCTCAACTTGTGTTACATGTCGGCGTGGTACACGGTCATGTGCTTTGGTTCCCATGCAAAGATATCCGAGTTCTTTTGCAAGAGTGCGCACAGCCGCCTGCCGTTATCGAGATAGCGATCCCGATCGATAATTCTTGCTACTGGTGTCGGGATGAATTGAGACCCTCGGGTTTGGTACTTTAGTTGCGCATTTGATCGGAATGTGTTAGTCTCACATGTAATTGTGTTACATTCTCCGGTGGTATGGTGGTATTGTGAGAGTAACATTGCCTCCTCCACCGGAAATTTGAGCATCCCATGTCTTTGTGAGGCGGTATTGCGGCGTATGGTGAAATCCACGGTCTTCCAATAATGCCATTGTATGGCGAAGGGATTTGATCACCATAAAATTCATCGGTGTCGTGGGTGTTCTTTATTACCAACATTGACTAGTAGGCGTATTTGCCCCATGGGCCATATCTTTCTCTATAAAACCGATCAAGCACGTCATGGCCGGGCTTAGCCGACTTGTATCTCGGTCGCGATCGTTTGAAGCTTGATGTTCATACATTATATCTGCGGATGCTCCTCCATCAACATACATGCGGTGGATATCGTGACCCCTGCATTAATTTCAATGGTGGCGGTTCTACCACTGCGTTGTCCGCAACCAAGGTGGGGAAGGAGATTTCGCTTCAGCGGAAAACTTTTGGTGATCTTACGCCTAGTCATTATTTGCCATGATTGTATTTTAAAGGTACCATTTTGAGGGTCGTTTAAGCCCTTATTTGATCACTTTTGTATCCGTTATTGCTTAATATCGTTCCTTTTCACTTTTAGGTCTCTTGAAGGCAAAATCTTTGGAATGGCACTTATTTGGACGAAAAGGCGCGAATATCTGAAGAAAATGGCCAAAGTCGAATCGAGACACTCAAAGCTGCTGAAAGCAGGCGGCGGCGTCGGTGTTAGCTGCGGCGCCGTCGGAGGAATTTGTGACGATCTGAAGAGAAAACCCTATTTTCAAGTGGCGACGTCGGGCTTTAAAGAGTAGGCCGTCGCTACTCGGGCGGCCTAGATGCGACCAGACGGCGTCGAGAAGGCGAAGAGGCGGCGTCACGGACATAAGGTGGCGCCGTCGCAAGGTTAACGTGGCCAGCGAAACCCTAATGGCGGCGACACGGCGGCGTCACAAAACATAAGGTGGCCGTCGCATATGTAATATTATATATAGAATCCGAATTTTTCGGTTTAGGAGAGTCTTTTGGGTAAAACCTAAAACCGAACCAAGGGTGTCTTATACAGATATTTTAGGGTTCCAAACCCTATCTTACATCAAGATAAGTATTTACTTCATCAATTCAATTATGTCTTTGATTATTTGTGTGTATGCTTGCATGTTCTCCATGTCCGGCTAATTTATTTGTGTGTTTGCTTAGGGAGTATGAAACTTAATTATTGAATATTGATTGGTTGTTTCTTATCTTAGTTGATTAATGATCTAGTAATGCGATAGGTCATTCGTTGTGTATAATGCTTGATTCATCTTTGTGAACCTTAGAATATAATTACACGAGTAGTTGTAAGCTAAACCATCCAAAGAGTGCCTTAGAGTAAGAGTTTATTATCCTAGTGGGTTTTGTAGGCGAGACCCTTTGGTAAGTTCAAAGAGTTAGGGAGAAAGCATACCTACAACTTTAGACACACAACGCAACTAAGAATAAGGGCGTGACAACTCAACCATCAATAGGAGATAATTAAGGAGTAGTAAAACCTAAGTAAACACATCTTTAAACTATCATACGAGCACACATTAATTAGACATAGACTACCACCACCTTAGTTTAGATAATTAGATAATAGTAGAGTAATCGGTGAAATACCAACCCCCAAATCCAATACCGAGATTCGTACCTTTCAATTTCCTAAAAACATAAAAAGATAAAAATAATCTTCCTCAACCTTAACCTTAGCGTAGTAACTTCTCACTAGCATTCCTATTCCCTAGAGAGCGATATCAATACCGTGGCTTACCTAATACTACACTACAACGATTAGGTTCCTTTGCCTGGGGTGTTGAAAAACTTGCTCGACGAAAGGAAGTTCCTTTGACCCCGAGCAGCGCTGCGTAAGCGTATCAAGTTTTGGCGCGGCTGCGGGAATAGAATAGCTAGTTAGTAGTCCACCTCGTTTAGGTTCTTTGCTTGATTCCTATCAAGTAAATTTTTCTCATTTTAGCTTCCTCTTAGTCTATCCCCTTCTTCGTGACCTTTGTTCGTAACACCCATCACTTTTCATCATGGAAGATGATAACCAACCACCACTCATCAACCCACCACCAAATGACCCGCCAAGAGCCCGTACTCTTGGTGAATACTCAAGACCAAGCCACCTAGGCTATAGGAACACCATTGAGCTTCCGACCAAGCCCAAACTACGGCCTGCGATCCGACACCATCCGGTTGGTGCAAAGCGGATGTGCATTCCATGGACTTCGTTCGAAGATCCAAATCGACATCGAGGATTTCCTCAAAATTGTCGATTCCATCGACCTTGATGCTACTACTCGGGAGACCACGCGCTGCGTCTCTTCCAATTCTCTCTGGGACCAAGCTAGTAATTGGCTTGGCGACTTCCATGGCTCCATCTCAAGTTGGGATGATCTTACCTCTCGCTTCCTTGCTCAATTTTTCCCACGGGAGAACCACTAAGCTTAGGAATGACATCTTGATGTTCCAACAACGTCAAGGTGAATCTCTCTGAAGCATGGACCCGATTCAAGGACTTACTTCATAAAGTCCTCATCACGGCATTGATCTTTGGCTCCAAGTCCAAATCTTTTATGATCATGTCAACTTCCCCACTAAGCGATCCATTGACCAAGCGGCGGTGGAAAACTTAGTGATCTCACCGCGGAAGAATCATGGGGTATAATAGAGGACCTTGCCCTCTCGACAACGAAAGTTGGGATGACCCCGTGAGCTACCTAAAACCGTCAAGGCAATCTCCTTGCCTTCCATCAACTCACAACCTTCCGACCGTAGGATGATCGAACTTGAAGATCAAGTTAAATTCCTCATGAGTTCCTACGAAAATCCTAAGTCTTCACACCATGTGAACAAAGTTTCTTCCTCGTGCGAGCCGTTTGTGATCCTCATAACACGCGCTAGCACCGATCCCGAACACGCTTCCGTTGACTCGCATCCTCGCGTATTAATGGGCGGGAGGAAGATTCCTACAACACCGGACCTAGGAATTTCAATGAAACCCGTGAGGCATGGAAAAGCAAGCCCGACTTCTCACGGGACAAACCAAAGAATTCACCTCTAATGATTTCTCATGGCCCCACCTAACGGTCCTAACCAACAAAACATCGAAGGGATGTTGCAAAACCTAGTTGCATCCCAAGAAACCCAAATGGCTAAGCTCTCGGACCGCTTTAACCATCAACAAGCCGAGATGGATAGGAAGATAGACAACCTTTTGAAAGCCATAACCAATAGTGATAGGAAGGTTAGTGCTATCTCAACTCCGAACCTTGGTATAGAGATTAAGGATCCAAGCAAGCTAACTAAGCACGTTCAATTCGTCAATACCATCGCCTTAGTGAAACACGATAGAAACGGATGACGAAGAGGACCATACGCTTGTGAATAATGAAACACCGAGGAAGTAGATGAAGTAGACATTGACTATTTCAACAAATTTCCTACGGAAGAAGAACTATCTCGCCACCCTCACTTAGTGCGTGACCTCCGTCACATGTATGTTAGGAAAAGCCCTAGAATCAAGTTTGGGAACCCTTGGAATCTTAACATACCATGTTGCATAGGACACCTTTTTGTGGCAAAGGCCTACATTGATCGCAAATCCCAATCAACATAATGACTAGCACCTACTACAATTGGATAATGAAGAAGCCTATCCCAACTAGGCAAGACCCGATAATCCTAGGGATAAGTGCAATTTTCTTGGTAGAGTTAAGGGATTGCCCGTCTATGTAGGTAGTTTCACGTTCCTACGGACTTCATAATTGTGGATGATATTAGCACGACCATAGACTCTAGCTTGTCCCGTTATTCTAGGAAAACCTTTCATAGAAAGCAGGGATGACCTATGACCCCTCGTTAGGAGTAGTGCGATTCAAGGATGAGACCGACGACATAGCTTACCAAATGCCGTTTAAGATTGAGAAGTTTTCATCACTCTCTAATGATGAAAAGGAACTTAAGTTGTCGGTCTATTATAGGAATGATAAGGATAGGGAAAGGGAGTAGATTATGTTATGGCTAAGATTTTCGGGTTCTATAAGGATTGTTTGAACTTAGGACGAAATATAGGACCGAGTGGGAGAGGACGAACTCTTAGAGAGGTGCATCATAGGACACTTCTACAACATGGAATCCCGGTGAGAGACCGTCAAGAGGCGGTAATGAGAAAGCGTGGGAGCACGACTACGAGTCTAGCTACAAGACTCTTAAATAAAGAAAAGCGCTTCGTGGGAGGCAACCCATGCTTAATTGTTTGCTTGTTAGTGTCATATATCTTTTATTAATTGTTTATCCTCATGTTTAAATTTGTAAAAATGCTTTATTTTGTTTTAACCTCGTCTTAATTGCATATAAAGGTATTTTACATAAGGGATAAGTGTAGGGAGGATTACACACGTTTTCAAAAGCGTAAACATGAGAATAACAATTAACTAAAAGATATATATGTTTGTTTGTTCGAGTCAAATGCTTGTATCGAGTCATAATGGATGTTTTTGCGAAATTTTTCCAGATTCTAAAGATGTAAATTTTCGAATTTTTTTGAGAAAATCGCGAGCAGTTTTGTCGGGATAACTGGCGGCGTCGAGATTGCAACTGACGGCGTCGGGAAGGAGTAAAACATCGGATCACTTTTCTCGTTTTACGAGCTACTTATAAATTTTGGAATTTTCGGTCTTAATTTTCTTAGAAATTCAGTAAACATCCATTCCACAAGCATTATATCCTAGTTTAAATCGAGTCTTATATATATTATTACCGCCGATTTTACGCGAAGGTTTCGTTTGTTTTCTTCAAGTGTGCGGGTTTAGTTTGTCAAGAAGAAGTTACACAAGATTGGAAGGAGCTTTTCACGCATAATTCTTCTTGGAAAGGATTTAACCACCACTTTACGGATCTACCGAGCTAATCGGGGAGTATTAGTTTCTTTCGTTTTGATTACCTTCTTTTATCATAACTTTGATACTTTCGGGAACATTGGGGACAATGTTCGGTTTAAGTGTAGGGAGGAAAATAAAGCGGGAACTTTGAAACTATGCTTATCCTTGATTATTTGCTTTGTCAATTGTGATTGTGTAATAAACCATGAGAAAATGTCGGTTAGGGTAATTTTGGCACCAAATTTAAAATTTTCATGACATATAGGAGTGGGCCATTAGTCTTAACAAAAGCGTCTCACGGATAGGAAGTTATATGACTAGCACAAAACCCTTTACCACCCAAATTCCACCCAAAATGTGAGGATCGCCCTTAGATTAGTAGGAATTAAAAGCATTCATCTTCAATGCTTAGAGTGTGAACCGGTAGTATATTAGATTCTAGAACTTGTTTTGTGATGCATTCGAGATCATAAGTGAGACTACACTTGTGTAGTTAGGAATAACTAAATGATAAGAGGCATTAGGATAACCCTTGTTTGATACCGTAATATAATTACTTCTTCCACATCGGTTGAGTAATTCCCCACACCCTGCGTTGTACTCATCTTTAGTACACGATACCCTAGTTAACCCCTCGAGCCTATCCTTTTCGCGGTTCTCGTGATGTTTCGGTTTTCGAATATCAATGAAAACATTGTTTACACCCCCCAAATATACACCCAAATCGCCTTAGCCTACCCTTATGCACTCACTTTTAGTGCAAATGTTTGTTATCACCCTAAACCCTTAGTTCAATTATCGGTTGCTTGCATGAGTTGCTAAGTCGAGTCATATCCTTTGTATCTGATTTTGGGACGATTGGGATTCATGGGAAAAGTTAAAGTTTATGAAATGACGGAAGGGAGCGTTAAATTCAAATTCCCTTTGTTTGCGTAATAATGTACCCCAAGTGTTTTGATCTTTTCAATTCGGGTCAAATTAGTGTTAGAGTAATAAAAACTCAAGTGTAGGGATGTGCCTATAAATCCCTATCATTTTGATGTTACCGTAGAGGATGGTAGAGTAAAAGTGTATGAAAAAAAAAAAAAAAAAAAAAAAAAAAAAAAAAAAAAAAAAAAAAAAGAAAAAAAAAAAAAAAAAAAAAAAAAAAAAAACATACGGGCTACCATCCTACATCTATCCTTTAAATTTATGTTTGTTTATTTCCGTTACCTAGAGTTTTAGAGTGTCGAGTCTTGGCTTAGCAGCGCCATTCTTCGTATGCATTTAACATAGAGATTTTGACTTGCCACCACTAAATAGCCTATCCCACCAAACCCTTGTTTCCCTACCGTAAGCCTAACATTACAACCCTTTAAAGACCTCTTTGATAGTCTTTCCTAGGTGCTTCGTAAGCGATGGAGGTTTGATCTATTCTCAAGCCTATGGTAATCTATGTACTAGGACCGGTTAATGAGTGTTTATCTTCCATTTCCTATTTGTTATATTTCATATATACACCGAGAGAGATGTGAGTATCCAAACACCCCATGTGAGGTGCTAGTATGTAATTCCGTGCTTGTTATGACTTTTGGGGGCTTATATGTGTTGTGGACCGTTTTAAATCAATGCTTCATGACCCCAACTTATAAATTAATTGGCTAAAAGCACATTTGCTTGAGGACAAGCAAATAACAAGTGTAGGGATATTTGATAAGGTTTTAAAGGTACCATTTTGAGGGTCGTTTAAGCCCTTATTTGATCACTTTTGTATCCGTTATTGCTTAATATCGTTCCTTTTCACTTTTAGGTCTCTTGAAGGCAAAATCTTGGAATGGCACTTATTTGGACGAAAAGGCGCGAATATCTGAAGAAAATGGCCAAAGTCGAATCGAGACACTCAAAGCTGCTGAAAGCAGGCGGCGGCGTCGGTGTTAGTTGCGGCGCCGTCGGAGGAATTTGTGACGATCGAAGAGCCAAAATGCTATTTTCAAGTGCGGCGTCGGGCTTTAAAGAGTAGGCCGTCGCTACTCGGGCGGCCTAGATGCGACCAGACGGCGTCGGAAAGCTGAAGAGGACGGCGTCACGGACATAAGGTGGCGCCGTCGCAAGGTTAACGTGGCCAAGACGAAACCCTAATGGCGGCGACACGGCGTCGTCACAAACATAAGGTGGCCGTCGCATATGTAATATTATATATAGAATCCGAATTTTTCGGTTTTAGGAGAGTCTTTTGGGTAAAACCTAAAACCGAACCAAGGGTGTCTTATACGATATTTTAGGGTTCCAAACCCTATCTTACATCAAGATAAGTATTTACTTCATCAATTCAATTATGTCTTTGATTATTTGTGTGTATGCTTGCATGTTCTCCATGTCCGGCTAATTTATTTGTGTGTTTGCTTAGGGAATATGAAACTTAATTATTGAATATTGATTGGTTGTTTCTTATCTTAGTTGATTAATGATCTAGTAATGCGATAGGTCATTCGTTGTGTATAATGCTTGATTCATCTTTGTGAACCTTAGAATATAATTACACGAGTAGTTGTAAGCTAAACCATCCAAAGAGTGCCTTAGAGTAAGAGTTTATTATCCTAGTGGGTTTTGTAGGCGAGACCCTTTGGTAAGTTCAAAGAGTTAGGGAGAAAGCATACCCTACAACTTTAGACACACAACGCAACTAAGAATAAGGGCGTGACAACTCAACCATCAATAGGAGATAATTAAGGAGTAGTAAAACCTAAGTAAACACATCTTTAAACTATCATACGAGCACACATTAATTAGACATAGACTACCACCACCTTAGTTTAGATAATTAGATAATAGTAGAGTAATCGGTGAAATACCAACCCCCAATCCAATACCGAGATTCGTACCTTTCAATTTCCTAAAAACATAAAAAGATAAAAATAATCTTCCTCAACCTTAACCTTAGCGTAGTAACTTCTCACTAGCATTCCTATTCCCTAGAGAGCGATATCAATACCGTGGCTTACCCTAATACTACACTACAACGATTAGGTTCACTTGCCTAGGGTGTTGAAAAACTTGCTCGACGAAAGGAAGTTCCTTTGACCCCGAGCAGCTGCGTAAGCGTCTAGTTCTTAGTGATTGGTCCCGGATGGCGCCACTGTTAATACAAAGTTGGGCGTTCCTTGTTTGGACTCGGTTCTCGTATCAATTAGACCTTGATGCTTGAGACTGCGCACTAAGTAAGCAGAAAACACCGTTAGGCTTATCGTGGGATTGTCTCCCGATTATCCTCAGCGTGAGAGTAAGTAATCGGTTTTAGGGTTTAGTGGAGAGTTACGGTTTTAGATCGTACCTTTAATGAGGCTTGAGATGCCCTTTATATACACACAAAATTCTGTTGGTTTCGTGTTCCCCAACCTTGGCGTATCCCGCCTAAGTCGATCAATCAATGCATATCCATAAATAAGAGATATCGATATCCGAAGCCATAAATAACCCGGGTTTGGGCCTTCGTGAGCCCAAACCGTTCTGAAGTTAGCCCATTCGCATTGGGCTCGCTAGTAGCGTTCATTGGTCGGGTTCATGACCGAATGTGGACTATCGTCATCACTTAGGTTCTATGGTTGAAACGAAGCAAAACAAGCTACTTTGGTTTTGAACTTGAGACCTTAATGTTCTTTCATTTAGCTTTCCTATGACCTTATCTACGGGGTGATATTTGGACTCTTTAATATTTATGACTTCATCATTTAAAGGTTCTTCTTCTTCATTTATCTTTTTCTTTATTACTATAGCTTCACTTTCTACAATCTCGTCATCGACAAGAGGCGGAGAGGGTTTGGGTGGACTTTCATCAAATTTTATATTTAATGAATCTTCTACCTTCATTGTTTCTTTGTTTAATATGACGTAAGCTTTGCTATTTGGAGAGTAACCTAGAAAGATACCTTCGGTTGATTTAGGATCAAATTTTGTAAGGTAATCTTTAGTGTTAAGAATAAAACATTTGCTTCCAAAGACTCTAAAGTGATTTAACGTAGGCTTTTTGCCTCGGAGTAACTCATATGGAGTTTTACCTAAGATTGGTCTAATTAAGACTCGATTTTTTATGTACGTTGAAGTATCAACGACATTACACCACAACTTTTGAGGTATGGATTGTTCATTAAGCATGGTTCGACTCATTTCTTGTAGGGTTCTATTCTTTCTTTCTACTACCCCATTCGATTGTGGAGTGCGTGGGCCGAGAAGTTGTGAGTAATACCATTAGCGTCACAAAAGGCTCAAATTGCACTTCATTATCGAATTCCCTACCATGATCCGTCCTAAAAGATATTATAGGACTTCCTAGTTGTCTTTGGATCTTTTGCTTAATATTTCAAAATAATTAAAGGTTTCCGTTTTGTTCTTTAAAATTTTGTCCATGTATACCTAGAGTAATCATCCACTATGACCAAAGTGTAGTAGTTGCCTCCATAACTTTGGATAGCGGATGGACCAAATAAATCCATATGTAGTAATTCTAGACACCTAGTTGTAGACACCATGTTTTTAGCTTTTATGACTAGAATGAGCTTGTTTTCCTACATTACAAGCATCACAAAAGTGATGTTCATATTTTAACTTAGGTAGATCTCTTACTAGATCTTTGGATGATAGCGATTGAAGAAGTCGCATGTTGGCGTGACCCAATCTTCGATGCCATAAGGTCGAAGTATCATCCATAGAGGTAAGACATAGTTTGTCTTTAGGTTCATTACCGATTTTAATGACATAGACTCCATGTTTCCTAATTCCTTTTCCAATGGTTATGCCATTTTTAATATCTTACTACGGTTTGGTAAAAAGTACATTGCACTTTTTATCACATATTTGTCCTATACTTAAGAGGTTAAAGTTTAGGTTTTCTACATGACACACATCGTTAATGGTTAGAGATTTGTTAGAAATCGTACCTTTACCGATGATTCTACTTTGCTATTTCCAAACACCACATTACCTCCATTGAAGGATTCATATGTGGAGAATAGATCTCTATTGCGGTCATGTGCCTCGTGCACCCGCTATCCTTGACCCATTCATCCGGGTCTAGGTGGACCTTTAAGCATACCTAAGACAATAATAAACTCAAAGTTTGGTCCCCATTTGTTCATGGGTCCATTAGTGTTAAACATTCCATTCATGTTAGACATGTATGGATAAGATCGATATGCATTCCATGGAGCAAAGTTTTGAAAAGGAAAACCATTTTTCATATTTGGGTTCCATCCCATTTGATGGTTACTTCTTGGATAAGCGTTATTAGGTCTTCTAGATGGATTATGTTTTGAAAAAGATGGAGCTTTGTTTCTTGCAAAAGTAGGATTATATTTTGGAGGTGGTTGTCTAGTGGTGACATGAGTTGGTTTCTTCCTATTAACGATAACAAACTCGGTTCTAGATGAAGAAGCTACGTTATTACTACTATTTGCTACAGCAGATCCACGGATCCTCGGTTGTACACTAGCGGTTCCCTTTTAAGGGATCCGTGGGATCCGCCACAACAAAGCGAGTTTTTCTAGTGCCTTAACAAATTTTGTTTCTTTATTTTCACTAGTTGATGGATCAAGTTGTTGAATACCTAAACCTTTTTGGTTGTTACCGGTTTAACACTATCTAATATCGTATCTAGAGTGTTCGTACTCATTCTAGCAATTTTAGAATCTAGATGATCAACTAGTGTTTGAAGTTGAGCATAAAGTTCACATTCACCACTTGCTATTTTACCCTTTTTCTAAGCGTTTAGTTTAGCTTTTAATTCTATGACTTCTTTATCTAAGCGTTAGTTTTGACTCTTTAAAAGCTTGTTTTTGTTAATTAGTTTTAAGCTAATATTGCATAGTTTGTCATATTCATTATGCAATGAGTCGTCATCAAGTGATGAGCTACTATAGTATTCGTGACATACCTCGTCATTTGCCATGAGACAAATTTCTTCGTCCTCCTCGTCGCTCATTCCCCACGTGCCGCTCACGAGCGCCTTTTGATCATCCGTTTGGGACACTTACTAATAAAGTGGTTTGGGTCCCCACATTTAAAGCAAGTCGATCATCTTTTGGCTTCTCGTCCTCTTTGCTTTTCCAAAGCCTTTCTTATCGTCATACGGTTGTTTGACGTATCTTCCCTTTCTTCTAAAGAACTTTTAAAGTCCTCACCGCCATAGCGTACTCCTCGTCGTCACTACTCGAAGAGGAGTTCTCTTCATCGCTTGAAGCCTTTTTGGCTTTAAGGGCAAGAGATTTGTGTTTCTCTTTCACCTTTGAGGCTTGGTCTTTAGCAAGGACAAGCTCGTAGACTTTTAGGTTGCCTATGAGTTCATCGAGGTGAGAATTGTCAAATATTTTGACTCTTGATCGCCGTTACCTTGGATCTCCACTTGATGGAAGTGCCCTTAGATATCTCCTAACATGGTTACGGCTAGAAAAAGATTCATCAAGTGCTTGTAAAGATGTAATAATAGTATTAAAGTTAGCAAATGAATGATCTATAGTTTCCTCATCCGATATTGAAAATTGTTCATATTGTTGAAAAAATAAATCAATTTTATTATTTTTAACTTGTTGGTTGCCTTGATGAGTTACAACTAAAGAATTTCAAATTTCTTTAGAGATTTTAAGCATAGAAATTCTTTCTAATTCCTTTTTCGGTAAAGCATCATATAAAACCATTTTTGCTTCACTATTTTTAGAAAGCTTTTTCTTCAATTCATCATTTAGTTTATCATGAGGTATGTTAACTACACTCCCTTTATCATCTTTTGAGGTAGCCTCAAAATCGCCTTCAACAATAATGTACCAAAGATCAATATCTTTAGATTTCACATATGTTTGAATCTATTTTCCAATATATAAAACCATTAGTTTCAAGTTACGGTGGTGGTTGCATAGATTGCCTTCCTTATAATTTTCGAACCCATAGTGATCGAAAATTTTAAAATACAATTTTACTTTAAAACTTTTATAAACTTAGCTCTTGATGCCAATTGTGGAAAACTAGAAGGGGTTGAATAGTTTTGCGATTTTAAGTTAGTTTCTAAAACTTTAGATTCGTTAATATGTGAGATCTTATGGATGTAGAGAAGTATAGATCTAATGATAAAGCAAGTAAATAAAGTAAAGCAAAGGGATAGAAATGACACAACCGATGTATAGTGGTTCGGCTACAAGGACACCTTCCTTGCCCTACTCCACTCCCGAGTCACCTACTCGAGATTTCAAGCACTATGTCAACAAACTCCTTCACTTGGCGGAGAAGCCTTCTGGCGTGCTTACACCTTTATCCGGTGCGAAGCTAAATACCGAGTCCGTAATCGTGATGAGGATTGTAAGGCAAGTATGCAACCTTCACCTTGAAGGACGGGCGTTGACTGGTGGAACAATTGCCACAAATCGGTAGGGATTGATGTAGCTTATGGTATGACTTGGACTCAATTTAAGGCTCTCCTGATTAAGACTTCTTGTCCTAGGAATGAAGTTAAGAAGTTAGAGAGTGAGTTACGGAACCACAAAGTTAAGGGTATGCGATATGGCGACTTATACTGTGCTTCCAAGAGTTATCCTTGCTTTGCCACGAAATGGTTCGTGCATCAAGAACTTAAGATTGAAAGGTATACTGATGGATTACCTTTGGCTACTCGAAATGATGTCATCGTTGCCAAACAAGTCAATTTGCAAGAGGCAATTGTTGTGGCTTAGAGTTTGATGGACTCATATGTGCTAGAAGTAGGAAGCAAGAGTAAGAGTGATAGGAATGATAAGAGGAAGAGGAACGAAGTTGCTAAAGGAAATGGCAACAAACGGCAAGAGACAGCCAGAGTGTTCGCCATAGGAAATGGAGGTAGGAATGATTATGAAGGTAGTAAACCTGTGTGTGGTCGTTGTAACCGACACCACCATGGACCATGCCCGAATGTGTGTTGGAAGTGCTCTAAGGTAGGACATATGGCCAAAGACCGAGGTCCCGACCACTTGCTGCACTCAAACTACAGGAGCAATTTGGAAGGCCATCACACTGTTTTGGATGTGGAAAGAAGGGACACTTAAGGAATGAGTCCGAGAGCCGTGGATGAGAGGAAATCCCGGTAATGTGGGAGGATTTTCTAACCGAGGTGTAGGAGGTAATGGCTTAAACCACCGTGAGCGTGAGGTTGTGGAAAACCGGGAAACCATGGTGATAGAAATCGATGAGACATGGGAGCAGTAGCGTGTTTACGCTTATTGGGAAGGAAGCTAGTGAGGACCCTAACGTAGTTACAGATGCGTTCCTTCTCAATAATCGATATCTTCCATCTTGTTTGATCTTCGCGGATATGAGTTTCGTATCCACCAATTTTATGCCATTACTAGGAATCTCCCAAGCACCTCTAGGGTTTAGTTACGATGTGGAATTAGCGAATGGGAATAGAGAAGATAGACACCGTAGTCAGAGGTTGCACCTTAAGTTTCCTAGACCGCCCGTTTAGTATAGATCTATTGCCGATTACCTTAGGAAGTTTTGGCGTCATTATCGGAATGGATTGGTTATCGAAGAGCGGTGCACACATCATTTGTGATGAGAAGATTGTGCGTTCCGTATGGCGGAAAGTTCTCGAGTATACAAAGGGATCGGAGCGATGTGGAAGTCCTTCTCGGTTGAGCATCATCTCTTGTATTAAGGCCCGTATACATCGATGGAGGGATGTCTTTTCTTGGCTTGAATTTCTAAAAGAAAAGCGAAAGTGAAAGACACCTCAATGATGTACCCTCGTTAGAGAATTTCGGATGTGTTTCCGATGATCGGCGAGATTCCACACGTCGACAAGTGGAATTCAAATAGAGTTGATACCGGTGCGGCACCCGTAGCTCCGCACCTTATCGACTTGCTCCAAGAGAATTGGAGGCTGTCTAAACAGCTTGGTGAATTGTCGAGAAGGGATTCATTTGACCAAGTTCGTCACCGTGGGGAGCACCAGTGTTGTTTGTGAAGAAGAAGGATGGATCGTTTCGGATGTGTATCGACTATAGGGAATTGAATAAGTTAACAGTGAAGAACCGATATCCGTTACCTAGAATAGATGATCTATTCGACCAACTCCAAGGAGCTAGTGTCTTTTCTAAGATCGATTTACGATCTGGATACCACCAGCTTAGAGTTCGCGAAGAGGATATCCCTAAGACTGCGTTTAGGACTCTTTATGGACACTATGAATTCCAAGTGATGTCGTTTGGTTTGACTAACGCGCCAGCGATTTTCATGGATCTCATGAATCGAGTGTATAAGCCATACCTGGAAAAGTTTGTGATAGTATTCATTGACGACATCTTGATATACTCTAAGAGTAGTGAGGAGCACGAAGAGCATTTGAGGCTCATTTTAGGATTGCTGAGAGAGGAGAAGCTGTATGCCAAATTCTCTAAGTGTGAATTTTGGATTCCGTCTGTACAATTCTTAGGTCATGGGATAGATAGTCGAGGTGTTCATGTTGACCCGCTAAGATTAGGGCCATTAAGGAATGGGCGCTCTAAGAACCCATCGAAATCCGACGGTTTCTAGGGTTAGCGAGGCTATTATAGGAGATTCATTGAGGATTTTCCAAGATAGCTAAGCCCGACCAAACTAACACGTAAGGATGTTAAGTATGAATGGGGAGAAAAGGAAGAAGAAGCATTCCAACTTCGAAGGAGAAGTTGTGTAGTGCGCCCATCCTAGCTTTGCCTTAAGGAAGTGAAGACTTTGTCGTGTCTTCGCGACGCTTCGCATAAAGGCTTAGGTGTTGTTTTGATGCAACGTGAGAAGGTGATTGCTTATGCATCCCGACAACTTAAAAGCATGAGAAAACTACACCACCCATGATCTTGAGTTAGGTCTTGTAGTGTTTGCTCTTGGGATCCGGAGACATTACTTGTATGGAACCAAGTGTGTAGTATTTACCGACCACAAGAGTTTGAAGCATATCTTAGATCGGAAGGAACCGAACATGAGACAACGTCGTTGGATGGAATTGCTTAGTGATTACGACTGTGAGATTCGTTATCATCCCGGTAAGGCTAATGTTGTGGCCGATGCACTTAGTCGTAAAGAGGACATTCCACCCTACTCGTTAGATCTTTAGGAATGACCATTGTTTCGCCCTTACCATCCCAAATTTTAGCCGCCAAGCAGAGGCATTGACGGAAGAGAACCGTCCTTATGAGAATCTTCATGGAATGGTAGAAAGTGAAAACGGCTTCTTGAAGCGCCCGACGAACATTATGCTTCAAAGACGTGTCGGATACCATTTTATGGTGGAATCCGTGAGTTGATTATGCACGAGTCGCATAAATCAAAATACTCTATTCATCCGGGCCGATAAGATATATCGGGATCTTAAGAAACTTTATTGGTGGCCAATATGAAAGCCGATATAGCTCAAGATGTCGGTTGGTGCTGACTTGTTCTAAAGTTAAGGTCGAACATCGAAACCATCGGGACGTTTAGTTCAACCCAAACTCCGGAATGGAAATGGGAGCGAATAACCATGGACTTTATCACTAAGTTACGAGAACAGGTTAGCGGCAATGACGCTATCGGGTAATAGTTGATCGTTTAACTAAGTCTCGCTCACTTCTTAGCTATTAGTGAAACCGATAGTCTTGATAAGCTTGCTCGATTGTATCTTAAGGAGATAATATCGCGTCATGGAGTACCGATATCTATCATTTCGATAGGGATAGTCGCTTTACATCCCACTTTTGGAAGTCGTTCTGAGACAAACATTAGGAACAATTTAGATATGAGTATTGCTTACCATCCACGTAACCGATGGTCAAAGCGAAGAACCATTCGGACTTTAGAGGATATGCTTAGGCGTGTGTTATTGATTTCGGCAAAGGCCGGAGAGACACCTCCTTTGGCGAATTCTCTTACAACAATAGTTATCACTCTAGCATTAAGGCCGCTCCATTTGAGGCAATCAGATGGCGAAAATGTCGTTCTCTGTTTTTGAGCGGAATTTGGCGAAAGTCAACTTACTGGTCCCGAACTTGTCCTAGAAACCACCGAGAAGATAGTTCAGATTCAGAAACGGTTGCAAACCGCTCGTGATAGACAAAAGAGTTATGCCGATAAGAGACGTAAACCTTTAGAATTTCGGGTTGGAGATCGTGTTATGTTGAAAGTTTCTCCTTGGAAAGGAGTGATTCGTTTGGGAAGCGTGGAAAACTCAATCCTCGATATATTGGTCCCTTTCCAATCTCGAAAGAATCGGACCGGTAGCATACCGCTTGGAGCTACCATCGGAACTGAGTAGTGTACACAATGTCTTTCATGTTAGTAATCTTAAGAAATGCCTTTCGGAAGAAAGCATAGTGGTGCCTTTAAGAGATATTCGTGTTGATGAGAAATTGAATTTTGTTGAGGAACCGATTGAGATTATGGATCGTGAGATTAAGAGGCTGAAGAATAGTCGTATTCCGATTATTAAGGTTCGTTGGAACTCCCGGCATGGACCGGAGTTCAATTGGGAACGTGAGGACGTTTTCCGTAGGAAGTATCCTAAACTTTTCATGACATCAAGAACTCGGAGTGAAACCCGGACGGGTTTCTTCGAGAGGTCGGGAGGCTGTGACAACCGCAATTTTGGGAGTCTATTTTAGGTAACCGCATTACGTTAAACTAAACGAGTTTTGCCTTTATCACTATTTTATAAACCGTGACTTGATTTTATATCGTCGATTAGTTTTACGGTTTATTTCATTATTAAATGAGTTATCGTATGCATTTTAACTCTATTTGGTAGGCACTATTCGATTCGGCACTAGAAAAGCCTAAAACAAGAGTTATTGTAATTTTTAGACCGTAACTCAAAAATTGACAAATAAATAGTCAAAACTCGTGGAAAAATGTAAGTAACGATGTTGGAAAGTTAAATAAATGTCGTGGGACAGTCGGGGGACGATATGTGAGCTCGGGAATGGGTAAACGAGATAGATACGAAAAGTTACAACCCGAACCCCCCTCTTTTTACTTGTAGCCGGCGGCCCCCCTCCTCCCAAATAATTATTTTTGAGGTCCCTAGTGGCCTAGTATAAATAACCCACCCAACCCCTCATTTGATACTTTCATTTCTCTCTCTAGAAAACACACACTAAACATTTCTCTCTCTTGATTCTCTTTCTAAAAACCCTAGCCGCCCCCTTTGTAATATCCGGCCACTATTCCGGCCACCACGGCCGGATTCCGACGAGAGAACATACACCTCCACCACCAAAAGATAGATCTCTTTCTCCTCTTTCCAACCATATATCATACGCTCCATTTGGACTTCATTAACACCTGCAAATTCAAGAATTAAGATTCGTACTTTTAGGGTTTCAAAGGGCTTTTGCAATTGGTGATTAGATAAGGTAAATGGAACATGTTTTGAGCTTGATTGGGCAATAATAACCCACGAATTGGTAATTAGGGTTTCGACCTAATTAAATTTTTTGGGGCTTTTGGGTGGAACATGAAATTAAAGCTAATTAGTGACTAACTAAATAAGTAATTAGTGTTTGGTACATGTGTGGTGTATTAATTTGATGTGTTTGTGCATATAGGGTTTAGTTGCATATTTTTGGTTGAGGTAGATGATGGGTTTTGTGTTTGGTTGATGTTTGGAGCTTGAATGATTGGATTGGAGTGTTGTAGAATTGGTTTGGTTGTGTTTGGTTGTGAGTCGTGAGGTGTACGAGCTACAAGAGGCACGTGTGTGGCCTTGGGCTTGCGTACGTGGCCTACTTGGGTCATGGGTTCGAGTCGGGTCGATTTGGTAGCTTATTGGTTGATGTAGTTGAGGTTTGGATGAGACGCGTGGAGCCGAAAAGCTTCTAGAGCTTGTTTGGTTCACGTGGTCTTAACCGTGACCGTGTCATGACCATTAGGGTCATAACATTGGTTTCGGTATTTTTGGTTGATTGATTGGTTGGCGAGATTGTTTTGAGTTGGTTTGGGATTGAATTGCGATATTGTGACTTTTACATTGGACTTGATATATATATTGTTGACTTTGAGCTACGTCGGCGTCACTTTGACTTTTAGTCAATAGTTGACTCCGACAAAGCCGTAATATGGACTTTAGTATAATTTGGACTATTGATTGATTAAAAGCGAGAAGTTATGACTCGTGCTTGTGGACTCGAAACGAATAACGTTATGAAACTTATAATGAAATTTGACGAAATATACATTTATACATGAGAATGCTAATAGAACTATGAAATGTAAATAATAATGGGCTTTTGTACCAAAAATATCGATAACAAGATTTATCTTGTTATTTACTATTTTTAAACGGAAACTAACGACTAAATTGGAAATGTTTTGTAATAAATAAGTAATTAATGTTTCGAGTACACGTTTATCAATAAATGTCAATTGTGGACATTTAATATTGGTTTAAGTATTTAATTGTTTACGTTGTGTGCATGGGTTATGGATAACCTAGCATTAATATTGTTGATCCACGTGGGTAGCGGACTTATTAGGTTGACGAATCTAATAAGAGCCCGCTAGGTACGTTGGGTAACCTTATTAATGGGTGACTTATCCTTATGACTCTTTAGGATACGATTGATTTATGGGATAATAAGCGACACGAATAAATAAATGAGTTTATCGAGTTGACGAATTCGATAAGGTCTACTATTTATTCCGAAACTTATTGGACTATGGAGCTTATCGTTTAGAGGTCTCATTGTGTCGCATTGAGCTATATATTGGTTGTTTGAGTGCATTCATGGCATCATATTGAGTCGATACACCCACATAAGGAATACCAAACACTAGGATTAAATGGTGAAACGAGACGTTTTTGGAAATAAAGAAATGGAATATATTGGGGTAGATAACGTTGATTTTGAGGAATATGTGTATTAAAGTTGGTCTACATTAATAGGTTGTGCCGAGTCGATAGTTGTTGTGCTGTGATATTGTTATCTTCTGCTAGTGTTTATTTGTGTGCTGATTGCTCGAGGTGAGTTTCATAGCCCCACTTCTATCTACGTTTAAACTACGTTTTGAACTACTTTGGGGTGAGAATCATGCTGCTGTTTTTGGACCGTTAAAACTATTTGGATTTGCTTATATGCTTGACTGTTTAGATAGATGTGCGGTAGTTGTTTCCTTAGTTTAGGTTTAACCGTGGCTAACTAAGAATAGACTTCTACATCGACCTAGTCCGGGGTTGGCAATTTTTCTAGATTTTGCCACGACGGTCTTTGGACTAGAGTCGTTGGGCTCGAGTAGTCCCGGATGCGGGGCGTGTGTTATGATTGGTGATCCGGTAGGATCGGTGTGCAAACGGTATTTATCTATCTTAGGTCTTGCATAGCAAATCAACTCTTCTTGGTCCACTATGATTTTGTTGAACTTAAACTTATGAACTCACCAGCATAAGTGACCTTTTAGCATGATTTCTCGGTATTTGAGAGATGTTTGGATTACTTGATCAGTGGAAGCTTGGCATGGAGGCGTGGTTCAATGATCATTTCGACTCGATAAACTATGGGGACCTATTTTATTAAACTATGTTTTGGGCCTAATATTTATATTTTTGGATTAAATGTTTAAATATTTGATTTGGGATTGGTTTTAAATGGTTAGATGGTTATCTTTTATTATACTTGTGTGCGATACCAATCCAATAGTAACGCCCTGAAAACTTGATTAAGTCTTCCCCTGTACCGAGATTTGGGGGTGTTACATAACATTATATTTGTTATCAACAAAACACAAAGAAATCGCAAAATATTAATAAACGTTTTTACGGTTTATTTGTATTAACAACCTATACGTTGGAAACGTTTATAGATTGCATTTAACTTTTTGCAATTATGGTTCAACGTATGTCACTTACTCGTCAACATGTCCTTGTTACGTTTTTGAAAATTAGTTTTGTTGAACTCGTGGAGAACCTTGTACCAAAACGAGTCGTTGTTTTGGTCGGCTCCGACATTGTTATCTTCGGAAACGGCAACGTAAAACGTGGCTAATACATTTCCTCCGACGATAGCCAACGAAAAGAACAAGTTAAGGTTTCAATTTGGGGTTCATTTTCGGTTGTGGGTTTCAGGTCTTTTGTTTGTTTTGGCCCATTTTCCTTTTCTTTTAGTCTTTTTGGTTGCGGTTTTGATTGGTGGTTGTAGTTATGATGTTTGTGGTTGTTCCGCGTATGGCAGCAGTGGTGGTGAATTTTGTTGTAGATTTTGAAATTGTTGGTTAAGAATTTATTGTTGTTTATGATAAAGGTGTTCGGGTGTGTAGGGCGGCATTTGGTATTGGCTAACGAACCCGGGAAAGTGATAATGTGATGATATTGATTGTGCGGATGAAGGTGTCGGAGGGTTTGACGAAGATGACGAGTTGGGTTGGAACATGTTGAGGAGGTTGTTGAAAAACGGATTGTTATTATATTGAGACATTTTTTGTTTTAGTAGTTTGTGTGTGAAAATGTAAAAGTGATAATGGAAGTAAAGTGTTTGTGTGTAAAATGAGAGTGTTAAATGGGTTTAAAGAAGTGTGTAAAGTGGTATTGTTTAGTTATATATAAAATTAATAATAAATAAATAAATAAAAGCGAAATACAACGAGTTTTACCATTGGGTTTGAAAAATATTGAAAAAGTTTTTTTTTTTTTACACCAATGTGCGTTGGTGGATTAACGCCCACCCAACGCCATTGGTTTATAGGGTATGCCAATATGGTAAAAGGCAGCGCCGATGCCACGTTGGCTTAACACTTGCGCCCGACGTTACTTTACTTGGGCGCTTTTCTTTGTTGGATTAACGTCCACCTAATGCCGTTGTACGAGTATAATTATTATTATTAGCGAATATTTAGAGGCATCTTTATCTTTTGTGTTGGTATATAAGTTTTTAATATAGATTTATGAGGATATGTGTTAGGTAAAAATTGAAGTGATAAAGAAGTGTAGAGATTGAAAAGAACAATTGAAGAGTGATGAAGTACCCTTTGAACATTTTAAAGGTCTCTACTTGAACTTAATCTTATGCAACACTCACGACAGTTGGGCAAACCTCAAAAATCTCTTGGTGTAAAATCATTGGTAAGCAATGGTTACCATTATTGAATTCATCGGTCGAAGCCCAATACCCTCGGGGTGTGCCCTTCAAGATAGTAACACAAAGGCTTAATATGACCAAGTGAAATCCAAGATCACACCTTGCCATGGCTTTCCCGCCAAGTTAGCTAGGGATCAACGATCACTCACCCATCAATCACCTAAAAACATTGAACACCCCCATGATCTCCGTTTTCCAGTGTAGAGGCTTGCCAAAGCCTATTTCCATCACCTATAAATAAATTGGCAGGACATTCAGGTTTTGATATACTCTCACATACATTTCATATTTTAACACTTATTGCAACACATACTTAATCTCACGTGGAGGTGATTCACAGAGTCCAACCCCTGCGCTTCACTTAACGTACTGTCTAAATTTGTGTTTTCACAGGTTACTCAAAGCTTGGAAAGTCACCACACAACCCCTTATCCTTTTATCACCATTGCAAGGCCTACTAGTGCATTTAATTGTACGATCAGTGGCGCCATCCGTGAGACTGCTACAACTAGTCCCGTTTCTTTTGAGTTTGTAACCGTTAAACAACTTGTGCTATTTTTCCAACATGACTGAAGGAAGAGAAGTTACAACAACCCTGGGTTTCTCAACCTTAAAACCACTACACGTTCCAAACGGGGTGACTTACCACTCATAACTACCTCTGTATTTACCACTAGATCACAACATGACACCCCACTAGCCAATCGTGCCTCCACTTTGGCTAAACTGGATCCTGTAATTAGTCCTGCTTTCGTGGAGTCCAATTTCGAAGCCTTGTAGTCCCTCGTGAAGGAACGTAGGAGGCAAACACGCAATGAGGGGGTCTGAATATAGTTAAAATATTCCAGTGATGAATATGACAAATAGATAGAAGCAGAGCCTAGCCTTATGCATGCTCATGAAGCCTTGGAGTCCCTCATGAGGGGCGTGGGAGAAAACACGCAATGAGGGGTCCGAATAGAGTTGAAATATTCCGGTGATGAATGTGACAAAGAGATAGAAGCGAGCCTAGGCTTATGCTTGCTCATGAAACCACTCCAATTTTGAGGACTAGTTCCCCACGTACTCGAAGTTCTAGGAGAAGGGTGGTAGGGTTCGAAGATGATCATAACAGGCGACGGAGCGGATCTGTGAGGAATCGAGGCAAAAGGGCGTCGGAGGATCAAAATATGAGTATGGGAAATGGAGAGGTGGAGGTAAACACACCTCCTTTGCTCTCACCTATCCAGACGTAAGTGAGAATGGCTATCCCAATGGTATATACCGAGCCATTTATAATGAATGAACTCATAGTCTTGTCAAACAAATATATCTAGTAATCTCTTCTCTAATATTCTTAAGTAGCTTGCGCCGGCTTGAAGTGGTGCATACTATCGATACAACTTTAACCATGTCATATCAATTAGTGCTTTCATTGGGGCCGAATGATTTTAGGGTTCAAAAAATAAATAAATAAATAAATAACTATGATCAGTACTGTTCATCGGTGTTGTTCATCCTGGAGTATTGTTCATCGAGTATTGTTCCTTAAAAAAAACTATTTGTCATTACTTTTCATCGGTGTTGTTCATCCTGGAGTATTGTTCCTCGTCGGAAGTTACTGTTCATCGATCATTTTTCACGATTTGCTGTTCTTCAAGTTACTGTTTATGGCATCAGGCATCAACGTTTGGGACACACTATCTAAGCTCTTGCAAATAGGTATGGTGGCTGAATATCAAAGTGAGTTTGAGATACTTATAAATCGAGTAACTAGGATCTCACGAAAATTTACTTAAATCGTTTTATATTTATGGACTAAAACCGGCTCTATAATGTGCACTCTAAGGTCAAACCCACAACTTTAGACAAAGCTTTTCATTAGCTCGCTTAGTGGAAGCACGTTTGAGGACCCATGGCTGGCTACAACCGGCGCTACACTCGATGGATATCAAAAGAAAGCATCTGATTATTCTGCAACATCAGAAGTTGAACCCGAAATGTTATTGAAGTTGCACCAGAAGCTGTACCAAAATCTACTACCACCACCGCTGTCACAGTTACAAAGATTGAAGAGGCTGTTAACGCGTATTACTCACCTGCACTAATGGGGTTAGCTTATGGAGATACACATTTAGTTGTGTTCGTGGGAGTGTTGTGAGCAAATAAACAAGACAGTGAGTTGTGGTTTGCTCCATCCGAATGGAAAAAATATAGAACAGGAATTCAAGTGCTCCCATTGTTACTAATCGAGCTTGAGAACAAGTTGAAAGAGAGAACACAAATGTTTAGGAAACCTCTCAAAATTTGGGATCCCAGAATCAAGATTTTTAAAAACAACACCTTGAGGGCAAGTTGATTTTTGAAGGAGTGGGGTGTGTTACACCTATGGTTAGGATATGTGTCAAAGTTTATTATGTTTAGGATAAGTGACACGATGGGTGTCAAAGTGGGATAAGGGCAACATTAGGTGTCAAAGTGGGATAAGTGCCCCAGTGGGTGTGTTGAGTCATTATAGGATAAGTGTTATCATTGTAAGGTTATCCCACGGTATATAGAGCCATTATAATGAATGAAATCATAATCTTGTCAAACAAATATATATGGTCTTTTCTAATATTCTTAAGGAACTCGCGTCAATTTGAAGTGATGCATACTATCAATACAACTTTAACCGGATCGTTTCATAATCTAGTTGTCAATAGTTGTTGGCGTTAACCACGTTCTGAGAACTTGAATAAACTTAATGAGAGACCGTCAAATTGTAAAATTATTTGCTTGAGAAAGCCAAACTTAAATTTGTCACTATCTTTCTAAAAAATATAACATGATAAGTAAGCAACCAATGACCACTTAAATCTTGTTTTCGAACACGTTTAGGTGACCCGATAGTTGAGAAAGCTTTAATTCATTTCTCATAATAGGTTTGGAGTGTTCTGGTTTGTGCAATCAAAGTTGCTGAAAATCAACCTTATGGTGTATACATGGCCGGATTTCAGCATGTGCAGAGTGCACAACCGCTCAGGGCCCCTGATTTACAAGGGCCTCCAAATTTTTACCACTGATGTTGAGTAATCTGGGTTTGAGCTTAAAATTTGATGAAAATGTGTTCCAAAACATAAAATATTTTGATTCCGACAAAAGATAAGTTAATGTCATTCAGTTTTTATGTAGTTTAAAAGAAAAAAGTTTAAAGAGGGTAAAGTTTTCTGGTAAGGATGTGAAAAAAGGGGTTGAAGATGAGAACTTTGAGGTGACAACACTTTACACCCTTGAGCTTTTAATATTCTGACGCTTTGTCTTGGTCTTATAGCTTCTTTAGTTTACTGATTAAACCATAGATATTTTTAAATCCCGCGATAAAACCTATCGAAACATGCACAATGTATCTATTAAATAGAAAAATCCACCACAAGTCTAACAAAAGTATCTAAACATCTCTTGTTTTCAGTTGAAAAACTTTTCTAATATTTTATAATATCATAAAACACAAAAACCTTCCTAAGTATTTTCAAAAACACAAATAACTCCAATCATCAGAATCATCACATTCTTAGTTGATTATCTCAACTGATAACACATACATGATAAAGAATGTAATACTCTTCATCTTTCTTACGATGTTATATCACAAGAGATAAATAAGTGTCACTTACAAATATCAAAATGAAAGCGTCAAAACGGACAAAACGATAAAAATGAATGAAAAGCGATACGAATGTATGAAAGCGGACAAAAGCGGACAAAAGCGTCGAAAATGGACAAAACTTATAAAATGGATGAAAGCGTATGAAAGCGGATGACGTATAAAAGCGGACGAGCGTGCGAAAATAGACGAAACGTCTAAAATGGAAGAAAACGTAAAAAGCGGACGACGTTCGAAAGCGGACGAAAATACATGAAAACATAAAAATAGAGACAAAAGCGTCTAAAACGGACGAAAATACATGAAACCTAAAAAGCGAATGACGTGTGAAAGCGAGCGAAAACTTATGAAAACGAGCGAAAACGTGAAAAGCGGCGGCGTCTAAAATGGAAGAAAATATAAAACCGGGACGAAAACATATGAAAGCGGACGAAATCGTATATAAACCTATGAAAGCGGATTAAAGCGTATAAAAGCGGATGACGTATAAAAATGGCGAAAATCATGAAAACATAAAAAAGCAGAAACGTATGAAAATGGGCGAAAACGTATGAAAGCGGTAAAAAGCGGCGGCGTAAGAAAATTGAGGAAAGCGTTGGAAAGCGGACGACGTATAAAAGCGGACGAAAAACACAGCGTGTGAAAGCGAGCAGCGTGTGAAAGCGGACGAAACGTATGAAAATGATCTAAAGCGGTAAAACGTAAGAAAATGGAGGAAAGCGGATGAAAACATACGAAAACGTATGAAAGTGGAAAAAACACTAATAAAAAGCGCGAATAACACAATTTAAAAAAAAAAAAAAAAAAAAAAAAAAAAAGCGTTCATTAATAAAAAAGCGGAATTAACAAAAAAAATGAAAGAAAAAAAGATGAATAAAAAGGAAGACAAAAAGACAAGAAGACGAAAAAAAGCGTGGGCTTGGGTTTAAGTATTAAATCTTGGGTTAATCCTTAAACCTAGATGGATGGTGGAGATTTGTCCAGTGATGGCCAAAATAAGGGTAAGCAAAACAAAATTCCTCTACACGGTTAAATTGTTAACGTTTATCGGGTTTACTATTTTAATTAGAAAAATTACGTTTGGTCCCTATGGTATACCCCGAATAACAACTTTAGTCCACAAGTCGTTTTATTACACCACGATATCTAATTTTGAAACTTTGCAGCTTTTGGTCCCTATTTTGGATGGGCGTTAGTTAAGTCCGTTAAGTATTTTGCGCCGTTAGTCCTTCGTTAATAATTTTTGCACGTTAGTCCTTATTTTTAAAATATAGTTTCCCAGGTTAGTCCTCCGTTAATAATAGTTATCGCCTTGTTTTTTACGTTTTGTCCGTTTTATCCGTTTTAGATTCGTTTTATCCGTTTTCCCGGTTTTCGTTTTTATCCGTTTTTACGTTTTATCCCTTTTAATGCTGTTTTATATGTTTTAAATCGTTTTTGCGTTTTTGTCCGTTTTTCGTTTTCATCCGTTTTGCCGTTGTGTTTACGTTTTGTATGTTTTTCCTTGTCGTTCGTTTTTATGCGTTTCGCCCATTTTTACGTTTTTTTTCATGCTTTTATCCGTTTTCGTTTGTTTTTCACAAAAATTTCCAAAAAAATTGGAATTTTTTCACAAATTTGAAAAAAAATTCCAAACAAATTTTGAAAAAATAAATTGGGAAAAAATATTTTAGAAAAAAATAAAAATTTTGAATAAAAATTAAAAAAATTGAATAAAAAATATTGAAAAAAAAAGCCGACATATTTTTTAAAGATTTTTAAAAAAATTTGAAAATGTTTTTTATTCAAAAATTTTTTTAAAACTTTTATTCAAATTTTATTTTTTTGAAATTTGAATTTTATTTTATTTTTTTTTCAAATTTTTTTGAAATATTTTTTTCCAAATTTTTTTCTTTTGGAAAAATTTTCAATATGTTAAAATAGTACAAAACGAAAGAAAAGCGGACAAAAGCGGATGAAAACCGATAAAAGCGTCGAAAAAGCGGACAAAACGTAAAACAACGGGAAAAAACGAACAAAAGCGTAAAAGAACTGGCGAAAAGATTAAAAAGCGAGCAGCGGGAAAAGCAGACAAAAGCGTAAAACAACGGGCAAAAGCGGAAAAAAAAAAGCGGACAAAAGCGTAAAAAGCGGACGAAAACATTTAAAAAGCAGGCGAAAGGGATTAAAGCGTCAAAAGCGGATGAAAAGCGAAAAAAGCGGGGAAAGCGGATAAAAAGCGAGCAGCGGATAAAAGCGGACAAAAGCGTAAAAAGCGGCGATAACTATTATTGGCGAGGACTAGCGCGGAAAACTATATTTTAAAAATAAGGACTAACGGTGCAAAAATTATTAACGAAGGACTAACACGCAAAAAATATAACGGACTTAACTAACGCCCATCAAAATAGGGACCAAAAGCATGCAAAGTTTCAAAATTGAATCTTGGTGGTGTAATAAAAGCAGTGAGGACTAAAGTTGTTATTTGGGGTATACCATAGGGACCAAACGTGTAATTTTTCTTTTAATTATAACACAGGCCTTCAAGATCCATGAGACGGCCACAGGTGCATATATATATGTTTTTAACAAAGGGTGTATATATTTGACTTGTCATGTTCTCACAAAGTTTAATCATAGTTCAACACTATTGATGACTACATTATGCCAAAGAGTTGGTAGCAATATTCTACAATACTCGACATTACCTCTCGTGTTCAAATTAAATGTGAGAGGATCTCGGTCCGACTATATCATATTACAAATGAATATGGGATGATGCATATGCATACGTCTTTTATAAGACTTGGTATCATTCGACTCTTACCTACTTGTCATAGTTTAAGGACAACCGATTAAAGAAAATGAATTGCTTAACATGTCGTCTCCTCCATGTTAAATACATCACAATTTCACAAGCCTTGTGACCAAATAAACTTATTTCTTTGCTTCTTTCTACCTCTCAATTTTTTACCTTACTCTTATATCTTTTCCGTGTTTTGATCTCATGAAATAACATATATCTTCAATAGACTATTGATTGTTGGAAATATAGTTTTATATCCTTTGTCAAACTTATGAAGCTCTAAGGGTTGTTTTGTAAATATGGTTAGTTATATTTCCTAACCTCTAATGTTTGGTGTGTCTTTGGATAGTTTATGTTTATGCACGGACTAAAAGTGTAAGTCTCGATTATATAAGCTCAAGATCCGGTTTAGGGTTTCACACAATTTTTCTCTCAAAGTTCTCTCACCTACAAAGTTGTTAATCGTTTCTTGGTTTTGGGTTGTTTGGTTTAGATCATCTTGATCTTTGTAGTGGTTTGGTTTATTGGTTTAGTGAGTGAGTTGATGTATTTTGTTACACCTTTGTAGAGGATATGATTTGTGATTGTATTGTTCTTGGTAAGAACTGTTTAGGGACTTATCTTGATGTATATTGTTATAATAAAAGTATCACCAAGGGTGGTTGGTTGGGTGATTAGTACTTGTGTGTTTTGGTACCATTTTAACATGGTATCGAGCCTTAGGTTCGATCGGTTGTTCGATTGATTCTCTCGTGGTTCTTGACGGTTTAATTGGAGGTTCTTGGATTGATTGAGTTTTAGGGTTTTCTTGAAACCCTAGAATTTGGGGTTTTTATTACGGTTTGTTTCGAGCAATTAAAGTTGTTTGGTGGGTTGATCGGTGCTAATTAGTGGTTCTTGGTTGGTTTCTTGAAACCCTAAAATTGATTTGGGGTTCTTGGAAATCTTGTGATCCGGGGTATTTCTTGGCACGGTTCTTGGTTATTTCCACGCATATTCTTGATTAGCACCGTAAGTTGTATCTCTTCTTTTAAGATTAATTGGTTTAGAGTTTAGAGGGTGCAAACAGGTTGGTTAACATCTTGATACGCCATCTTGAGTGGTACGAATACCGCTCGCCAACCTCGATCCTCTGGGCTTTATCCAAGTTAGTCTTGGGTGTGAGTTTTAGTTTTAGATTTATTTTGTTTTGTTGTTGAGTCTAAGTCATTTGGAGGATAGGATTTGGGCGGTCTTGGAAGTTGAGATTGATTGGTTTGATTGCGGTTTAGTTATTGGTGTCTGTTTGGTTTGTTTAGTTTGTTTGGTTTATTCTGTTTAGTTTGTTTGGTAGTTTCTTGGTTTATTACGGTTATTATTTTGTGTTGTTATTATGGCTATTATGATAAGTAGTTTAGATCGAGCAATCCTCTGCATCTTCATCCTAATGACTCTAATTGTGCTTCTATTGTGACTCATAAATTGACCGGGTTGAAAATTATAGAATATGGGCTAGTGCTATAAAATTGGCTATTCGGATAAAAATAAAATGGGTTTTGGATGGTACTTGTACGGGGTTGCTTATCTTGCTAGTCCCTTATTGGAAGCCCAATGGGACGGATGCAATCTTGTTGTGCTAAATTGGTTGTTAACATCTTTATCTCAAGATGTTTATCTTGGTCATGTGTTTTCGATAATGCATCATTGTGTGGAAAGACTTGAAGGACACTTATGATAGAATTGATGGGTATGTTGTGTTTAACTTGCTTCGAAGATAAATAGTTTTAAGCGGGTGGTTTGCACGTGTCCGAGTATTATCATAAGCTAAATTCTTTATGGAGAGAATTTGATATTTTGACTAAGTTGCTGATTGTACTTGTGAGGCTAGACAAGAGCTTAGTAATCATAGTAAATTGTTGAAGTTAATGCGGTTTCTTATGGGTCTTGATGACATATACCAACCTATAAGGAGTAGTCTCTTAACTAGGAAAATTCTTCACGAAGTTAAGGATGCCTTTGTTATTATCTCTAGGGAGGAGTCTCATAGAGGATTCCTACCACTCTTGTGAAATCTGAGAAGGCTCGGGGTTTACGCTTTTGTTCTAGAACTTTTGATAATAAGAATGCTAACTGGAAAAGAAACAATGGTAATAACAATAGTGGTAACAATAACAGAGGGAATTATGATAATTTGGTGTGTACTCATTGTGGTTTAAAAGGGCATACTGTTGAGAGGTGTTTTGAGATCATTGGATATCCACCTGGTTTTAAAAAGAATCCTAATCTAAAACCTGCAAATAGTTTTAATAAAACCAATGATCTTAAAGGCACTTCTAATATGAATAATATGGCTAAGTCTGCTGTTGGCAATTTGTCTTTTAGTAATGAACAGGTTATGAAGCTTATGAGTCTTATAAATGAGAAACCTGGAATTTCTGCTCAGTCTAACATGGCAGGTAGTGCCTCATGTTCTTTCTTTAATGGAAATGTGTTCTTTAATGACCATTTTATCAGTTTTTCTGTGCCAACTTAAGGCTTAATGGAGTCAGTTATCATTTGGGTTGGATAATTGATTCAGGGGCAAATCAACACTTAACTAATTCTGCTTTAAATATGTTTAATGTGATTGATATTTCTGATTTAAAACTTACTGTTGGTCATCCTAATGGCACTTTGGCTAAGGTTACTCATGTTGGGAATCTGAGATTGAATAGTAATGTTGTTTTGTTTGATGTTCTGGTTGTGCCTGAGTATTGTGTTAGCTTAATGTCTGTCAATAAGTTGATTAAAGATAGTAAGTTTAGGGTTGGTTTTGATGAGACTAAGTGTTATATTCAAGATTTGAATCGTTGAGTGTCTTAGGGACTGGTAGTGAATATGGTGGTTTATATGTGTTTGATAAGCCTGCTGATATGTATTCTCATGTTGTTAAAAGTGAGTTTTTGTCTTGTTTTGTGACTAAAGAAGTCTGGCACAACAGGTTGGGTCATCCTGCTAACCAAGTTTTGAAATTACTTAAAGGGTCTTTGAAATTATCTAATATTGATCATAATGGTCCTTGTGAGGTTTGTCATAAGGCAAAACAAACAAGGGATCCTTTTCCTATAAGTGAACATAAATCTGTTGTTTTGGGGGAACTCATACATTTAGATGTTTGGGGTCCTTACAAGGTGGTTAGTAGGGAAGGGTATAGGTATTTTTTGACTGTTGTGGATGACTTTACTAGATCTGTTTGGGTGTATATGTTGAAGAGGAAAGATGAAGTGTTTGACATGTTTGTTTCTTTTTATAATATGGTTTTTACTCAGTTTGAAAAGAGAATCAAGGTTGTTAGGTCTGATAATGGTACTGAGTTTGTTAATAATAAAATGAATGAGTTTTTGGATACTAAAGGTATTATTCATCAAACTAGTTGTGCATATACACTACAACAGAATGGTATTGCTGAAAGGAAACATAGACATCTGCTAAATGTTGCTAGAAGTCTTATGTTTCAGGGGGGAATTCCTCTTGTGTTTTGGTCTGAATGTGTTTTAACTGCTACTTATTTGATTAACAGGTTGCCTTCCTCTGTGTTAAATGGGAAATCTCCTTTCTCTCTTGTGTATGGTAGGGAACCTAGTCTTTCTCATCTTAGGAGTTTTGGGTTTGTGTTTCTTTGCCATTCTAAAAGAATCGATAAGTTTAATGAAAATCGAAAATGTATTACGATTGGTTATGCTAGTGGTAAAAAGCTTATAAACTTTTAAGTTTAGAAAATAGAGCTGTTCTTTATTCAAGGGATGTAAAGTTTTATGAAACTATTTTTCCTTTGAGAATGAGTCGAGTGTAAGTTCGAACACATTTACGAGGTTACACATCTAAACTTTTTGATTATAATGAGTGCGAGTCAAAACCAAAACTCCTAGTCCCATTCCCAATGATGCAAACTTTGAAAATGTAAATAGAGAGTATGCATCTGTTGGTAGAGAAGGTAGTCCTTCAAACTTGGTATGGTTGTGAGCGGTGAGCGGATAAGAGTTCATAACAGATACAATATCCTGTTAGCTCACAACAACCGAGTTGGAAGTGTCTACAACTCCTTTAGATGAAAATTATGAGTCACGAGGAAGCAGTTTCTTAATCTAGATGAGTCTAGGTCCCAAAATGTTTTCAAAATCAAGCAGAGGAAGGAACCATAGAAGATCTTCTAGGTCTTCTAGATTGCACGCTAAGTTGAATGATTATGTTCTTGATAATAAAGTTAGATATGGTATTGGTAAGTATGCCAATCATTGTTTGCTTAGTTCGATAACTATTGCTTTGTGTCTAATCTGAATAATTCTAGTGAGCCTACTTCTTATTTTGAGGCTTCTAAAGATGTTAATTGGAGATGTGCTATGAATGATGAAATACATGCTTTATATGAAAATGATACTTGGACTGAAGTTGATCTTCTTTTTAGAAGAACACCTATTAGTTCCAAATGGGTTTTTAAGATAAATTATAAAGCAAGTGGTGAAATTGATAGATACAAAGCTAGGTTAGTGGCTAAAGGTTGTACACAAAAAGAGGGTCTTGATTATGATGAGACTTTCAGTCCTGTTGTGAAAATGAGCACTGTTAGATGTCTCATTAGTCTTGTTGTTCAGTATGATTGGAAGTTGTTTCAGTTAGATGTTAATAATGCATTCCTTTATGGTGATTTGAGTGAGGATGTTTACATGCTTCCTCCTCCAGGCTATCATAAAGAAGGTAGTACTAAGGTGTGCAAGTTAAAAAAGTCTTTATATGGGTTGAAACAAGCTCCTAGACAGTGGAATCATAAACTATCAGAAGCTTTGTTTGAAGATGGTTTTGAACAATCTAAAAATGATCATTCTTTGTTTATAAAAAAGAAAGGAGATACAGTAATGTTTCTTCTTGTTTATGTTGATGATATGGTCATTTGTGGCAATAGTGAAATTGAAATTGAAATTGAAAATTTTAAGAAGTTTTTGAACAATAAATTCAAGATTAAAGATCTTGGTGAATTAAAATATTTCTTGGGTATTGAAGTTTTAAAACCAAAAGCGGTTTATGTTTGAACCAAAGAAAATATTGCTTGGAGTTGTTACATGAATATGGTTTACTTGCTTGTAGACTGTTATGACACCATTGCACGAGAATGTTGTTTTGAGTTGTAAAGAATCGAAGATGATAAATTGTTGAAAAATATAACAAGTTATCAGAAGCTTGTTGGTAAGCTTATATATCTTACGATGACTAGACTGATATTGCTTATGATGTTCATTGTTTGAGTCGATGCCGCATATATGCATGCTCCTTCTGATCTCATTTTAACATTGGGTTAAGGGTTTTAAGATATCTTAAGCTTGCTCCGGAAATGGTATAAGTTTTAAGAAAAGTGAGAAGTTTAGTATTGTGGCATTTTCGATGTTGATTGGGCTAAATGTCCTGTCACCGGAAGATCATCTCTGGATATTGTGTTTTTGTTAATGGTAATATTGTTTCATGGAAAAGTAAAAACAAAATACTTTGTCAAGATCTTGGTGAAAATTGAATACAAATCTATGGCATCTGTTACTTGTGAGGTTATGTGGATACTTAAGATCTTAAAAGATCTTGAAGTGTCTAAAATTTGTTACTGTTATGTTGTGATGTGATAACAAGGCACTATGCAAATACACAAATCTGTTATGCATGAAAAAACTAAGCATTTTGATATTGATGTGCATCTTATTAGAAAAAGGTTGCATCGGGTTTGATTGAAGCTGTTAAGGTTGGTTCTAAAGATCAAGCTGCGATGTCTTGACTAAAGCACTTGATGCTTGCACAACATGCGTTATGGTAAAAAAACTTGGTATGGAAAATCTTTTGCTTCATCGGTTTGAGGGGATGTTGGAAATATAATTTATATCCTTTGACAAACTTATGAAGCTCTTAGGGTTATTTTGTAAATATGGTTAGTTATATTTCCTAACCTCTAATGTTTGGTGTGTCTTTGGATAGTTTCATTTTGTCGGGGACTAAAAGTGTAAATATCGATTATATAAGTTGAAGGTCCGGCTCTAGGTTTCACATTCGTTTTCTCTCAAAGTTCTCTCACCTACAAAGTTGTTAAGTCGTTTCTTGGTTTTGGGTAGTTTGGCTTAGATCATCTTGATCTTTGTAGTGGTTTGGTTTATTGGTTTAGTGAGTGAGTTGATTTATTCTTTGTTACACCTTTGTAGAGGATATGATTTGTGATTGTATTGTTCTTGGTAAGAACCTGTTTGGGGACTTATCTTGATGTATATTATTATAATAAAAGTATCACCAAGGGTGGTTGGTTGGGTGATTAGTACTTGTGTGTTTTGGTACCATTTTAACATGTAATCGGTATGATTATTGGCAAACTTGGTACAAAATTGCCATGAAGAAAAGAAATTAGATTGAGAATATATACGGCTTGGTTTAAATTCTCCGAAGGTGCATGTTTGGCCAAAGCTTTTAGGAGCTTATAGATTCTTGAAGTTATTACATAAGCTTTGTTTGTCACAGCGGCTTATGGAAGCTTTAATAGCGATAAGCCTTTATAAGCCAAACACATTGAAATGGGCTTATCATTAGTCAAATTACTTAATTACCTTTCAATGTATAATGTTTAACACAAAAGCTTGAAATAAATCGAATTTAATTTGATGTATTTTATGTAATTTTACATTAATAAGCTTCAACTCAATTGATTAAGTCAAGCGGCTTTATTAAATTATAAACTTGACTTTCAACTTATAATGTAAGCTCTAGCTACACAACTACAACTACAGACTCGGCTCCAATGACCTCAACTTGACTCTTTTCGCCAAACATACTAGTCCAACTCAATTGATTCGCCAAACGGCTTTATTAAAATATTAACTTCAACTTTCAACTTATAATATAAGCTCTAGCTACACAATACAACTCTGAGTTCCAGCTCCAACAACCTCAACTTGACTCATTTCGCCAAGCGTACCTAATATGACTTAGATGCATGAGATTGTTTTCTCATAAATCGGGCATTTTACATTGGACCTTAATGTTACAGAAGCAAAGTTAGGGTAGTTTAGTGTATTATGTTTTTATGTGAAGTCTGTAAACCCAAGTTGTATTTTGGGCTTGGTCGTCTAGGGTAAAAAAATAACCGTTTTAGTATAATGTTTAGAATATAACGCTTAGAAATTTAGGTGTCGATTATTTATGTAAATCGGTATTCCCCTTGTCAAAGGTACCGATTTAATTAGTATAAATAGGTCATGAATTCTGTAATCAAACATGAGTCATAATTCAATACAATACATATTCATATTATTACCTCTAATTCATTCATCATAGCAAGATTTATTCCAATAATTGGTATCAAGAGAAAGAACGATTCTGGGAATTAATCAAGTAAGAAGGAAAGAAGGATACATGTTCGTTGAAGATATCGAACACATAGAACAGTTATAATGGATCATCAATTGAAGAAGTAAGAAAGGAGGAATCACACCGCAATTGGTATACTCTTGTTTTTTTTTCGTTGATATTCAATCTAATTAGGTTTAGGTTTTATAAGAAAAGAAAAGGGAAGAAGAAATAAATAAACCGGATAGTTTTAGGTTTAATTTTTAATCTCTGGTTTTAATCTCTTAGTTTTTTTTTTTTTTTTTTTTTTTTTTTCTTTCTGTTGAACTTTTTTTTAATCTAAATTAGGTCTAGGATTTGGGAAAAATATTTTTAAGTAAGTTGTTTATTTTTATTTTTGTCCTTTCAATTTATTTGTTGATTAGAAAATAAAAGGTATAATCCCAAATCAATTGAAAAAGTAAGGAAAAATCAAGTTGTGTATTTTATCTAAAAATATTTTCACTTTAGATTACAAATACAAAATAGCAAGTAACCGAACCCTTGTGGTTCACAAAGTAAGTAAGAAAGAAACCTATCGTTTTAAGGAACCTAGTGTTTAACGAAACCTTAGTGTTTCACCCGTAAGAGAAACCTTAGTGTTTCACCCGTAAGAGAAACCTTAGTGTTTCGACCCGTAAGAAGAAACCTCGGTGTTTTGACCCGTAAGAAAAACCTCGGTGTTTCACCGATGAAGAGAAACCTTAGAGTTTCGACCGATGAAGAAACCTTCTTGTTTCAAAGCAAGTCTGAACCGATCATACAATCACAAGTAAGAAAGAAAGGAAGCAAGTAAGAAAGGAAGAAATATGACAAAGGAGAATCATCTACACCAACTCGTGACCAAAACATAACATTTCAATGTCCAAAACTAACGAAACAAACTACATAACATGGGCAATTATGATGGAGCGATGATTGAAGGCATATGGTATTTGGGAAGCGATAGTTGCAAAAGAAGGAAAAGCAACAAATGAGAAGAACGAAAACACATCAATGGAAATGATCTTTCAAACATTGCCACAAGATGTTTTAATGCAAGTTGCACAATACTCATTGCAAAGGAAGTATGGGACTCGATCAAAGTCAAGTATTTGGGGCCGATCTTGTTCAAAAAGCACGACAACAAACCTTAAGGAGTGAACTAGAGCGCTAAGGATGAAACCAAACGCAAACGTAAAGTGACTATGGAGGAAAATTAGGTAGTACAAAGGCCAAGTTTAAAGGCCTTGGTGAAACTTTGAAGGATAAAGTACTAGTAAGGAAACTACTTAACTCTGTTCCAAAGAAGTTTCTACCTATCGTGGCGTCTATTGAACAATGTCAAGATTTAGACAAAATGTTGTTTGAAGAAGCCGTTGGAAGATTAACTGATTTCGAAGAACGTCTCAAAAGTCAAGATGAACCAGAAAATTATCAAGACAAGCTTTTGATGGCAAGTTCAAGCAATCAAGGAAGAGGAAGAAACTTTAACAAAGTAGGAAAAGGGCGAGAAAGAGATACAAGGCAAGGAGAACAAAGCAAGAATAAAATGAGATGCTATGAATGTGGTGACTTGGTCATTTTGCCTTGAATACACCAAATGGAAGAAGAAAGACAAGGAGAAACAAGCACATTTCATTTATGAAACTGACGATGAACCTACATTGTTGTGAAGTCAAGTAAAGAAGACATGATTGCCATCTATAACATTAGGGGGTGAATGTTGGACCTTAATGTTATAGAAGCAAAGTTAGGGTAGTTTAGTGTATTATGTTTTTATGTAAAGTCTGTAAACCCAAGTTGTATTTGGGTTGGGTCGTATAGGGTCAAAAATAACCGTTTTAGTATAACGTTTAGAATATAACGTTTAGAAATTTAGGTGTCGATTACTTTATGTAAATCGGTATTCCCCTTGTCAAAGGTACCGATTCAATTAGTATAAATAGGTCATGAATTCTGTAATCAAACATCAGTCATAATTCAATACAATACATATTCATATTATTAGCTCTGATTCATTCATCATAGCAAGTTTTATTCCAACATTTTCTTCGCAGCATATTAACTAGTCAAGGCTTGAGTTTGAAGCCTTGCTCAACGTACATCAACTAGCTAACGACAATTCAAAATAGTTATCCTAGTAATCTAATAGAAAATTGTTGGATCGTCAACGAGGGAAAGCGTTTAACACAACCTTGACCACAAGCTATTGTGCGATCAACAGGATTTTATGACTTTCAAAATGATCCAACAGATAAAGGAAATGATATTCACTGTAAATGATATTGGGGAAGATAGTTGATCAAAAAATAGTTGATGAATATTTTGCAAGAAATGTATTGGAAGAATGCACTTTTTAGGCAACTACCGTTACTAAAATAATGACAGAATGCTTAACTAAAATTTAACACAGTTATTTGCTAAATTTAATGCATGCTACTAGTGTACTTAACATTACAATGCACCGTTTTATTTATGTGATACAAACAGGTAAAGTATAACACAATTCTTGCTTAATATTACATTATACATAGTACTGCTCAATATTTGTCTTTCTAATAAGTTCTTTGGAGTATAAGTTCTTGAAGAAATCAGCAGTAGCAACCCTTGTAAATTTTGGAGGTGTCTTAGGGGTAATTAGGCTTGGTGCTGGCCCTAAATCTCCATCCAACTTTGGGCTTAGAAATGTGGCTATGGACAACCTCTCTTTCTCGGAGTTCACAATTGCTCTATGCTCGATGCTTTTATACTGTCCATTCGTTACAATCTGAAAGTGAACACAATTGTTTTAAGTCATTAATTACTTGCTCTAATATGCAAAGTTGCAAACTATTCACATATGTATCTTTTCTTTTTCAAATCATTGACGATACTATGCAAAAGTTAAAAACAAGAGATGATTAGGAGAAAATAAAGAAAATGACCTCTAAGATCTCTCCTATATTTACAATGAGCGCGTTAGGGAGAGGTTCAATGGGGATCCAAATTTCATCCTTTCTTATTTGAAGACCTGGCACTTCATTGAGTTGGAGAAGAAAGGTTATTCCAACAGCATCAGAGTGAGGGGTGAGACCAATGACTTGTTCAGGTTGGGGACATGGTGGGTAGTAGTTCATTCTCATTGATTGCATCCCTTCTTCGAACAATACTATCATGTCCTTACTTTCCATTTTCAAAGCTTTTGCAATGTAGAGCAGAGTCTTTATAGCAGGGTTCTTGAGCTCTCTTGAATATGCTTCTAGGGTGTCTCTATCATTGTAAAATATATAAACAGTTATATGTTTATGCATGTGAACCACTCCCATCCATGTAATATTGTGTTGTGTATATGAAATAAACTCTTATGTGTTGTTTGTTCCATCAAGATGTTTTAAGTCTCAATCTGACTATCACATCTTACTATTAAGAAGTGGCTAGAAAGTCTGAATTTGAACGAAATAATGTTGTTTGTTTTTGTTTAATTGTCTGAATGATTTTAATTGTTCGTTTATGCAATTTAATTATTAAACCAACGTAATGCAATAAATAAGTAACTTATGTAAATATGAAACAAAACTTTTTTTTATCATAAATTTAACATAGTTAATAAACCATCAAATATATTATCTTAATGCAAGTTTACAACCTCTTATTGAGTGACGGGCAATAACCCAAGTCCACACTTCTTATTGAGCAAGATGGCATGTCGACCGGCTTTGACTCAAAAAAAAAAAAAAAAAAAAAAAAAAATCCCTTACTCATTTTGTTCATGTGACTTCAGACACGTTCAACAAAATTGTTTACAAAGATATAAATCAAACTAGGTTCGTGTAAGTCACTCAAACTTACTCCTGAAAATCTAAACATTGCAAGTTAGAATCACATCTTGACATGCCATGTAAATGACCATGACAATGTTATACATCAGCCATGGTTTCCTGGTCAAGCCTATCTTATTTGTATTTAATATACTAGCCTAAGTAACCTCGCTTACTCTGGAGATAAACATGCACATTTAGCTACAAATATTTGATAATTTAATAAAAGCTAGGGAAATCCAGTTTAAGAAGATCTGAATAAGTCTCCTTTAAGGTATGTTCCAATGTCTTCCCCAAGGATTAAGATATATGTTGGAATATGATCCTTCAACAGGTAAATTCAACAATGTATCATGTAAGAATTCCAAAACAAAAGAGAACGACATATCTAATTTTGGGACTGCCTGTATAGATATGCTAGAGGACACTGGGAAAGAATATAAGGCTATCCCCAGTAAGCCGAATCCCAATCGATCGTGAGCTTCTGGCGATCGATATCATGTCGATCGAGTTAATGTGGAAAGAATCGATCGCCGCTTTTTTTACCCAATTGAATCGTGAGGCCGATCGAGATAAAAAGCAAAGTTCGTTACATATCAAAACAAAAAAAAACATGTTACCGTTTGAGATAAAAAAAAAAAAAAAATACAACTAAAACTACCCTATGAATACACAACATATTTACACACTAAACTCACAAATCTCACAATCCTCTCTATCAAAATCTCACAATCCTCTATATCGAAAATGTTTAAGAAAACACCACCAACCAAAGGCCGAAAATCCGTTTGGCACAAAAGCGCCCGCATATTTTAACACGGATCCGAATTTCCGGTTAACGGTGTCTCACCAAGAATCAATTTCCAACCCCACGCTTTGAATATCAATCCCAACAAGCTCCACAACAACAACCTAACAATCCATTTTGTATGAATCGTCCATTTGTTCCACCGCATCAAAACATCTACCACCAACAACAACAACAACAACAACAACAAAGCTACTCCCGTCGAAGCAACCAATCTATGTATGGGTCACCCGAATCTGTGTACCGTCCAACAATGGATTCATCAACGTCTTCATATTCAAATTATCAAGAATATTCTTCGGTTAACCGTATCAATCTTGAGGGTTTTGATTTGAAGATCAATTATTCAACAATCCTAATTTTATCTTTGGAACCGGATCGGGTTATCCGGCTCAAAGTATCCTTTGTTCGGTGCAGTTCGGCTCATGGATCGTATCACGATTCGGTTAACCTTGATGACGTAGAAGAAGAAGAATGTCGAGAAGAGACGTCACCGGTCAAACCAAAGAAACGAGCTACAAAGGGAAAGAAGAAGGTTGTCGAGAAAGAAGGCAAGAATGATTCGGCGCTTTGGTCCAAAGAAGAAGAGATCGCCTTGTGCAACGCTTGGTGTGATGTATCCGAGAATAGTATAACCGGAAACAACCAAAATGCTAGAGGATTTTGGCAGAAAGTCATTGCTTATTTTGAGAAGGAGGTTGGTGCAGAAAGAACGTACAACTCTATAATTACAAAGTGGAAAAATAGGATTCGTCCTAGAGTTGGACAATTTTGTGCCATTTACAACAATGCTTACAAGAATTACGGAAGTGGTGAGAATGACCTCACTGTTTATACACGAGCGTGTGATGAATACCAAGTAGTGTCTAATCATCCGTTTGTTTTGGGGCATTGTTGGGAAATTTTGAGGGACCATTCTGCTTGGAAGGATAATGAGATGCCGGCTTTTTTAAGCCAAAATGAGGGTCGTTAAAAAGCAAGGACTTCAACCGACTCGGATGTGCACTCGGATGTGCTGCTAAACCAATTGGTCGTGATGCATAAAGAAGAATAAAAGAAATCTTGGAGTTTTCGAAAGCGTGATTATGGAAGGTGTTCTTGAGAAATGGGGCAAGATCAAGTCCAAGGCATTCGAGGCGAGAAGAAGGAGGTGGCGGACCACACTATGGTTTGAAGAAGAAAGAGCTAGAACAACGGCAAATCGAGTTGGAGATGGAGCAAAGAGAGAAGAAAGGAAGACAAAAATTGGCACTAGAAGAGCGAAAACTTGAATTAGGCGACAAAAGAAATATGATCACGATCTCATGTTCTATTGCACGCCAATCGGCGAATCTTTGCCCATGAGAACAACAACAAATAATCGCGAAACTCAAAGAGGCGATCAAGGCACGCCACAACCTAGATTTTTAATAAGTGTTGTAATGTTTTAATAAGTTTCGTAATGTTTTAATTTTATTTGAATTATTATGTAACGTTTTAATTATTAATGAAATTTTATTTTGTGTTAAATTTTTTTTTTTAAATGAACTTGGTCGCCCTTACTGGGGCACCTAATCGCCTGAAGGTGGGTGAAGAGAGAAAGCTGACGTGACAGGAAAAATGAGGGGGATTGAATCCCCCTACTAGGGGCAGCCTAACAAATTTGTCATGTAAACCTCCCCTTTCAAAAGGAAGAAAACGTATGGAAAACTTCAAATTAGGGGGAAAGCTAGGTGGATGGCTGCTAAGAGTAGGTGATGAAAAGTCTTTTTGTAAGACAAGCAATTCTTTAGACAAGAAAAAGTCCAAAAAAAGATAAAATATTTTTTCAATAGGTAAAAAGAGACAAATCTTTATAAGTCAAGATAGAAGAAGATAAAGAAGTTGCCATTGCTCTAGAAGTTCCTGATGATGATGATGATGACGACGACGACATTAAAGTCCAAAAAACCTTGCATTTTTGTTAGCATGGAAAGTTTTTGTGAATTGTATGCAAGACTCGCGGATCGCCAACAACATCTAGTTGTAAAGATAAGCAAGTATGTTCTTGTGGGTGTTTCAAAATGCACGTTGTATATATAGGTAGTTTTCTATAGTTTGGTGTCATGTCAGGTTAGGTATGTCGTGTTTAGATAATGTGTAAATGGGTAAGGGTTAAATTGGTCGACCCGCCAACTGGTTTAACCTGATTAACATGTGTAATATGTCAACTTGTTAAGATAAAAAGGTTAAATGGGTCAACCCTTTTAACCTATCCAAATTATTTAACCGTCAACCCATATATATAAATGAGTTAAATAGATCATGGTCAAGTTATGTGCAAACGGTTTAAGATTGACGCGTATGACCCACTGCTAGCACAAGTCGTGTTCAGGTTGGGTTCTCAGACCCGCTAACCCAAACCCGACCTAAAGTACAGATATAGTTATATGTCATTTTTTTTCTTCTATAAGATATATGAGAGGTTATTTTGCAACATGAGTAATGACTGATAACCATATGTGTAATGAGAGATCGCAAACTTAGATCCTAATACAAGTAGAAGGATGGATGGGCAAAAATCACCTGAATGGCATAGGTAGGTTAGGAAACAAGTGTGGCTTCCTAATACCATGTGGGAGGGTAATCAAATAAAACATATCAGCCCAATCAAGCTTTTGCTCCTCCGAAACGACAAAAGCTTGTCCAAATCCCTCGAGGTCGTCTGTTGTTTGCCAAAACTTCTTTTTCTCTTCCATTGGCGGCTTGAAAAATTCTTGCGTCTCTTCCTTTACTTTATCCGACAATGAAACATCCACTCCATGATTTATTATACGCAGCGATCAATTGATAAATCGGTTTTCCTCAAAAGCAGACGCTTGACTAGCATTGTTTAAGCGGTATGTCACAAAGTTTATGACTATATATATTACAACTTGCATTGATATATTTGTTAGTCCAAGAAAAACCAAGTCTTGAAAAGATTTAGCAATTTTGGAAAAGCAAATTCAACATATACATAATCTACGTTATGGTCATATGCGATGCGGAAAGGAGTACTGAAAGAATCCCCAATCTTTACAAGCAAGGTGTAGCTTTTCTAGCTCATGGTCGTTGAATTTTAGATGATAACCGCCCATATCAATAACGGGCACTTCGGGCAAGCAAGATGGTGGTCGTGATTTTTGGAGTAAAGGGAGTAATCACGCACCTGGTAAATATATTAACCAAATAAGCGTTTAAGTACAATGGATATGAGTGAAGTCCCATATCTCGACCCGTTACATAGGCATAAAGCTTACATAACAAGATACTTCCTATTCTCTAAACAAGAAAACAACCCACTACTCAAATGATAACATATGACACAACAAAATAAAATTACTTCCTAGGACCTTGAACCTTTGTGCCATACATGGCATTAAAGGAATCAAATTCCACGGAAGATCACGAACTGTTTAGCATAGTCGTGAAATCATAGTCATCATACCCATCTTCCAACTCGTGGCCACCTCCAAAAATATTAATGAGTCATCAAATGGGTTAGCAACAACCTCATCTTGAATCGAGACACCACAATCTCTCCCACTTTAGAAAAGGGTTGACTCTCTTAGTAGAAGAGGTAGGCGGAATAGGTTGACCATCATCATCCACAAGAGTAGCTTTCCATCAATAATTAGCTTTTCAAGCTTACCAATTTTCTCGACAATGGGAGTAGAACCAACATCCATTGATCCCATTGAATCACTCACAAGCTTGGCGTGAAGAAGTCCCAATCACGGAGACTTAGATGCCTCACCAAGGTCCTTCCCAGAGACCATCAATACACCTTCCTTAGTAGTACCGAAGACTTTCCAGGTCTTCACCGTTTGATAGAAGAATCAGCCACAATACATGGGATGCCCGAGTCATCTTCCACCTCAAGAGTCCCAAAAGAGTTTGGCGTAGTAATTGGTGTATCTTTAGCAATACCACTAGCATTGCTTGGTGTCTTTGTCTTTGCAACATATACTTGCTTCCTAGGTGCAAATCTAGGACCCTTACCCATATTAATGCCACCACCATCTTCGTACCTTTTGGTTTGGCTTTCGATTCGCACCACCTTAAAACCATCATCGGGTTCATCCACATTAGCGGTGGGGAACATCATTATTCTCCTTATCTTTGTTAGGACAACAAGCATTATCATGCCCAAACACTTTACATTCCGTGCGTGTGGAGGCTTCCATTCATATTCCACCCTTATACTAGCCGTGGTGAAGCCACTATCATCCTTATTAGGGATCGCCATAGTCACCACATGTTTAAGCTCGAAATCGATGCTAATTCCACAAGAGCACGTGCAAAACTAATCGACCCCATGAATCAACACACATGGAACTAGTAAAGCATCTAACATAATTGGCTTACCCACTTGGTAGCAATTAAGCAACCCATCTTCCGAATATGCAAGTAATGGCACATTATGCAATTTAATCAAGCGGGAACTCGAGTTACCTCACTTTTAGACAATAGCACATCGGAGTCCATTTAGTGAGAATGAGAGGAGAGTTGCGAATAATCCAAGGGCCCGGTTGAAGAACATTCTCAACACCTCTTTAGAATCAAATTTAAAGAGGAAAACACCATCATCATTCTTCATTAGTTTACGAAAACCAAACTTACCCCACGTGTTGGGCGTAGTTCTTAACCAAATGAAAAGCAACATTCTTGCCAACAAAGAAGCCCACAAGTGTATTTTCATACCGATTGAATACACCTCCATAGCAGACCTTTGGGCACGGTATCATGATTTTCAATGCGAGTCTCATTCACCAAGGGACGAAAGTTAACTTTCCTAGAGACACGTTCGGGTTTAATACATTAGCAAATGACCTCACTTCGTTATTATCACTACCAATCACGTTAGGACCAGAAGTAGACGCATTCACGTTAGGACCAGAAGTAGAAGCAACATCGGCACATTCAACCCTCCACAAACGTATCACGATAACTTATGTTTTCGGATTAACATTACCCCAAGCGAATCGGGACCAGCGATGTCACCCTCGATTCCATGTTCACTGTGAGGCGTTGTAACCTATCTTTCAGCGCACGAATATCAACCCATTATATGAATTCGTTTCAAGCTCACACCAACTTGATCGGCCAAGTTGTATGCGGTTTTGAAGCCTTCACGAAGAACTATCATTGTTAAGAAAACCTTTCTCCATCTCTCAAATACCCACGAACACCACAAAACACCAATCGAATAACGGTAATTTAGCACAACCAATATGTAACGAAATAATAATAAAAAAACCCTAACTGAAAAGTTAGGGTTTAAGATGCATGAAAGAATAAATTCCTAACCACCATCCATGATGATTATTGCAAGTAAAAGGAATAATGTGGAATCCACCACAAACCAACAACCATGCAATCCCTAATGATGTTGCAAGTAAATATATTAAGGTCGGTTGGTTAATGGGAAAACGTAGCGAATATATGAATTAATTAAGGTACCGACCCACGACAGAAGTGACTTATAAACAATTAAAGAATCAGACCAACCCACGAACAGGTGGAAAGATTAAAAAATTGTAAGGTTTAGATCGACTTTTAGTGTATCGTAGGTAGAGAATCGAAATCGCTTTATTTCGCCAAGAGAGAATCGTTTTAGGGTTTACCTTTGGTTAGATGGTGGTCGTGATATGATAGGAGGATCTTGATCGAGACGAACATATCGGGGTGGAACCTTGGTAATTGGTTCCTTAGCTAGTTCTTGTACGCTAGGCACCAAAAGTGAACTCCCCAAACCAGTTCCCTTTGGTTCCATTGTATTTCTAGCTTACTACATACGGGTGTGTATTTAGTGTTATATAATGCTTCACCTAGCTCACAAATAGATAAAACACGTTTCAAATTACGTAAATAGTACATGGAACCAACAACGACTTTACTTATTTTATACTATAAATTGTAAATTGAGATCGTAACGTGTGGTTTTTAATATAATATCTTCGACAAATAAATCCAAAATATTTTTCATTGAAAAGGAAAATGACACATTATGAGCAGTTTGGAGAATAGTTGTTGAGGGGTTGTTGATGAGAGTAGTTAGTAGGTTGAAATTTTGTTATCCACCCATCACAACATACAACAACAACAATAACAACGTACCTAATCCGCTAAAGCGGATACGAAGAGGTAAAATATAGATAGATCGTGCCCCTACACAATATAAACCCTAGAGTAAGGAGCCATCCATCACAACATATACCAACTAAAAACACACTACTTTACACCCAAAAAACACAAAAAACACAAAAAACAAGTAAACTACCCACCTTGAAACGATTACATGTGAAACGATTACATGCAGTTGTTGGAATTATATATCATGATATTCAATAAATAAAACACAAAACATCAAAGTATACATGCGGAAGCGTATAGGAAAGATTAACGAATAATTAATTAACATAAACAAGAATATGCGTACCTTTACTGATTCTAGCCGAACAAGAATCAAATCCACAAAACTAGTAATTTGATGAACCCTAATTAGGGTTTATAGGATTATGTGAATTACCCCTTACCGATTTTGTAATTCAATCCAAGAATACTAACAATAATGTTTGTACACACGTACTATACCGAATTAAAGGAATGCTAGTTTTAATCAAACAAAATAACTTTGATTTGGAAAAGCTTTGGATCGACTCCCAAGGGTGTTAGTCGATCGGTTTTAGCAAGAAAAACACACAAAATTTTTAGGTTTAGCTTAATGAGTACAAGAGATGCAAAACACAAGACCCCTTGCCTTGTATATATACTAAACTAAACTTGGTGAACAAGTTTGAGTTTGAGTTGGGTTGGGTTTGGTCCTTGTGGCCGATCGGTTACAATATCCCACAAGGGATTCCAGAACATTCCCAATATTTGCAATCTAGTCCTTTCCAATTACATTTAACGACCGTTAGTGCATTACACTTAATTACTTAACCTCCATTATAGTTATTTCGTTTAATTAATAAATAAATATAACTATTACATTTAATTATTAACTTTAATTCTCATACGCAAAGTGTCCAATCCCGTGGTCTCGAGTTCGATCCTAACTCACGTCTACTAATTTATATCCATAAAACCAACAGCTCCCACTTGGATATATCTTAATAGAGTGATCACATCGGTTAGCGTCTAGCAATACTTCGATGCCTCTAGTACAACTCGAGTAAGGCTCCTGGAAAACCTTTTAATGATTTCTCGTTATTATTATCCTTTTGTTTCTAATACCACGTTAAATAAAGATATGGAATTAAGTCATTCTTTATTAAACTATTATGTTTCTCGTTATAAGTGATTGACCAAGATTACCAAATCTTCTAAACATATTTAGGGGAGATTTTGGGTGCGGCCGCACAAACATCTTGTCAACCCTACGAGGGGCCCAGCAGTATTAAACTCCAAATAAATTTGAAGGAACAAATTCTATCTTGACTACGAGACTAACCCACAAACTTTGTAACATATGGAAACAACCCTTATGACTACCGATTCACGTTATAGCGTTAAGTTGCTCCACGAAATGCACTACATTCATGACACTTATCACGGTATCTCAAGTCTAAGGATAACTATTCATAATTTACTTATAACAATATCCATAAAGTAAATTATGTAGTTGGGATAAGTCCTATATTTAATTCATTGAATATCATCTGAAATTGGTATACATTCTCATCAATATACTTTCAAGTATATTCTACCACATCTCTCAGATTTCTCTTAGTTTAATGATACTCCCATATCATTAATTGACAATGGACAATTTAGAATAACTTAGTTACTCACGGATTAAACATGCAAATATAGTACAACAACTATTATAAATGAAAATAAACATAATCCAAACTTTATTTCATCAAAATAATAAATGTTTTACAATATCCTTTATCCAAATACTAATCACGGTTACGCATGAAACTATTAGCTAAGCGAAGTCCAATTCCATTGGCAAGTCCAATAAGCTTGTCTTTAGCCAAAGCCTTAGTGGAAGGATCGGCTAAGTTATCATCGTGTGAACTTTCAATAGATTTATTTCACCTTCACGGACTTGTTCCCAAACATAGTGATACTTAGTGAAAATGTCGGTGCCCTTCATGACTCCGGGTTCATTGGCAAATATGATTGCAGAAATTGTCACAATACATATCAATAGGCGATTCAATTGAAGGCATAACACCAAGCCACGAAATGAATTTCCTAATCAAACGACCTCTATTACGACTTAAAGCGACTATGTATTAAACCTCATGAGACATCACAATCGTACTCTGCTTCTTGCTCTTCCGATCAATGCTCCTCCATTGATGACAAAGACATAACCGTCTAAGACTTCGTATCATCTTTATCACATCGCCGGATGCATCACAAGAACTGTAACACCAAGCTCACGTATGCGGATTTCCACCATACACTAAAACATATCTTCGTATTCTAAGATACTTTAGAATATGTTTAACGGCAATCCAGTGAAGATCACCGGATTACGTTGATATCGGTAGTCATGTTACGGCGAGCATACATCCGGCCTTATGCATCTCACGGCATACATAATTGATCCTACTTGAAGCATAAGGAACTTTACGCATCGTGCCACCTCGGCGGTGTTGAAGCACACATATCGCTACATAAGCCATGCTTTACTTCCATCGGCAAATATCCTTTCTTGGAATTTTGCATAATGAATCTCTTCAATATTTTATCAATGTAAGCGCTTTGACTTAAACCAATTAACCGCTTTGACCTATCTCGGTAGATCTTGATTCCCGAATGTATCGACTTCTCTAAATCCTTCATCGAAAAACATTTCCCAAGATATGCCTTAACATTTTGCAAACTTGGAATGTCTTTTCCCATAATTAATATGTCATCGACATAAAGGATAAGGAAAATTACATCACTCCCATTAACTTTGTGATATACACATGGCTCATCAAGATTTTGAATAAATCCATACCTTTTGATTTCTTCATCAAATATCTTATTCCATTGCCTTGATGCTTGCTTCAATCCATAAATGGACCTTTGAAGTTTGCATACACAGTTTGGAAATTATGGATTCACGAACCCCTCAGGTTGTGTTGGAATCACTCCTAAACCATAATCAAGTGTTAGTAATTAATATGTAATAGTTAGCTTTATTATGGCCTTTATGTTTGTTATTAGCCTTAAGCTTATGTAGAAGGCCCATGAGCTTAGGCCCAAGCCCATAAAGGAAAGGAAGGGAACTAGGAGTGTTGCCCTAGCTTCCCTCCTATAAATACTCTTGTAAACCCTCATTTGAGGGTTGGTTGTTCAAGTTTTCTTTCATTCATACTCACGCCTAACCTTTCTTTATTTCCTACGCATATGTGTGTTTGTTTACTTGTTCAATCGCCTTAACCTCTTTCTATATTACTTGTGTTTGTAAAACTAGTAACCTAACAGTGGTATCAATCGCCTACTAGTTGGGTGAATCGTGTTTGTTTTTGAAGTGGGTTTCGGTCCTACGCCTAAAACGCCTTGATACTTTGGTTCGCTTAAAAACTTGTTTTTACACTTTTAATCCAAGATTCTTGTACTTTCAACGTTTTAAGGTGTTAAAATACTTGTTTTGGCAAAAGTTTCAAACTTTATCGTGGATAGTTGTTTTGATCGTGTTTTGAGCGAGGGTTTCATCTACTAAGTAATTGCTTTTAGAGGCTTTGGTTCATCAAGTTTCACACTTTTGTGTATTTTGGTGTTATTGAAGCTATTTTATCACACAAAAGCGGTTTAGAAACACTTTTGGACAAAATCAAAATTTTGAGCATTCCTACGCGTAGTAAAACCCTAAAACTACGCGTAAGTGCTTCCTTGGTTTGATCTTCATTTTCTGGTTTATTCCGTGTTTTCTTACTTGGATAAGTGCGAAAATACGTCGACTTTGGATATCTTTTGCCTTGTGATAGTGTAAAAGATCATTTGAGCAAAAACCTAAAATTACGCATAAGCATAAACTTACGGCGTGAAATCCTACGCCTAAGATTCTTCCTACGCCTAAGCCTAGTCTTACGCATAAGAAAATCCTCGCATAACTTTCTCGCCTAACTTTTGTCTCGCTAACTTTAGTGCTTTACCTACTTACGCGTAAGCTAAATCCTCACGTAACTTCTCATTGTTCAGCGTAACTTTGGTGTTTTACGCATAAGTGCTATTTGGTTCTTGTCTTTTCTCGCCTAAGGACACTTCATCTACAAAGGTTCATTCGACTACAAAGATCCATTTTACCAACACAAGTTTTCATCATGTCTCAACCACCATACTCTAACTATTTCCTTACACTTATTCTCAGCGACAACAACAACTAAGTCCCCAACATCAACAATGGAATCAACAACAAGCAATTTATCAACAACAATTTAATCAACAACATACTCCACAACTTGGTGCAATTCCCCACCACAAATGGTTCAAACACCGCCAAGTCTTCAAGTTCAACCCTACACAAATGACTTCAATCAACATCCATCAAGGAACACTATGAAGGAACCCACTTGGTTTGCAAAGATGTGTGAAGCTTTAAGCGACCAACAATCAATTCATGAAGTGGATCACTTGATAGACCTCCAATGCTCACTCCGAAACTACGATCAATGGGTGATAAGGTTCTTTAGGTTTTGTGATCCGAAGAAGCCTCATGGAAAGTTCTTAAAGAAGGTTATCTTGGAAGGTCCATTTGAGATGCCTCTTGTCATTGTGCCGGAGATCCTAATCTTTGTCCCACCAAGAGATGAACAAACCAACATTGCTCTTGTTGCGGATCTCAATGCTACTAAACTTCTACACTATGAAGGCGATGAGCTTGCAATGCAATATATCCTTTTAGGATTACCTAACCCAATTCTTGAAGTGTTGATGCTCAAAAGGCGCAAAGGAAATGTGGGACCATATTCATCTTCTTATGGAAGGATCGATACTCAATCGGGAGGATTTGGAATCCAAAATTTACTTGGCTTATGAACACTTCATGATTGAATCGGAGAGACACTAGAGTCGTATCATCATCGTTTTCGGACATCATCAATGATTTGGATAAACACAACATCATCATGCCAAGAATTGCGGTGAATACTAAGTTCTGAGTAGTCTTGGTCTGAATGGGAAAAGTATGTCATTTTTCTCCGTCAAGCGAAGAATATGCATCATTCTACATATGGATTGTTGTACGATTACTTGAAGCCTCATGAGAAGGAAGTTGATCGGGAAAGGATTCTCCGTGCTCAAATTGCTCCACCTACACATCCGGAAAATCAACAACTTGCCTTATATGCTCAACAAAGTTATCCTCCTCAACAAGCAACTCAACCAACTTCCTCAATCACACCAAACGATCCATCACAGCAATCTCAACAAAATCAATTGGTTCCTTACAACAACAACAATGATCAAGCACTTAATAGTCAAACTAATGAGGAATCCGATCCGTTCGAAGCATTGCAACAGGGATTTGTTATGATCGCTAATGCTTTTAGCCGTTATACCAACAAATCCAACAATCGTATTCGTTCCTCATCCAATACACGAAATCAGGCTGTTGTGAACAATGGACGAGTTGAAGTTCAGAATCGTGGTTATGGTCGCCAAATGGGAGGTGGTCAAGGGTTTAATGCTATGGGAAGGAATAACAACGAGCTCAAGTGGTGGAGCAGAAATGTTGAGAATGGGTTGAATGGTCTTGATGCTACAAGCGCAATGAGAAGGGACACTGGCTAATGCATGCCCAAAGCCAAGGACTAGGGGCGATGCTTACTTCAAAGAGGCTCTTCTTTTGGCTCTTAAGGATGAAGTGGTGGATCTCTCACAAACAAAACGAGCTTTATGGCGGATCTGAGACTCGGATGATGATATGGAGGACTTGCGAGGCCAATCATTTATTATGTTGATGGCTAATATGCAAGAGATACACATGAGTGAAACAGGCCCGGTGTATGACAACGATGGCTTGTCTCGGTGCCGAACAAACCATCATCATATACGAACTAATATCTCCGCCAATATCTCGAATCCGGCACGGATCGGACTATTCAAAATGAGTCATCTACATCTCGATCGACGATTTTCAAGTTAACCACAGTAGTTACATTTGACGATCAAGATGACCTTATGGTTTCCTTTGATAATCAAATTGACTCGTGGTTGTACTTGAGGATCTAAAGAATGATCATGATGTGACTCACGTTGAACAAGATGAGCTGATGCCTCATCCAGTTTTGCTCGGTTAATTCAAGACCATCAAATCAAAATGGAGGAATGTTATGAATTAAACAAGGACTTAAAAGCAAAAATGCTTTGTTAACCAAGGATTTTGAATGTTTACAAAAGCAACTCAACTTTTCAAAACTCAAGAAAAAGCGTGAAAAAGGTTTTGAAGCGACCTTTACTAAATCTCATCAAAGCGAAAAGTACTTAGAGACATATCGTGATCTAGCCGCTTGAAGAATGCTTTGTTATGCGAAATAGAACAAGCTGAAACATGAACATAAAAAGCAAATTAACGCTCTCACCTTGCAAAATCATAAAGCTAAGGTGAGTTGTTAACTTGTCAAAAGCAGTTCTCTGCATACAAAAGCATTCAACGAATCGGGTAGATGACCTTCTTGAAGAAATTATCGACAAAACGAAAACTTAAAGAGTTTAAAGCATTGTTTATAAACATGGTGAGTCGATGCTTGCTATTGAAAAGTTTACTTTGAAACCCGATCCAAAAGGATATGGACCAAATCTTGCGACTACAAACCAAAGCTTTCAACAAAAACATTCAAACCAAATCACGAAGTTTCGGTCAGAATATAAAATTAATGATCTTGTTATGAGTGTTGTTGAATATCATCGTCAAGAGGAATTAGATGCGAGAAGATGAGAGTCGATCAAAATTAAAAGCAGTTGTTTACAACAAACCTTTTAATTATTCTAAATCGGTCACTTCGTCACACCAACGGATTCTTCTAACACACCGGGGTTATCATCAAAACACACGGTCTTCTAATGTTAATCCCACAGTTATGCACAAACTTATGGTCCTTTACCTTCCATCGGTGAAGTAAACTCAAAACACGAAAATCGCAAAATTCTTAGATATTTTGACATTTTCATGGTGACCTCAAAATTTTACAACATGAGATAGAATATCGTTACGAAATCAAAGTTAATCACTTTCAATCGCCTCTAGCGAGAACAAAGAGACATTTTTCGGAAAAATCTTTTACCAAATGTTAAAATTTGATAAGTTGTGCATTAGCTTGGGAAAAGGATTTTCATAAGGAACTTGGAGTAATGAAGGTCGTTTTAGAAAAGCGAAACATCTATTTCTAATACTAAGCGTAAAAGAAAATGTTGAGAAAAGATGTTGATCGACTCTTGGAAGATGTTATCGTCTTTGATATCCATAATGTTGTGTTATTCTATTCATTGCCACATGCATCGATTCTATCTCTGCGATAATGTTGACTCTGTGGTAGCTGTTGTGAATCTTGATAATGTGCTTGGATCGAGTCTTTAAAAGTGAAAAAAAACAATTACTCAACGAACTTTACAATGCAAAACGTCGTCTTCTTTGGTGTGAAAAAGATATTCATAATCATCAACTTAGTTTTCAAAATAAAATCGCTCAATTGAGTGCAAAATCTTATGATCCTAAAATTGAGCATCTGGATGATCAAAACGTGTCTTTGAAAAGTCAAATCTCAAAATATGAACAAGAACTTGTAAAAGTTAAACAGGAATATGGTGTCATATTTGATTTACTCAATAAGACTCGACATGAAGCATCAAATGAACTTGATCACTATCTTGCTTACACTAGAGATGTCATGAATTTTGCGGGTAATATTCGTTCTGAAAATCAAGATTTGATTCACACTATCTCTAAGTTAAGAGAAATGTTAGGAAAGTATGAACAACTTCCGCCAACCATCATTAAGAGATTAGCACCAGTAACACTTAGTAATCGTGCACCTAGAATCCCTACTTGCCAAATCACAAGTTGCTAACGTGCTTCCTTCTCTTGAAGCAGGAATAGTTGCGTCTTTTCCAAGCGTCCGCACTTCACGACCTAGGAGCACTCAATCGAAGAATAGGAAGTTGCGACCAAAGAAAAAATCAATAAGGAATGCTAAAGTAGAAGAACACCCTAGGACGATGAATAAGACTCACGTTGCTTCCACTATAGATGTTGCGTCTGGCAAATGTAATAGAAATAGTGATGTAACGAATGCTAAACCTTTGAGCACTTTTGATATTCAGTCTGATGCACCTTGTGTTATTTGTCACAAAAGTATGAATTCGGATTGTCACGACAAATGTATTGCTAAAGCTATAATCTCTCGTTTAAGGAATCCTAAGAATCGGAATACCTCTAGGCCCACTAATCATTCTAAGTTTGTGCTTGGTAGACCGCCTTCTTTAGATTCTAAGGTTAACATTCTTTCATTGTAGCTCGGTTTCACCTTCTAAGAATGTAGTACCACCTAGTGCATTCACTAAGACAAAAGCAAAGAGTAGTTATAGATGGCGAAATGGATATATAACACACTAGGATTTAAATGGATGCCTAAAGTCATTAATGTGTGCATGTCTCATATACACTTGGAACCCTCTAACACTTGGGTTCCACATCTACTTCTATTCCATCGTGTCGTCGTGCATGTGTAATGCGGTGATCTGAGATCATTCTGGATTGTTGATAGCGGATGTTCCCGACACATGACGAGCAACCTTAAAGCTGTTATCAAACTTTATTGCAAAGTTCATTGCCTTTGTCGGGTTCGAGGAGCGATCACTTGCAGACTATCATGGGCTCTGGAGATTATGTCAATGGGAACATCGAAATCGGCGGGGTTTACTATGTGGAAGGCCTCGGTCATGTCTGTTTCGATAGGTCGGTTTTGTGATGGAGATTTGGAGGTTGCTTTCGGGAGAAAACTTGTTTCATTCGTGATCTACAAGGAAATGACCTTATGTCGGCTCACGTAACTCTAGTCTCTACACTATCTCAATGCAAGACATGGTTGCTTCATCTCCCATCGCTTACTTTCAAAGTCAACATCAACAAAATCACGGCTATGGCACCGTCGTCTCTCACATCTAAACTTTCAAACCATCACCAACCTTGCTCGCCACAAACTAGTTGAAGGTCTCCCACGATTCCGGTATTCAAAAGATCACCTTTGCTCGACTGTGAACAAGGAAAAAGCACTCGTGCCCATTTTCCTTCAAAGGTGGAACACGACTCTCATCATGTGCTTCATCTTCTTCATATGGATTTGTGTGGCCCGATCGTGTGCAAGCGATCAATGGCAAGCGCTACATCTTAGTAATTGTTGATGACTTCTCACGATGGACTTGGGTCTACTTTCTTGAAGCAAAGACCAATCTCCACAAATGATCATCACCTTTCTCACGAAAATCTGAGTTCGACTCCGCAACACCGTCGGATTAATCGAGCAGACAGGTACTAAATTTGTTAACCAAACCCTTCGTGAATTCTATGAGAAAGTGGGAATTCGACATCAAACATCTATTGCACGTACACGAACAAAGCGGAGTTGTTGAAAGGCGAAACCGAGCGTTAGTGGGCGCAAGAACAATGTTAATCAATGCTAAACTTCCGGTTACTTGTGGGCGAAGCCGTATCTCGCATGCTATACTCAAAACCGTTCTATGATCACAAAGCGCCACAACAAAACACCTTCGAGCTTGTCCACAACCACAAACCGAATCTCAAACACTTTCATATATTTGGATCCTTTGCTATCCAAATAATGATCGTGATGATTTTGGAAAGCTCAAAGCCAAAGTGACATTGGAGTCTTTATTGGATATTGTGAGAATTCTAAAGGTTACCGTGTCTGGAATCGTCGTACAAAGCAGTGATGGAAGCGATTCATGCTCATTTGATGAACTCACGGAAATGGCTTACGAGTACAACGACTTAGAACCCGGTCACAACCGTTTAAACTTCCTCAACCCCATCATCAATGAACAAAGCCCCCGCTAACTCGTCAACAAATGGAAAGGTTATTTGCTCCTCATTCGGTGGCGATATTGATGAGCGTGCTCGGTGTATCCATTGTTTCATTGCACAACGATAATATTCCTATACGATACACTGCTACAACAACTCTTCGTTGAAGATGCACCTACACGATTGACTCCACAACAACAGATTGAACACACCGCTTCCAACAATGATGAACAGGTGATGATATTCTAATGAAGTACCCCACTGCAGATTTTGATCCAAATCGTTCTTTAACCCGTTTGCTAATGAGGCTGCTTGCACGGATGTCGCGGAATCTTCAACAAACCATTTGAATCCTCGAATCGCACAATGTATACCAACATCAACCCTCTACACATCGATGGACAAAAGACCATCCTCGGCTAACATTATTGGCAACCCGAATCAACGATCGTTACGAGACAACGTCTTCGCACGAGATGGTGAACATTGCATTTATGCACTCACATGTCTGCCAATCGAGCCTAAAAACATTAAAGGCGCAATGACAAAAGACAATGGATTGAATCCATGCGGGAAGAACTCAACCAATTCAAGCGTCTTGAAGTATGGGAGCGGTTGAAAGACCAGCGGGGTCTCGTCATTGGTCTCAAATGGATTTGGAAAAACAAATTGGATCTTTGAAGGGCGTCATCCGAAACAAGTCACGTCTAGTTGCTAAGGGTTATCGTCGGGAAGAGGAATAGACTTTGAAGAATCTTTTGCTCCGGTTGCTCGTCTTGAGGTTGTTCGGATATTTCTCGCGTTCGCGGCTCATATGAATATGACGGTCTTTCAAATGGATGTCAAAGCTGCGTTTCTCAACGGACAAGCGAAAAGCGGTTTATGTCGACCAACCCGAAGGATTCGTTGATCCAGTGCCGAACCATGTCTACAAACGAACAAAGCTCTTTATGGTCTCAAACAAGCCCCTCGGGCATGGTGCGATAAGCTATCATCTTTCCTCATTGCTAATAATTTCACCAAAGGTTCGGTTGACCCAACTCTTTTATACAATATCACGGGCACATATCTTAATTGTTCAAATTTACGTGGATGACATCATTTTGGGTCTACACATAAAAGTTTTCAACCGCTTTTGCAAAACTAATGAAGAAAATTTTTGAAATGTCCATGATGGGTGAACTCGCGTTCTTTCTAGGACTGCAAGTTCATCAATCACCCGTGGTATTTTCTTGAGTCGGTCCAAATATGCCCTTGAATTGTTAAACAAATTTGGAATGAAAACACCGTGATACTTATGCCACACCAATGACTCATACCAAGAAGCTAGATCTTTGATTTACATGGGAAATTAGTTGACCCTACCAAATACCAAGTATTATTGGGTCTCTCATGTATCTAACGACTAGCGACACTGATATTGTCTTTGCCGTTTATCTATGCTCCGTTATCGATCGCGACCAATGAAACCCACCTCTCGAGGCTAAAAGAATCCTCCGATACATCAAGGGAACCATTAACTTGGGGATCGGTATCAGAAGGATTACGGTTTTGAACTAATCGCTTTTGAGGCGATCACGCGGGATGCTTAGACTCGAAAGAAAAGTACTTGAGAGCTCTACAATTTCTCGGTGATAAGCGGTGTCTTGGCAATCAAAGCGGGATTGTACATCGTTGTCATCAACGAAAGCGAATATGTAGCCATGTCCGCGTGTTGTGCTCAAGTCATCGGATGAGAACACAACTCAAAGACTATGGTTACGTGTTGTGAGAATCCCGATGTCTTTGCGACAATCGGTGCCATTGCGATCTCGTGCAACTCGATTCGACACTCGAAATCAAAGCACATCGATCTTGCTATCATTTCATCAAGGACCACGTGGAGCAGTGCCGTTGAATTATACTTTGTGGTGCAGAATACCAATTGGCGATCTTCTCACCAAAGCCTTGCCTCCGCTAGGTTTAATGAGTTGGTCCACGGTTGGTATGAGGTGTTTGACTCAAGAGGAATTGGATGACCTCTTAAAAGCATCTTAAAAACTTGTCAAACACCAAAACATCTTTTGTAAATAAATTTTTCAAAAACAAAATACAAAAATATAAAATCTTATAAAACAACAAAAATATTCTTCTAATCTATAATCTTTCAACATGGCAAGTACATTTCTTCCTTCAACACTATAATCTTTCAAAATTCAGTATTTTTTACGATCAAGTGTTGAGGGGGAGAAAATTTTCACTTAACTGTTTCAAAACATATGTTTACTTGCATGTTACCATATCTCGGTTGCTTCATTTAACAATGGTGGTGAATTTTCTGATTAAATGTCACTCCTCGGACTAAAATTAATAACCTTTCATTATTTTCTAGAGTCGAGGGGGAGTGTCGTCAAGTTTCTTTCCTAAAAACTTTGTTTGGTAACCAAAATGGAAGTTAAATGGCTTTGTTTGAAAAAGGAAAAGGTGGAGGGACTAAAGCATCAAAATGTTAAAGTCATTTTAAATAAAACACCTCCCACCTAACTTTCACTTCACATTTAATACTAAACTACTTTCATCCACGCTTCAAAATCATTCAAGCAATCCGTGTTTTGATCATCATTTTGTAAGTGTTTTTGTGATTAAAACATGTTTTTAAGATAAGGTTTTGAATTTCATGTAAATCCAACGGCTAAAAGTGTTTTTCAAGTGATTATGTGTTCTACGCTTAAGCATATGAACACACAATCAATGTGTGTGTGTTTATGGTGAAAAAGTGGTGTCAAAACGTTGTTTATACATCAAGGATCCCATTTTAACCATCCAAACCCACCCAGAAACACGTATCAACGATTTTTGAAAATTAGGGTTTATAAGTCGATTTGGGTTTTTCTAAATGAGAAGTGTTTTGGTCAAATAGATTGTTGGGTTATGGTCATAAGGTGTTGAATTGATCATTTCCATAGTTGGTAACCACCCAGAAACACAAATTGGTTGACAATTTGAAACTAGGGTTTAAAGTTCATAATTTTGGGTATTTTTGATTCACAACGATTTTGATGTTATAACTTGGCCTAAAGACTCTACCAACACTCTAGAACTACCGAATTAAAATGGTGCAAATCCCATGGCTAAAAGTGATACGCGTAATTCTTAACCCTTAGGGTTTTGACCTCACGCGTATGACTTTCTGCGTAATCTTCATAAATGTTCATGCCATAAATTGTTGTTAAAATGATGTTTTGTGTTAATGTTGATGATTTGATGAATTTATTTCGGGCTTTGCTACGCTTAATATTCGAGAATCAAGGTCATTTGCAACTCTACGCATAAGGATTACCTTACGCGTGGTCAAGTTATCGTAAGAGGAATCCTACGCGTAACTACTACGCATAAGGTTCTACAATGGGACTACGCGTATCCTGTGAAGGATATGCGTAAATAATGACCTCTATGCATAAGGTCTACTCTTACGAGTAAGCCTTACGCGTAAGGTTCTTATCGCCTCTGGCGTAAGCTCTACGCGTAAGGTCCCCTTTTCCTACGCGTAACATTTCTTACGCGTAAGTTAGGATCCTACGCGTAAGCTTTCGTCTATGCATATGTCATTACTGTTTACGCTTAACTTTGCCAAAACTACGCTTAACCCTGGATTGACCTTCATGATGAATTGTTACGTGTACAAACTTGTAAATAAACTAATCATAACGTCACGAATCCAATAATGTCACTAATAAACTTAATCGTTTGATATGTTGTGAACAATAAGTGATAACATAAACTTTAAAACTTAAAGTTAACTAACTCACAAAACATTTCACGACGTCATTAGACTATTGAACAAACAAGTGACTTAGGACTCGTAACAATCATTATCACTGTACATTCAATAACTAGACAATAAAACCTTCTATTGACTAACATTATGTCTTTCGATATGTTGGTTCTTTTGGCTAATGTTATTTCAGATCACGACATGGCTGAACAAATGAATGTGGATGCACCAGAAGTTCTTACAATTGCTGATATCTTTCCAAATGGCTATCCGAGAAAGCTTGGAAAGAACAACCTTAGGGTTGACTTTGACACCCTCACATGCTCAGAATCTTCTTGTCTCATTCTTTGTGGATATTCTCGGGAATCATCCCTACCAAAACATGCTCTCACACTCTGCCACGCCCGAGAGATCTACATTCAACAATTACGGGATTCTATGCGAGAGGATCATTTGTCAAAATCTTTGTGAATGTGACTCTTAATCACAAACAAGTCACTATCACTCCCGATGACTTACGAGTGTTCTCATCATTCGGACATCGCTCCAACCGACTTCTTTGCCACCCCTCTTGAGCAGATTGTCCTGCAATTCTTGATAGATATTGGTTATGATGAAGCTAAAGGAATCATTTCTAAGCACTCTCACGTGGAGTGAAGAATATTCCTCAACCATGGAGGACACTCTATATGATCATCACCAAATCAATCTCGGTCGTGACGGTGGCTATGAGCATCCCAAGCTCATGGAGCGCAAATTTTACAGTCGTTGATCAACAAGAAGGACATTATAATTGAAGCACTACTATGGGAAGATATGATGTTGTCTCACAAGAAGCTTGGCTCCAAAATTCCCTATGTCGGATACACCAAATTGTTGATCCGAGAGCTCTTGGACTTCATCCCGATATCCCCATGAGACTCAATGACCCGGATAATCATGACATCTTGGTGAGCCCATACTATCTGTCGAATTAAAGAATCGTCTCTGAAGAAGCGGTCTTGGTTGCCCGATCACCTTCTTACAAAGGAAATCAAAAAGTGGAAAGCATACAAAAGGTATCGGTGGCCGTAAAAGAAGGAAAAGTTGGCCATCTTGATGAAAAGGCTTCAGGACACCTACTCGGAGAACCGAAGAGGCGATCTTTGGAAGTGCATTAAGCATAGAGTCAAAGGAAGTTCCCAAGAGGAACCCTCCTTCAAAGAGGATTGTTTCATCTAAGGAAGCTACTCCCATCCCAATTCCCAAGCCCGAACATAAAGAAAGCTTTTGGACGAAAGTTACGAAGGTACCGAATCGGATGAAGAGATTTCCTACTCAAACCGCTAAGGATGACAATCCTTCAGTACCAAAACCTCCAAGTCCTAAAGGCGATAAAGGAAAGGGAAGACTCCCGCACTTGTACCCTATGATGAGAGCTCAAAGATGATGAAGAGCTATTGGATCAATCCTACAGGAAGAAGGTTAAATTAGTTAGTCATCTTCAAAAAGTGAAGAATTTGCAAAAGATCAAATGGGTGGACCGGAGGATCAAGTGGTCTTGCCTCTCCTCACCGAGATCTGATGCGGTTAATCGACCCGATAAGGGATCCGGTGCCACCACTCTTCGCAACAACAAAAGCTTGTGGAGGATACTATCGAATATGAGTTTGAGAACCACAAGGCGAGAAGTCCGAGAAAGATAAAGATGATGATTATGACAAGTTGCTACGAAAGTCCACACATTCTCGTCCAAAACTTCGAACCACCTAAGGACCCCGAGCCTCCTCATGTCTCCTCATCATCGACTCTTCATCTCATTCATCACCACCACCATCAAAGAGATCAACCAAATCATCATCCAAATCGTGAAGAAACCACCTCGATCTTGGATTCTCAAGCTCATGAACGGATTACCAAAGTCATCAAACAAGTCGAGAAAGAAGGACGTGCTCAACAAGAAGTTGAATTTCTTTCTTTGATCACATCAAGATCTGTATGACGAGAATGAAAAGATGCAAAAGGAAAGGAAGTTTGTTCGAGAATTCATGAAACAACACCGTCGGGAGGAATGAGCGAAATGATCGAAGGCTACACAAAAAGTACCTTCTAGATGCGTTCCTAAGGTCACAAAGGAGTTGTTCACGGACAACTTTATCCAAATCGATGCAAATCGCCAAGCAAACTATTCGATCAACACCCTTAACCGTCACAATCAATCCGACCGATCCGGTCGTGTTCTCGAATAATGAATTGGTAGCCAAGCTTGTGACACAAATGTCGCCACAATCTGCGATGTTCAACTCGAAGAAGCAAAATTGTATCAAGCATTGCTTGACTACCAACTTCAAGAAGCTTGTAGATTTGAAGGAGAAAAAGTCAAACGTCCTAGAGGCGATGAAGATAAGGATAAGGACAAAGACTCGCACCTAAACGTCGAAGCGGTCGGTGAATCCTCTTCGATGCCACCTCCTCCTCACAGACTCTGTTCAACAAAGGTCCCTCCTCGTTCTTCAAAAACCTCGGGACGATTCCGAGTTACCACCCACGACTCAAAAAACCGGTGATTACTTTGAGTATACGGGTGGTGATGATGAAGAGGTCCTTGAGCCCCTACAACAACCGACCTCACCCAAACAAGTGCGAGACCGGAATCATCATCAAGGCCTTCCAAAAGAAGAAAAGGCGACTCGACTGAAGTCGTATCATGGCTAGATGACGATAAAACCGAAGAGTTTGAATGGTTCTCCACACTTGTCAATCAAACTCCATACCACGATGAAGGTCAAAACTTGGTGAGCGGTTCTACATTGGAGCACGCAAAACTTTTGCAAGAAAAGTTCCATGTGAAGAAAATGACGAAATCGAGTTGAAGCGAATCAAGAATGAAGCGTTTCAACTTCTAAAAGACACTCGAAAGCGCCCTCGGGTCGAATATCATCTTGAGAACATCGCTCGAGCTATGTCTAACAACATGGATTGGCTCAATTCGGAAGCAAACATTGACTTCACACAAAGGGACAACCCTCCATACTACACCGATTGGACCAAACCCCTACCGACCATTGGCCAACGGATGAACCACGGATTCCTTCCGATACTTCTTTAACAGAGACACGGATTTTCTCTTACGGTAGCGATGGTTCGCGAAAATACGCTACATCGTTGACTCTTCCATTCCCAGTGACTATTTACTCAAACGCATAGCTATCGAGGCGTGCAAATCGCTTGTTTTCGACAACGTGCAAGCATCGACCAAGATGCATTGTATGGGATTCATCATTGGCACGAGCGTCAAGAATCTACTACGAGTGTCGCTGGTTGAAGTCTCAACACGCGGTGTACAGTTCTAAGGACATCGTGGCCATCAAACACGTTGATCTCAAGTCTAAGTGGGACTACACCTTCTTGAAGAATATCATAGTCAAACGACAAGATGAAAGGGACTATGGATTCTCTGAGGTCGACTTTGAGAACTTGTCCTCAACGACATCAAGACATGTACCTTGCCAAAGTGCGGTCGTATGAGACAATTCTCATTGAAGTTCAACGCAATTTATCAAGTCACTTCTCATCTTCATTAGACGCATCGTGATCAAAGAACGTGTAGAAGATATCCACTGGTGTTGAATCTTATCGAACACGTGTCAACCTTACTCCTCCAACGCTTGATCTTCCCGACATCAATCGCCTATCTCAATATACGCTCATCGACAAACCTTTCGGAGTTGTTTACCGCAGTGAACTTCAAAGCGCTTAATGGCGTGTAGTGATCTTCAAAATTTGGGATCATACTTTGAAGTCGGTTAGGGACGGATTGGCGTCTGATTGAAGGATATACGCTAGAAAATTGGGTCTCTAAGCGATGGAATTCTCGGGAAAGGAGGGATGTGAGGCGAATCATCACCATGATTGATGAGCGGTTGTTCGAAGGGATCGATTCGAGCGATTGGAGAGCTATGTTGGTGGTCGACCCATGATTAACATAACCGCTTTCAACGCCTGCATGCACTCTAGGAACATCACGCACTTCCTAGTACCCTTGAATTGGTTCTTTCATTACAAACTTAGATGTGTGATTATATATGTCGATGGCTTGTGCACACATAACGATGTACAACCCGTAATTGTCAAGAAAGGACCACGTAGTGCGCCTCGATGCCACAATCCTTATAAAAGGAGCGAAAGCTTCTTATTTTTGAGTAAAACCTATCAAACCTTTCATTTTTCAAGGTTTTGCTCAAAAGACAAGTACTTCCATATGATTTTCAAAACCTCAACCGTTTATATCACTTGTTGAGGGGAGTATTTGAATTAAAACTTTGTTCACAAATTGTTCATAGTGGTCATCTTCCCAACACTCGAAATGGTCATATTTATTTTCAACCGTTCAAAATAACATTTTATATGCCATTTTGAGGGAGAAAATTGTGATAAGAAATATGTTGTGCAAAATGCAAATGAATCGTGTACCTCGGACTTAACCAACGAATTGACGGTACTAAAGCTGTTAGTAACTCGAAAAGACTTGTCACGACGGGTAATAATTTCAAGCTAGTTCGCTAGTAATGTAAGCGTGTCTCATGAAGGACTTGTCCAAGTAGAAAGTACCATTCGAGACACTCTTGGTAGACATGAACTCGACGGGTATGACAACCTTCGAGGTTTGTCTACACCTTCAAGGTAGTTATTAGAGCTAGTTGTCACCTAAAAGGCGACAATGTAACTCTTTAACTATGCAACGTAACCGTGTCTCGCGGGGATTGTCTATCTCCGGTGGATCAATTCAAAATGTGCGCTCTTTCCTCACTGTGCATTTAAACCATTAAAACTATTAAGCACATGTGGAGGGGAGTATTTATGCAAAATCCTATCTCTCATCGATGGTTCAAACATGTTTTCATTTACAAACCCTTTGAGAGATGTTTCACAAACAGTGGTTTTAATGGCAACATAGGTTAGTCATGGAGTTATAAGGTGACTAAGGTTAGGAATAACGTCCTATGATCCGCCAGAGCGGAGGATCTACCCAAGGACATCACAAATAGTTAGTACTTAGAAGTCCTTAGGTATGATTATAAAAGGAGAAAATGAGAATCGGAGAAAGAAGGAGTTGAAGAATCAAAAGAAATGCAAAGAAAATGGTGAAAAGAAATAGCCCTCCAGATTATTCAACTTAGGGCGAGACACCGGGTTCAATTCATATACTCTTGGTTGTCACTTAGTGACACCGGTATTGAAGATTAAAAGTCGTCATGGACCCGGTGGCGCATGCACTAAACCTTCTTAGCCACTCAAGTTTCTCTCAATGAAGCTTGTTTCATTCTCACGGGAACCCTACGTAAACTATTGGCTTTCTCTTAGAGATCGTTGGTATTGAAGAAGGAGACCCTCTCCTAGTCTCCGCTCGGAAAACCAAAACGCACTATTGAGTCTAGAGCCACGAGATTCATCAAAAGATCTCTTAGGAACACTTGACATTTTATCACTTGTTGATCAACAAATAAGATTATCGATGGTTCATATCGAGTCCTTCACGGATCTTAGCAATCATCGAGAACATTTATGAGAGGTTCACATCATGATCCTCGATGATTGAATGGAAACTCCGCCGAGGTCAACATCAAACAGACCACGACGGTCACTTCGGTAACTCCCGTGGATTACGCGGAGTGTGTCTCAAACGGTCTGATCGTGAGGTGATGCTTGGTGTACCTCGGCGACTCATCTCGAATGTAGATGTACTTGGTACATCGCGTTATCTCACTTGTGGGACTCCAGTTCGAGAACGGCCTTTGTAAGAATTAGAGTTGTGTTTTCACACTATCTTATTAACACTCTCGAAGTTCAAACTTATAAGTCTTGGAACACCTTATTACTAACCGTTTGAAATGTTTTCTTCTTATGGAAGCTCGGGCGGGATGATCGTCTTGATTCTTCTCATGCTCACGCCATCATCATCACTAATGGAAGTTCTATTCAAATGCAACATAACCGTGAAATGATTCTTCGTCAAACCAAAGAATCTACAAAGTTAAAGACTTAAAAACTTCATCAAGATTGAATTCCAACGTCAAAGGCGTGTGAGCATGTTGAAGAATGACGTGGAGACACCTGGGCAACAAGCGCACTGAAGGCGGACTTGATGCGAGACTACAACATACTATCACTTTCACCACAAAGAACAATAATCAAAGAACAAAGTTAATGATGACGTCAAAGCATAACCGCTCAAGGAAAACTATCTCTACACCGGGGAGATTGTTCGAATCAAGGCAATTCTTCTCACAAGAAAGAAGAATGTCGAAGAAGCGTCGAGCTACTATTACATCAACGCCTTCACCGTTCATCACCAACACTTGAGGGAGATTGTTGGAATCACTCCTAAACCATAATCAAGTGTTAGTAATTAATATGTAATAGTTAGCTTTATTATGGCCTTTATGTTTGTTATTAGCCTTAAGCTTATGTAGAAGGCCCATGAGCTTAGGCCCAAGCCCATAAAGGAAAGGAAGGGAACTAGGAGTGTTGCCCTAGCTTCCCTCCTATAAATACTCTTGTAAACCCTCATTTGAGGGTTGGTTGTTCAAGTTTTCTTTCATTCATACTCACGCCTAACCTTTCTTTATTTCTTACGCGTATGTGTGTTTGTTTACTTGTTCAATCGCCTTAACCTCTTTCTATATTACTTGTGTTTGTAAAACTAGTGACCTAACATAATGTCCGCTACAAGAGAAAAGGTCTCCTCGTAATCTATGCCATAGGTTTGAGTAAAACCTTGCAACTAGCCGAGCTTTATAGATGTGTATATTGCCATCCATGTCGGGCCTTTATTTTATAGAGCCACTTACTTCCAACCACCTTGGCGTTTGGAGGTAAATCGACCTCTTCCTGCACTTCATTTTCTCTCATAGATTGCATTTCCCCATTCATTGCAACTTGCCATTTTTCCTTTTCGTGACTTGCCATGGCAGCTTTATAACTAGTAGGCTCTCCAAGATCTCCTAACATTGTTTGCTCAACCTCTACGTTAAGACATAGACGTTCAGTGCACGCGTGAACCTTACGGATCTCTGACGGAATCACTTCAACTTCGGTGGAGGACCCGGACTATCGTGTTCTACCGAAATACGTTAGTGTTTTGTAAGGTAATGCATCTTCTTGATCATCTTCCGGATCATAAACTCTCCCACTGAATTCATGAGATACGAGATCATTTTCAAGAAAATCTCTATACCTAGCAACAATTACTTTATTTTCGGTTGGATAGTAAAAGTAGTAACCCATAGTTTCCTTAGGGTATCCTACGGAGATACACTTCTGAGATATTTATTGGGTTTATCTGCTCGAGTCACGTCTAACATACGCCTCGCAACCCCAGACCTTTAAATAAGACAGGTTAGGAGCTTTACCATGCCATATTTCATATGGTGTCTTATCAACCTTCTTTGTGGGAACCATATTTAGAATGCGAACAATTGATTCTAAAGCATAATCCCAAAAGGATAAAGGTAGAGTAGTAAGATTAAACATAGATCGTATCATGTCCAACAATGTACGATTTCTTCTCTCAGATACACCATTTTGTTATGGAGTATATGGAGAAGTGAGATTTTGGACAATTCCATTCTCAGCTAAGTAATCTTTAAACTCTTGGCTTAGATACTCTCCTCCTCTATCGGATCGAAGAGCTTTAATCTTCTTTCCCAATTGCGGTTCTACTTGACTTTGAAAACCTTAAATGTTTCAAACACCTCATGTTTATGCTTAAGTAAATAAACATAACCATAACGGAAATCATCGAGAAAGGTTAAAGTAGCTAGCACCTCTCTTTGACACATGTCTAAGTGGTCCACACACATCGGTATGAATAAGACCAAGTAGATCGAAGCTCTCTCCATATTGCTATGAAAAGGTTTCTTAGTCATCTTCCCGGATATGCATGACTCACGCTTATCAAATGATTCATCATTGATATTTTGCAAAAGCCCATAGTGTTGTAGCTTTTGCATGCGAGCCTTGCCTATATGAGCAAGTCTACAATGCCAAAGATAAGAAGAATTCAAGTCCAACTTTATTTTCTTATTGATGCTAAACATCTAATTATTATATTTGTTAGATTCATTTCCAATCACATCAATTTCAAACACACCATTCACAAGAATTGCATTAAAATAAAATACACCATTTAAAGAAATGAAATTCCATTACGTGAAATAGTATGAGTAAAACCATCATCCAACAAAAGCGAAAGGAAACAACACCTCTAATTATAGAAGGTGCGTAATGAAAATTGTTCAATAACAATACAAAGCACAAGGCAATACTAAACTAAACGTTCCTATGGCTTCAACAAATGTGCATATGCGCCATTTCCCACGTGTAGATATTGCTCCCCATAGGCTAGCTTCCTCTCCACTCTAAACCCTCAGTGTATTACAAATGTGAATACCACATCCAAAGATCATATACCCATGAATTTTTATGATTTAGAGTAAATAATTCAATTACAAATAAATTACACAAGGACCGCTACCGAGGACCCAAAGATACTTCATTTTATTTACCCGCAATTCATCAATATAGAGCACACATTTTCTTCCAATGCCCAACGACCTTGCAATGGTGGCATGCTTGATCCTTTTGGTATTTTCCTTCCTAGGGTAGGGTACTTCTTGGGTTCTCGTTGATAGGCCATAACTTGTTTACCCTTATCAACTTTCCATTTGCCCTTTCCTTCTTGTTGTTCGCCTGACGCGGTTTTGGCTTATTTATCCTTCCACCCTGAATAGCAAGTACACGGGAGTAGGAGCCTTTTGAGGTAACCCATTTTATAGTCAATTAGCAATGCGTGTAGGTCGATGCTTGTCTTCCCACACATTGCATATTGAAGTTACGAACAAAACCATTGAAATCCTTGTTAAGGGATCTGTTGATCAAGTTCACAACAATATCATCTTTATAAGTTTTGCCAAGTGCCCTTAATTGGTCCATGTAACTTTTCATTTCTAGTACATGAGCACTTAAGGGTTTACCCTCTCCACGCTTGCGACTACTGTAATGCATCGATCAAATCATAAATTTCGACGGTGGTGGTTTCTCGAACATAGTTCAAGTTCATCGAGCATGACAGATGGGAAGTAATTTTCGAACAACTTTTGGAGAGAAGGTTCCATCGTTCCCAAAATTAGGCAAGCAACATCATTATGACGCTTATACTCAATTTTCCAAGCATCCTTTTCGCTTGAGGCGCGGCGGTGTTGGTTCGGCGAGGACAAGGCGTCATAAAGATAATTCAACCGATCAAGAACTCTACTGACAATTCTCAAAGAGCGGTGCCAATCATTGAAATTCTTAGAGCTACCAACTTTTCTCGATCAAAAAGCTTTTGAGCGCAGAACTTAGTGCGATGATTAGTGTTATCGTTGTTTTGAGCCATTTCTACGAGAAAAAGTTCAAGTATTAGTATTTTCGATAATACAACTTATCAAGAAAATAAAATATACCCAAGGTAATATAAACATATAACCATATAATTTTCTCGAAAACTAGGATCCAAATTATCATAGGTTCATTAAATCAGTTGATCTGCTAGTAACGAAAGCATATAATAAGGTAATCTGTCGAACAATAATTGGAAAACAATTTTCCAATTCCTAGATCATTATGGGATTTATATTTTCCAACGCAATTGCAAATATAAACATGTTTCATCCCATCTTATGCCTTGAGTCCAGGTCTCACTTCCTACTCAACTTAAGTGTCTAACTTAAAGAACTGCAAATATGTTCATGTAAGGTCTGACTTTACATAAAGATTTACCTTTCCATCATAATCTCGCCAAGTTCTGACATGACGTAAATTGCAACTTCAAGTGTCCCTTTAATTAGATGGCATATAACTTAATTTATAAAGGGTACTAGTTTTGATTTCATGTGGTCAAATCAAATATGTACAAAGATGTCATGCATTCATCTTGTAGCATAAATTTTAATAAAAAACTTTTTATTACCAATTCATAAAGATCAAATTATCAAAGTTTTGATTGGGGTATTGGGTTCACCAATCAAGGAATTTACCTTTAATTATCATCCATTATACCGTACTTTTGAATAAGTGTAAACACTTAGTGTTTCGGGTAATTACCACCGAAGTGGCGCATGGAATTAAAGCTAATTTGCCCTTAAGATGATTTTGTACATTTATGGCTTACTTGGTAGCTCAATTTGACTCATGAGCAAGCGGAGAGTTTGGTCGCAAAAGCAACCTTAGACACTCTTTAGGGTCACAATTTAATGTGCTCCCCTCCTAGTACTTCCCACGCAGTTCCGTCAAATGGGTGAGCCGTTCGCACCATTTGTACCAAAATCATCAATCAATTAAACTATTGAAAACTTAACTCTTCAAAAACAAATCAAATTTCACCATTGTTTAGTCCGTATTATTTTTCTATTTAAAATTACCCTTTGCTTAAAACTGTCATACGTAATAAACAAACAAGTAAACAAATAAAAAATAAATAACTAAAAACAATGTGCACATAACTAACAATTAATACGTGTAAACAAGTAGCCACATGCAACTTCTTCGATAAAACCCTATTAATAATCAATGTCTAGGTTAATTAATGTATATATTAATTAGGGCTTTCACTTTCTCAGTTGAAAGTGAGCCACATACATCGACGAATCGATTGCGTAAACCCTTAATTAAAATATACCAAATTGCACATAATTGATTTATTAATTAATATATAATTGGAGTCTTCCCCAATTCAAGATTTATCATAAATAAACATGTGATAAAATATCTTAACAATTAAACAATATTCAAGCAACTATCCATGACAAACATGCATGTATCATCATGGATATATCATAACAATTATTCAAATAGTCACAAGATCGCATATTATTCCATGTCACATAACATATTATTCATGAATTAATCACGTAACATATATATTAATTCTAGGTTTCGATAAGGTTAACAAACAATTTTAAAACCCTAAAATTTTAAAGGTGATCGATCAAAAAAATTTAAGGGGTACGCCCCATATTAATAAAAAAAATCGACCCATAAAAAAAACCAAAACCCTAGATTAACCATATCAAACAACATACAATTATTCGTTTTTTATGCGTTTAGTAATTAATTACTCATTAAAACCTGGCTCTGATACCACTGTTGAAATTATATATCATGACATTCAATAAATAAAACACAAAACATCAAAGTATACATGCGGAAGCGTATAGGAAAGATTAACGAATAATTAATTAACATAAACAAGAATATGCGTACCTTTCTTGATTCTAGCCGAACAAGAATCAAATCCACAAAACTAGCAATTGGATGAACCCTAATTAGGGTTTATAGGATTATGTGAATTACCCCTTACCGATTTTGTAATTCAATCCAAGAATACTATCAATAATGTGTTAGTACCACTTTCTTGTACACACGTACTATACCGAATTAAAGGAATGCTAGTTTTAATCAAACAAAATAACTTTGAATTGGAAAAGCTTTGGATCGACTCCCAATGGTGTTAGTCGATCGGTTTTAGCAAGAAAAACACACAAAAAATTTTAGGTTTAGCTTAATGAGTACAAGAGATACAAAACACAAGACCCCTAGCCTTGTATATATACTAAACTAAACATGGTGAACAAGTTTGAGTTTGAGTTGGGTTAGGTTTGGTCCTTGTGGCCGATCGGTTACAATATCCCACAAGGGATTCGGAACCTTCCGTTATTTGCAATCTAGTCATTTCCAATTACATTTAACGCAGTTAGTCCATTACACTTAATTACTTAACGTCCGTTATAGTTATTTCGTTTAATTAATAAATAAATATAACTATTACATTTAATTATTAACTTTAATTCTCATACGCAAAGTATGCAATCTCGTGGTCTCGAGTTCGATCCTAACTCACGTCTACTAATTTATATCCATATGACCAACAGCAGTAAGTAAATACGATCGAGTTACTGGTGATGGTGGGCTGGGTTTTTACTTGAACTCAATCAAATCTATAGATTCAAGAAGATTTAACGACAGAGAAGATACTGAAAGATTCTTGGGTGTTTGGTTTTATGTTTTAACTAGAGGTGCCCACTCTTTTCAAGTTATCCATGCTCTAAGGTATGTTTGGAAAAAGTAGCTATGAGCAGTAGTAGTGAGTAGTAGTAGTCGTGAAATTGTGAGCATTAGTCAGTGTACTCATCGCCATCGCTTCACGCCTTCTTAAAGAAGCATTGGAAAATTGAGCATTCCTAAAAAAGATGAAGGCTCACCGCTCCTTTGCCAAACAATTACTAAAAATCAAAATGATCATTGCTCACCGCTCATCGCTCCAAAAAGCTTCACACCTCTCCGTGCCAAATATACCCTATATGTTAGTACTGTATATAACTTTTATTTTGTTTCAATTTACAAATTTTGTATCAATAAGAAGATTTGTAAAAAGCTTGAAAAGTAAACTAAAACTACACAGTTACTTTATAATTTGGGTTCCTTATATTTCTATATGTGTTGTACAAGCAGAGAATATGTAATTAGCCTTAGAGCATTTATAATGCATTAAATTTTAAGACTTAATGTATTTAATGCATAATACATTTAATGACTAAAATTTGAAGGAAAGACTTAATGTTTATCTTTGGTTGTAGTGCAAAAAACATTTTCAAAAAGCTTTTTAGAATAGTAATTTTTTTAACTTGACGCATTACGGATGCTTTTAGAGCTCTATGTGTAATAACACTATCAATATCAAAAACCGACATCAACACTAAGAAATATCCCCTCACTCATGGCATCATTAACACTATCTTTTTGGGTTCATCATTTTATTTTATTTTTCATTTTTCAAATAAACTAAATTTCATTAATTAAAACAAAAACACAATACTAAACTTAAAAAAACATACTAAAAAAAAAAAAAAAAAAAAAACATATGATTTAAAAAAAAACAACAATACGAAACTAAAAAATACAATAACTAATTTTGTTGATTTTGTTGTTGTTGAAGTCAATATTTGTTCATTATTTCTTGCTTTTGCATTTTGATGAGGAGGGCTTGGTCCGTTGCAAATCGTCGGTTGGAGTCGAGAGAAACTTCAATTCCTCCATTTTTGGTATGCCCTTGTCGTTCTTCCTCGACGCCTCGTACGTTGTCACCGCGGAACAGGTTACTTCCCGCGGTGCTCGACGAGGTTTCGGATTTAGTTTTTTGGATGGACATGGTTTTTCGGGGGCACGAGGTCTCACATCATTTTAGAATAGCTAGTCATGTTCGGTGAGATCAAATCAGATCACTGGGCTCAGGCGCGTCCCATTTAGAGTGTTTTTTCAAGATTTCCCACGCGTCTTCTTGAGAAAATGGTCTTCCTCTATTTACCTCTTCACGATATACGTTTCTAACACGGTTCATAAAATCAAGCTCGTTTTCCCCACCACGACCACCTATACGTTGGAAACATTTATAGATTGCGTTGAACTTTTTGCAATTACGGTTCAATGTATGTCACTTACTCGTCAACATGTCCTTGTTACGTTTTTGAAAATTAGTTTTGTAGAACTCGTGGAGAACCTTGCACCAAAGCAAATCGTTGTTTTGGTCGGCTCCGACGTTGTTATCTTCGAAAACGGCAACGTAAAACGAGGCTAATAATGTTTCCTCCGACGATAGCCAGCGAAAAGAACAAGTTAAGGTTTAGATTTTGGTTCATTTTCGGTTGTGGGTTTCGGGTCTTTTGTTCCTTTTGCGGCCCATTTTCCTTTTCTTTTGGTCTTTTGGGTTTCGGTTTCGATTGGTGGTTGTGGTTGTGATGTTTGTGGTTGTGTCGCGTATGGCGGTGGTGGTGGTGAATTTTGTTGTAGATTTTGGAATTGTTGGTTAAGCACTTGTTGTTGTTGATGATAAAGTTGTTCGGGTGTGTAGGGTGTCATTTGGTATTGGATACCGAACCCGGGAAAGTGAGAATGTGATGATATTTATTGTGCGGATGAAGGTGTCGGAGGGTGATTCGTTGTATTAAATAGCAGTTTTAATATTTTAAGTTTCTCCGCTAAATTTAATAATCATTTGAGGACAAATGATAATCAATCTTTCGGAGTCGTAATCCACGGCGAGATATGAACTGAAATTTATATTTGTGTCTTTTGTTTTATGCTTGATTATCGAATATTTTTGGTTTTGTATTTTTGAAAAGATTAAAAAAAACTATTTTAGCTAATAGGAAATATTTTATCTAATTAAAATTGAACTACAACTAATGAAGAATAGAAATTAAGCTAAGAATATGATAATAAAAGATATGCTTGTCAAGTGAGGTGAAATGTAATTAAGTGTGGATAATCTATTTAGCCCGTTTAATTAATACCCGTCAAAATAAGCTTATTTTCTCACAACGTTGGCTTATATTGAAAACATTTTTTTTTTATCTTGGTAATAATCACTAGATTTAAATAATCAATTATTCCCACGGCTTTTTCCCATTAAAAAAATCAACTAATTATATCTAAAAATAATCCGGAAATTATTAAACAACAATCTTCGATATCCGTTTAAAAAACTACTTTCTCACAACGTTGTTTTATTTTGAAAACAATTCTTTATCTTGTTAAAAATTACTTGATTTAGAAGATTAACTTTCCAAACGGCTTTTGCTCGTTTGATATAACCAAAAATCAACCCAAGTAATCGAAGATTATCAATCAACAATTTCTAAGTTTTTCACACTCAAATCCAAATCACTACTCACTTAACAAGCTGTTAGGTCACTATATTTATAACACAAGCATCAATAGAAGAGATAAAGAAGATATCGGATGAACAACTACACACACACACACGTAAGAATGAATGAAGAGTTAGGCGTAGAGTGTGAAAGAGTAAATTGAACAACCAACCCTCAAGTGAGGGTTATACAAGAGTATTTATAGGAGGGAACTAGGGCAACACACCAAGTTCCCATCCTTTCCTTATTAGGCTTGGGCCAAGGCTTATGGGCCTTCTACATAAGCCTTAGCTTAATATCAAACATAAAGGCCTAATTAAGCTAACTATTACATATTAATTGCTAACACTTGAAATATTGTTTAGGAGTGATTCCAACAATCTCCCCCTAAGTGTTAGTGATTGATGATGTAAACGGTGAAGGTGCTGATGTAATAGTAGCTTAGACGTCTTCTGACATTCTTCTTTCTTGTGAGAAGAATTGCCTTGATTTGAACAATCTCCCCAGTGTAGAGAAATTGTTTTCTTTGAAAAGTTTTGCTTTGACGTCATCATTTACTTTGTTCTTTGATCTTTGTTCTTTGTGATGGTAGTGATAGTATGTTGTTGTTGTCTGCATCGTGTCCGCTTGCTGTTGCAAAGGTTCCACGCCTTTCTTCAACATGCTCACACGCCTTTAACGTTGGATTTCAATCTTCGATGAAGTTCTCTTAGTCTTTAACTTTGTAGATTGTTTGACTTGACGAAGAATCATTCAATTTTGTGTTGCCTTTGAGAGAACTACCATTAGTGATGTTGTTGGTATGAGCATGTGAAGAATCGCACGGTCATCCGCTCCGTAGCTTCCATAAGAAGAAAACATAAAACAACAGCTAGTAATAAGCGGATTCCGCACTTACAAGTTTGAATTTCGAGGGTGTTAACAAGATAGTGTGAAAACACATCTCTAATTCTCACAAAGGACGCCTCTGAACTGGAGTCCCACAAGTGAGATAACGCGATGTAATCAAGTACATCTACAATTCGATGAGTCACCGAGGTACACCAAGCATCACCTCATGATTGTAGACCGCTTGAGACACACTAAGCGTAATCCACGGGAGTTACCGGTGACTGCGCCGTCGGTCGCTTGATGTTGACCACGGCGGGAGTTTCCATTCAATCACCGAGACCACAATTGTGAACCTCTCATGAGTGTTCTCGAAAGATTGCAAAGATCCGTGTAGGACTCGATAACGCACCACCGACGCTCTTATTTGGTGAACGACAAGTGATGAAATGTCAAGTGCACCTAAGAGATCTTTTGATGAATCTCGTGGCTCTAGACTCTATAGTGCTTTTTGTTTTTCCCGAGCGGAGACAAGGGAGTGGGTCTCTTCTTCAATACCAAAGAATCTCTAAGAGAAAGCCAATAGTTTACATAGGGTTCCCCGTGAGAATGAAACAAGCTTCGCTGAGAGAAACTTGAGTGGCTAAGAAGGTTTAGTGCATGCGCCACTCGGGTCCATGACGACTTTTAATTACGGTGTCATCAAGTGACAACCAAGAGTATATGTATTGAACCCTTGTCCGCCTCTAAGTTGAATAATCTAGAGGGCTATTTGTTTTCACCCTTTTCTTTACATTTCTTTTAATTCTTCAACTCCTTCTTTCTCCGATTCTCATTTTCTCCTTTTATAATCATACCTAAGGACTTCTAATTCTAACTGTTGGTGGTGTCCTTGGGTAGATCCATCCGCTCTCAAGGATCATAGGACGGTTATTCCTAACCTTAGTCACCTTATAACTCCATGACTAACCTATGTTGCCATAAAACCATTTACTTGAAAATCTCTCAAAGTGTTTGTAAATGAAAACATGTTTGAACACTTCAAGAGTTTTAGATTTTAGAAATACTCCCGTCCACATGTGCTTAAGAGTTTAGACAAATCGCACAAAGGAGGGAAGAGCTCGCACTTTGAATTGATCAACTCAAGATAGACAATCCCCATGAGACACGGTTACGCTGTATAGTTAAAGAGATACATTGTCGACTTTTAGGTGACAACTAGCTCTAATAACTACCTTGAAGGTGTGGACAAACCTCGAAAGGTTGTCAAACCCACAAAGTTCATGTCACCAAGAGTTTCTCGAATGGTACATTCTACTCGGACAAGTCCTTTGCGAGACACGCTTACATCACTAGCGAACTAGCTTGAAATTATTACCCGTCCCGGACAAGTCTTTTCGAGTTACTAATAGTTAAGATTTCGTCAATTCATTGGTTAAGTCTGTAGCACAAAGATTCATTTGCAATTTCACAACATATTTCTTATCACATAATATTTCTCTCCCTAAAAAATGGCATATAAATATGTTATTTTTGAAGAAATGTTGAGAATAAATATGACCATTTTGTGTTTTATGGGAAGATTACCAGAAAGAACATTTGTTTGAACAAAGTTTTAAATCAAATACTCCCCCTCAACAAGTGATATTAACGGTTGAGGTTTTGAAAAATCATAAAGGGAAGTACTTGTTCTTTTGAGCAAAACCTTTTAAAAAATGAAATGTTTGATTGGTTTTACTCAAAAATAAGAAGCTTTCGCTCCTTTTATAAGGATTGTGGCACTGAAGCGTACCACAGGGTCCTTTCTTGACAAGTATGGGTTGTACACTGTTATGTGTGCACAAGCCATAGTCATAACTAATCACACATCCAAATCAAGTATTGAAAATGAAACAGTTTAAGGGGTACCTGTAGTCCAAGAATATCTCCGTGAATGCTAACATGGCGTAGATAGCACGTGAGATTAATCTGGGACGACCACCCACGAAGCTCTCCGAGTTCGAATCGTCCCTTCAGACAACCTTTCATCGATCATAGTGATGATCCTCTTAACATCCCGCCTTTCCTTAGAGTTCCATCGCTTTGGTGATCCAATGCCTTCATGTATCGCCTTCAACCTATAAGCCAAGCCGTACCTGACGCTCTTCAGTGTATGATCTCCAAACTTATGAAGATCTCTACACGCCATCAAGTAGTTGCGATGTAGTTCACTACGGTAAACTACTCCAAACGGTTTGTCATGAGAGTGTATTGTGGAAGATGGTTGATGTCGGGAAGTTCTAGCCGAGGTCCGTGAAGTTGACACGAGTCTCGACACGATTCAACAAAGAAGTTGTAAATCTTCTACCCGCTCTCGGATCACTATGCTTCGATGAAGATTAGCAAGGACTTGATGTATTCACGTTGGATTTCACGAGAATTGTCTCATTCTTCCCTGCACCTTGGCAAGATACGATCTTCAATGTCATTGAGAGACAAATTCGAAAGTCCGCTTCACATAAAGCATAGTCCTCTTCGTCTTGTCTTTTGACCACAATATTTTTGAGGAAAGTGTAGTCCCATTTAGACGAGAGGGCTACATGCTTGATAGCAACGATCCCTTTATCATCGCGGCACTTCATGTAGAGACTTTCGAACCGGCAGCTCTTGTAGTAGATTCTTCTGTTAGCCAATGGTGAATCCCATACATTGCATCAATGTCATCTGCTCCACGTTGTTGGAAAACATGTGGGTAGCCTTTTCCTCGATGGCTATGCGGTTGGAGTATATGGTCACGGAATGGAAGTGTCGATGATGTAGCGATTTCTTTGAATCATCGCTACCATGTAGAAGAAATTCCGTGTCTTTGTTGAAGAAGTAGCGAAATGGAATCTTAGGTTGATCTAGTTTGCCAATCGCTGGTAGAGGTCCGACCGCTTAGAATGGCAATGGGGGCGGGTTTGGGCGGGCGGCCATCCCCATCCCCAAACCCGATAACAAAATCCATCCCCAAACCCGCCCTAATCCCCATCGGGATCTTATCGGGCGCCTATCGGGCGAGATACTCCCAAACCCCCATACCCCATTGGGGCCTTATCGGTTGTCTTTTTTAGCGATACTCCATCATACTCGTGTCGCTCCTGCTTATTCTTATTTATGTACTATTAACAATATGATTTTATGGAATAGCTTGAATAATCAAGAAACTATTAGTAATATATTAAACATTGGAATAAATCACAACTTTATAGAATAGTATGACACAAACAAGCTTCTGGGATCACAATTTAAAATATCACAAAGATAAAACTAACAAAATTAGAGAATTATATTTAGTACGTAAATACTAACACAATATTTTATGTATATAGATATATATATGTATATGTATATGTTTGGGCGGGCGGGATGGTGTGCCCGTCCCCGCCCCAAACCCGATAAGAATCCCGTCAAGGCCCAAAACCCGCCCGAAACCCGATAAGCATGCCCCGCCCGCCCAATAAGTTCGGGTTTGGGTTTCCGCCGGATTCGGGTTTTTGCCATCCCTAGACCGATCGGTGTAATATGGAGCCTTATCGCCTACGTGAAGTCAATGTTTGCTTTAGGGTTGAGCTAATCAATGTTGTTAGACATGGCTCGTGCTATGTTTTCAAGATGATATTCAACTTCAATAGCACTTTCCGAGCTGTCTTTGAGCAATTGAAAAGCTTCATTCTTGATGCGTTTTAACTCTGACTTGGTCATCTTCTTCACCCGAAACTTTTCTTGAAGAAACTTAGCATGCTCCAATGTTCGACCTTCTATCATATCATGACCTTCAGGTGGGTAGGGAGTTGCATCAACAAGTGTAGAAAACCAGTTATTTTCAGCGGTGTCATCTTCGTCTAGCCATGAGACGACATCAGCCTTAGGCGTCTTCTTCTTCTTCTTTGGCCTAGATGATGATGTTGGTTTCTTTGTCGATGCGGGAGAGAGGGGGGTTGTTGTTGGGTCTCAGGTACTTCCTCATCATCACCACCAGTGTATTCAAAATGATCACCGGTTTTCTCTGTCTGGGGTGGTAACTCAGAGTCCTGAGGTTTGTCAGTGGAAGAGCGTGGAGGAGATCGTCTTGGTGGTGAAGTCCTTCGGGGTGGTGGTGGCATAGATGATGGTTCTCTAGACTGCTTTGGATGTTTAGGCTCCTTATCTTTATCCTTATCTTTATCATCTTCTCTTGGACGTTTAGGCCTTTGAGCTTCTTCTCTGCATGCTGATTTGAGTTGGTATTCCAGCAATGCTTCAAACAATTTACCTTCGTAAGAAGTAAATGTTGCAGATCGCTTTGACATTTGAGTTACCAGCCTGGAAACCAATTCAGCATCTGAGAATATTATGGGATCAGTTGGATTGATATTTACGATCATAGGTGTTGATCTCATAGTTTGCTTGGCCAAATGCAATAGATTCGATACTGCTTGTCGAGAACATCTCTTTGTCACACGTGAACGGTGTCGAGAAGGAATTTGTTAGTATATCCCTAAATCATCTCGCTCATTTCCCTTGAGATTTCGCTTCATGAACTTGGACATATTCCTTTCAACCGACATCTTGTCAACCTCGTCATGAAGATATCGGATCCGTCACGAAAAATTCAGCTTTTGTAAAGCACGCCTTTCTTCCCGACACGCTGACAAAGATTGACAATCCTTGTCTTAGCCCGAGATACCCAAGAGTCTCGTTGGTTTCTTCACGATTTAGATGTGGATTTGGTAGTGCCTTTGATGGTGGAGGTGAGGAGTGAGAAGACGAGTCCGATGATGAAGAGACGTGAGGAGGCTCGGGGTCCTTAGGTGGCTCGAAGTTTCTCCTTAGAACGCAAGGGACTGTCTAGAAGAAAATGATCATAGGCGGTTTCTTCAACATTTCCGCACTTAGCCGCTTCATCACCCTTAGTATCATCGGCAGGAGTTTTCGGCCTTATCCATTTCGGTTCCTCAATATCAAAGTTGATCGAATCCTCAATCGCCTTTTGTTGTTGTTCGTGGGTGAGGGTAGTACCGCCTCCTTATCGGTTGATTGACCGCATCGTAAACCGGTGTGGCTTGAGTACCACCACTGAACCTCTAGGCCACGAGTTTGATCCTTCACGAATTCATCGGCAAAGTATTTTTGTCTCGAGGTTCTTCAACCGCTTTTGATATTCTCTTTGCTCATCATATGGTTCTTCTTCGAGCTTTCCTTATCATGCTCAAGCACCGGGTTTTCCTTTTCCTTTGTCACCGGTGGACCGGGAGGTTTTGCTATCGCTTGAATGTCATCGGTTGCGGTTTGAGTAGGTGACCTCTTCATCGATTCGGTTCCTCGAGCTTTAGTCCACTAGCTTTAGTTGTGGTTCAGACTGGGAATAGGGATGGCTGCTTAGAGGGAATTTTCCTTTGCGACTGTGAGTCCTCTTGGGAAACTTCCTCCGACTCTCGATGCTTGTAGCACATCCCGCACCGCCTCCGGGTTTTCCTAGTAGGTGTACCGAGGACTTTTCATCAAGAAAACCGACTTTGCCTTCATCAACCGCTACCAGATACCTTTTGTATGAATAGAGTTGTTTGATCGCATCGCTTAGAAGGTGATCCGCAACACCGCACTGTTTCTTTGTTGTAGATTCCTTAAACCGATCGTTAGTGTAGGCTCATACAACGCGAGTGTTGTTTTGGGTCATTGAGTCTCGGGAATATCGTGATTATACCCTAGAGCTTTTTGGATCAACAGTTTGATATATCTGATGTATGGGATTTTGGAGCCAAGCTTTTTGAGGAATGACATCATGTCTTCCCATATCAGAGCTTCAATTTCAATGTGTTTCATGTTGACCAAAGCCCAAAAAATCTGTAGTTCAACGAGCTTGGGATGCTCATAACCACTATCACGTCCAGAAACGGATTTGGTGATGATAATGTAGACAGTTCTCCACGGCTAAGGAATATTCTTAAGATCCACGTATGAATGCTTTGTGATTACTCCTGAAGCTTCGTCATAACCAATGTCGATCATGAATTGTAGAATAGTCTCTTCAGTTGGTGCGGCATTGTATTCGGTTGGCTCGATGACAGGAATGAGAAGTATAGCCCTTAAGTCTGCAGGTGTGATGGTGACTTGTTTGTGATTGAGTGTCACTGTCACAGCGTTTTGACCTTTGATCTTTCTCATTGAATTCCAGAATTGATGAATGTAGATCTCCGGCACTGTAGCAGAATTGGTGAGCATGTTCTGATCAGGATGATTCTTTAGAATGTCCACAGCAATCAGACAAGAAGATTCTGAGCAGGTGAGACTAACAAACTCAACTTTGAGGTTATTCTTTCCTATCTTCATCGGATAGCCATTAGGGAAGATATCTTCAACGGTGAGAACGTTTGGTGCATCCACTTGTTGCATTTGAGCGTCCATGTCGTGATCTGAAAGATATTTAGCCAAAAGAACCAACATATCGAAAGACATTACATTAGTCAACAGTTGATTTTATTGTCTATTATTTGAATGTGATATATCGATGATTGTTACGAGTCCAATGTCACTTGTATGTTCAATAGTCCAAAGACGTCGTGATAAGTATCGTGAGTTGGTTAACTTTTAAAGTCTAAGTTTTCACTTATATTTCACAACTTATTAAACGTTTAAGCTTATTAGTGACATTATTGGTTTCGTATGCTATGATGTATTTATTTACAAGTTTGCACGCCGTAACAATTCATAATTAAGGTTAAAGCTAGGCTTAGGCGAGATTTTGCAAGCTTATGCGCGAAATGAGGATTGGTATACGCAGAACGCAAGCTTATGCGTGGGTTCTTGACTTCACGCGAAGAAATATTACGCGTGAGGAAAAGAGGGCCTTATGCGTGAGCTTACGCCAGAAGCGTATATGGAACCTCACGCGCAAGGCTTACTCGTAAGAGTCAACCTTATGCGTGAGGTTGTTGTTTACGCATATCCTTCACGGGATACGCGTAGTCCCCATTGTAGAACTTACGGCGTAAAAGTTACGCCAGAAATTACTCTTACGATAACATTCTACGCTGTAAGATGATCCTTATGCGTAGATTTTCAAGTAACCTTGATTCTCGAATTTTCACGCGTGAGAACCTGAAATAAGTTCATCATAACATCAATATTGACACACACATTCAATCTCTAACAGTTTTAACCATGAATACCCATAAAACAGTTATGCGTAGAACACATGTTACGCGTAAACCTAAACCCTAAAGCTTAAGAATTACGAGTAAGATTTTTAACCATGGGATTAACACCAAACTTGTTCTGGGATGTTTAAGAAGCCTATTGAGTCGTTTTATCCAAGTTTTAACACAAAATCTAAGCCAATCAAGAAATACCCAATTCATAAGAACATAAACCCTAATTTCCAATTAAAGAGCAATTAGTGTTTCTGGGTTGATTCCAAGCATGATTATGGTCAATTAACCTTGTAAACAACATCTTATGACAATCTTTTTAACAGAAAGCACTCACATATGAAAACCCCCAAATCGATTTATGAACCCTAATTTTGAAAAATGAACAATTCGTGTTTCTGGGTGGATTAGATTGATAAAAATGGTTTTGGTATATAGTTTTGAACATTTTAACACCATTATATCATGAAAAACACACACCTAATGATCTTGTGTTCATATGCTTACGCGTAGAACACGAAGATCATCCAAACACACGATTTAGCCGTTGGATTTGCATATAATTCAAAACCATTGTTTGTAAACACGTTTAGATTACGAAATCACTTACCAAATGATGATCAAGAAAACGGATTTGAGGATTGAATGATAGGCGTAGGATGAAGGTTGTTGAGGTAGTAAATGAGAAGAGTTAATGATATGAGAAAATTAGGTGGGTATTTTGTAAAAAAATTACTTTAAACTTTTGACAATTTCAGTCCCTCCACCTTAACCAATTTCATCCAACGCCCATAACTTCCATTTTGGTTACCAAACGAAGAATATTTTGAAAGAAACTTGACGACACTCCCCCTTGACTTAAGAAATATTGAAGGTTTATAAATTTTAGTCCGAGGAGTGTCGGTAAACCAGAAATGTGACCAACAATTTAAAGAAACAACCGGGATAAGATAACATGCAAGTACAAGGTTTTCAGAAACTGAAAAAAATGTTAGTTTTCTCCCCCTCAACACTTGATTGAAAAAAAATACTGAATTTTGAAAGATTAAAGTGTTGACGGAAGATTTGTACTTGCCATTTTAAAAGAAAGATAGATAGAAGAATATTTTTTAGTTTTAACAGATTTTATATTTTTGTATTTTGTTTTTGATAATTATTTACAAAAGATGTTTTGGTGTTTGACGGTTTTAAGAATGTTTTAAGAGTTCATCCAGCCTTCCTCTTGAGTCAAACACCGCATACCAATCCGTGGACCAACTCATTAAACCTAGCGGGAGCTAAGGCTTTGGTGAGAAGATCTCCAATTGGTATTCGACCCACAAAGTATAATTCAACAGCACTGCTCCACGTGGTCCTTGATGAAATGATATCAAGATCGATGTGCTTGATTTGAATGTTGAACCGAGTCGCACGAGATCGCAATAGCACTCCGATTGTCGCAGACATCGGGGATTCTCAAACACGTAACCATAGTCTTTGAGTTGTGTTCTCATCCAAATGACTTGAGCACAACACGACATGGCTACATATTCGCTTTTGTTGATGACAAATATGTACAATCCTACTTCTTCGATTGCCACGACACCGCTTATCACCAAGAAATTGTAATGCTCTCAAGTACTTTTCCGTGAATCTAAGCATCCCGCGTGATCGGCCTCTAAAAGCGATTAGTTCAAAACCGTAATCCTTCGATACCGTGATCCCAAGTTAATGGTTCCTTGATGTATCTGGAGGATTCTTTAGCCTCGTAGAGGTGGGTTTCAGCTTGGTCTCGATCGATAACGGGAGCGTAGATATACAAAGAAAACAATATCGTGCCTCCTGGTGTTAGATACATGAGATACCCAATGATACTACGGTATTTTGTAGGGTCCACCAATTTCCCATGTAAATCAAATCTAGCTTGGTATGAGCCATTGGTGTGGCATAGGTGTCATAGTTTTGCATTCCAAATTTGTTTAACAGTTCAAGGGCATATTTGACCGACTCAAGAAAATACCACGGGTGATTGATGAACTTGCAATTCCTAGAAAGAACGAAGTTCACCCATCATGGACATTTCAAAAATTTCTTCATTAGTTTTGCAAAAGCGATTGAGTACTTTTTATGTGTCGACCCAAGAATGATGTCATCCACGAAATTTGAACAATTAAGATGTGTGCCCGTGATATTGTAAGAAAAGAGTTGGATCGACCAACCTTTGGTAACATTATTGGCAATGAGGAAGGATGATAACTTATCGTACCACGCCCGAGGAGCTTGTTTGAGTCCGTCTGAGCTTTGTTCGGTTTGTAGACATGGTTCGGGAACTCGGATCAACGAATCCTTCGGTCACGACATAAACCGCTTCTTCGCTTGCCCATTCGTAAAGCGGTTTTGACGTCCATATGAAAGACCGTTATATTCATATGAGCCGCGAACGCGAGAAAGATCCGAAACGACCTCAAGACGAGCAACCGGAGCGAATGATTCTTCAAAGTCAATACCTCCTCCTCGTTTATAACCCTTAGCCACTAGACGTGACTTGTTTCGATTACATTCCTTCAAAGATCCAATTTGTTCTTCCAAATCCATTTGAGACCAATGACGAGACCCTGCTGGTCTTTCAACCGCCTCCCATACTTCAAGACGCTTGAATTGGTTGAGTTCTTCTTGCATAGATTCAATCCAGTTGTCTTTTTCATTGCGCCTTTAATGTTTTTAGGCACATATTGGCGAGACGGTGAGTGCATAAATGCAATGTTCACCATCCGTGTGAAGACGTTGTCTCGTTACGACCGTTGATTCGGGTTGCCAATAATATTTTCGCGGATGGTCTTTTGTCCAACGATGAGTCGAGGTTGATGTTGGAGATACATTGTGCGATTTTGAGGATTCAAATGGCTTGTGATGATTCCGCAACATCAAAAGTAGCCTCATTAGCAAACGGGTTAAAGAACGATTTGGATCAAAATCTGCAGGGGGGTACTTCGCTGTTAAGAATATCATCACCGTTCATCATTGTTGGAAGCAGTTTGTTCAACTGTTGTTGTAGAGTCAATCGGTGGTGCTTCTCAACAAAGAGTTGTTGTAGCAGTGTATCGTATAAGAGTATGATCGGGTTGAGCAATGGAAACATCGGATACACCGAGCACGCTCATCAATATCGCCACCGAACGAGGAGCAAAGAGCTTTTCCATTTGCCGACGAGTAAGTCGGGGCTTTGTTCACCGATGATGGGGTTTGAGGAAGTTTAAACGGTTGTGACCGGTTCCAAGTCATATACTCAAAAGCCATTTCAAGAAGCTCATCGAAATGTGCATGAATCGCTTCCATCACCGCTTTGTCCGACGATTCCGCATCCGGTAACCTTTAGAATTATCACAATATCCAATAAAGACTCAATGTCACTTTGGCTTTGAGCTTTCCAAAGTCATCACGATCATTATTCGGATAGCAAAGAGATCCAAATACATGAAAGTGTTTGAGATTCGGTTTTCTGTTGTGATAAGCTCAAAGGGTGTTTTGTTGTATGCTTTGTAATCATTGACCGGTTTTGAGTGTAGCATGCGCTGATACGTACCGCCCACAAGTAATCCGGAAGTTTAGCATTGATTAACATTGTTCTTACAGCCCACTAACGCACGGTTTCGCTCTTCAACACCTCCATTTTGTTCTCGTGTGCGTATAATAGAAGTTTGATGCTCTATTCCACTTTCTCATAAAAGTCTCAAGAGTTTGGTTCACAAATTCGCCTTTGTCTGCTTGAATTTGTCGGATCGTGTTCCGAGTTGAACTTGAATTTTCGTGAGAAATGATGATCATCTCAGGAGCTTGATCTTTACTTCGAGGAAAGTAGACCCAAGTCCATCGTGAGTAGTCATCGACAATTAACCGATGTAGCGCTTGCCATTAATCGCTTGCACGCGCGATCGGGCCACACAAACCATGTGAAGAAGATGAAGCATATGTCGAGAGTTGTGTTCCACCTTTGAATGAAAATGAGCACGAGTGCTTTTCCCTTGTTCACATCGAGCATAGGTGATCTTTGAATATCGGAATCTCGGAGACCTTCAACTAGTTTGTATCGAGCAAGGTTGGTGATGGTTTGAAAGTTTAGATGTGAGAGACGACGTGCCATAGCCGTGGATTTTGTTGATGTTGCCTTTGAAAGTAGATGATGGGAGATGAAGCAATCATGTCTTGCATAGAGATAGTGTAGAGACTTGAATTATGAGAGCCGACATAAGATCGCTTCCTTGTAGATCACGAATGAAACAAGTTTTCTCCTAAAAGCAACCTCCAAATCTCCATCACGTAATTGACCGATCGAAAAGAGATTGTGACCGAGGCCTTCCACATAATAAACCCCGCTAATTTTGATGTTGCCATTGATATAATCTCCGTAGCCCATGATAGTCGCGAAGTGATCATTCCCTAACCGACAAAGCCAATGAACTTTGCAATAAAGTTTGATAATGCTTAAGATCGCCTCATGTGTGTCGGGAACATCCGCTATCAACAATCCAAAGGATGATATGTATCACCGCATTACACACGACGACACGTATGGAATAAAGTAGATGTGGAACCCGAAAGTTAGAGGGTTCCAAGCGCTATAGGAGAATACACACATCAATTATTTTAGGCATCCATTTAAATCCTAGTGTGTTATATATCCATTTCTCGCCATCTCCAACTATTATTTGCTTTAGTCTTAGTGAATGCACTAGGTGGTACCGCATTCCTTGGAGGTGATATCGAGCTACGTGGATATCAATGCTTTAGAATCTAAAGAGGCGGTTTACCAAGCACAAACTTAGAAGCATTAGTGGCCTAGAGGTATTCCGATTCTTAGGATTCCGTAAACAAGATATGATAGTTTTAGCAACACATTTGTCATGACAATCGAATTCATACTTTTACGACAAATAACACAAGATGCATCGATCAATATCAAAAGTACTTAAAGGTTCAAAGATGAGTTACAACACTTTTTCCATTACATTTGTCGACGAATATCTAAAGTGGGTGCAACTTTAGTCTTATTCAAAATCCTAGGGTGTTCTTCTATCAAAGATTCTTTATTGTTCTTTTCTTAGGTCGCAACTTCCTATTCTTCCTTGTATTGCTCCTAGGCATGAAGTGCGGACGCTTGGAAAAGAGGCAACTATTCCTGCTTCAGAAGGAAGCACATTAGTTTCTTGTGGTTTGTCAAGATGCATTATGGGGTCACGCTTACTAAGTGTTACTGTGCTATTCTCTTAATGATGGTAGGGAAGTTGTTCATACTTTCCTAACATTTCACTCAACTTAACGATAGTGTGAATCAAATCTTGATTTTCGTAACTAAGATTTCCAAAGAAATTTAGGACTTCTTTAGTATGTGCAAGATAATGATCAAGTTCGTTTGATGCTTCATCACGATTCTCGTTTGAGTAAATCAAATATGACACCATATTCGCTTTAACTTTTACAAGTTCTTGTTCATATTTTGAGATTTGACTTTTTAAAGACGCGTTTAGATCATCCAGTTGCTCAAATTTTGGATTAAAAGTGTTTGCTTGCAACCGGTTGATTTTGTTTTGCAAAGCACGTTCACGATTTTGACAATCTTTTTTACACCATTAAAGACGACGTTTTGCATTTGAAAGCTCGTTTAAGAGTCGTTCGTTTTCAACTTTTAAAGACTCGATCAAAAGCACATTATCAGTATTCTCAACAGTTACCACAGAATCAGCAGAATCAACAGAATCAACAGAGATATAATCAGATGCATATGGTAAAGAATGCAATAACACAGCATTATGGATATCAGGACAGATAACGTCTTCCAAGAGTCGATCAACATCTTTTCGTAACATTTTCTTTTTACGTTTTGTATTAGAAATAGATGTTTCTGTTTTCTCGAAAACGACTTTCATCAATCCAAGTTCCTTATGAAATTCCTTTTCCCAATATAATGCACAATTTTTCAAAATTTTAACATGGGGTAAAAGTCTTTTCTGAAAAATATCTCTTTTTTCTCGCGCCTGAGGCGATTGAAAATATTCAACTTTTATTTCAGAATGAAATTCAATCTCACGTTCTAAAAGTTTGAGGCCAGACGTGAAAATGTCAAAATATCTAAGAATTTGACGATTTTCAGGTTTTGAATTTACTTCACTGAGTGAAGGTAAAGGGCCATAAAGTTGTGCATAATTTGGTTTAGGAGCAACATTAGAAGACTCAGACGTTTTTGTGATAATCCTTGGTGTGTTAGAAGAATCCTTTGGTTCGACGAAAGTGATGACTTTTGAATAGTTAAATGGTTTGTTGTAAACAACGCTTAATTTTGATCGACTCGCCTTTCTCGCATCTAATTCCTCTTGACGATGATATTCAACAACACTCATAATGTAATCATCAATTTTATATTCTCGACCGAAACTTGAGGATTTGGTTTGAATGCTTTGGTTCAAAGTTTTGGTTTGTAATCGCAAGATTCGTCCATATCCATCTCGATTGGGTTTTAAAGTAAACTTTGAATAGTTGTGATTGACTCACCATGTTTATAAACAACATTTCAAACTCTTTAAGTTTGTTTTGTGTTTGACAATTTCTTCAAGATGGTCATCTATTCATTTCACAAATGCTTTTTGTATGCGAGAACTGCTTTTGACAAGTTAACAACTCACCTTGGCTTTTGATTTTCCAAAGTAAGAGCGTTGTTGTTTTTATGTTCATGTTTCATTGTTCTATTTCGACAACAAAGCATTCTTCGATGCGGCTAGATCACAACTGCTGCTCTAAAGATTTTTCATTTTGGTGTGATTTAGCAAAAGCGGCTTCAAAACCTTTTTCACGGTTTTCTTGAGTTTTGAAAAATTGAGTTGCTGCTTTTAAACATTCAAGATCCCCGTTAACATTGCATTTTACCGTAAGTTCGATTCGCACGACATTCTTCCATTCGGGATTGTTGGTCTTAAGCAATGTATCAATATTTGATTAGGCAAAGGTTCAATGTGTTCAACGCGAGTCACAACATGATCACTATTCGTATCCTCAAGTATAACCACGGAGTCAATTTGAGTATCAAAGGTAACCATAAGGTCATCTTGATAATCAAATGTAACTACGGGTCTAGTTGAGAATCGCCGAGTGAGATGTGATTTACTCATTTTGAACATTCCGAGCCTCACGGATTCGGATGTTGGCGGAGATATTAGATCGTAGATAAATATGGTTTGTTCGGCACCGAGACAAGCCATCGTTGTCATACACTGGCCTGTGTCACTCATATGTAGCTCTTGCATATTAGCCATCAACATAATCACGATTAGCCTGCAAGTCCTCCATATCATCATCTAAGTCTCAGATCCGCCATAAAGCTCTTTTTGTTTCCGAGAGTTCCACCACCATCCTTAAGAGCCAAAAGTAAAGCCTCCTTGGATAAGCATTGCCTCTAGTCCCTCGGCTTAGGCATGCATTAGCCAGTGTCCCTTCTCATTACAGCTTGTAGCATCTAAGACCATTCATCCCATTCTGAGCATTCCCCTGTTCAACCACTTGTGCTCTCTGTTGTTGTGGAGCACCCAAGTTATTCCTACCCATAGCATTAAAACCCTGACCACCTCCCATCTGATGACCATAACCACGATTCTGAACTTCAATTCCTCCATTGTTTACAACAGCCTGATTCCTTGTGTTTGATGAGGAGCGGATGCGATTGTTGGAGTTGTTTATATAACAGCCAAAAGCTTTAGCAATCATAACAAATCCTTGTTGCAATGCATCGAAAGCATCCGAGTCCTCATTAGCTTCAATCAGAAAGTGCTTGATCATTGTTGTTGTTGTATGGAACCAATTGAGTTTGTTGAGATTGTTGCGTGACGGATCATATGGTGTAATTGTGGCGCTGGTCGAGGAGTCGGTTGAGGAGGATAACTAGTTTGAGCCCACAAAGCAAGTTGTTGATTATCCGGAAGTGAAGGTAAACAGTTTGGCCACGGATAATCCTTTCCTTATCAACTTTTTTATGAGGCTTCAAATAGTCGCACAACAACCATTATGTTGCATGATGCATATTCTTCGCTTGATGAAGGAAAATGACATACTTCTCCCATTCAAGACCAAGACTACTTAGGAACTTTGTATTGACAAAGAATTTTGGCATGATGATGTTGTGTTTATCCAAATCATTGATGATGTCTCGAGAATCGATGATGATAAGACTCTAGTGTCTCTCCGTGTTCAATCATGAAGTGTTCATAAGCCAAGTAAATTTTGGATTCCATATCCTCTTGATTGAGTGCGCCCTTCCATGAGAAGATGAATGCTCCCACATAGCTTTTGCGCTTTTGAGCATCAACACTTCAAGAATGGGTTGGTAATCCTAAAAGGATATATTGCATTGCAAGCTCATCACCAGAGTGTAGAAGTTCATCACCCGCAAGGTCGCGATGCTGCAACGCTTGTGAGATCATCTCGTGGAACAAAGATTTGATCTCCGTGTAACGACAAGAGGTATCCGGAATGGACCTTCCAATATAACCTTATTTAAGAACTTTCCATGTGGCCTCTTTAGATCACAGAACCTAAAGAACCTAATCATACATTGATTATAATTACCGGGAGTGAGCATTGGAGGTCTATCAAGTGATCCAGCCTCATGAATGGATTGCTGGCTACTTAAAGCTTCACACATCTTTGCAAACCAAGTAGGTTCCTTCATAGTATTCCTGGATGGATGTTGATTGAAATCGTTTGTGTAGGATTGTACTTGAAGACTAGGTGGTGGTTGAACCATTTGAGGTTGAATTGCTCCTTGTTGTGGATAATGTTGTTGATTAAATTGTTGTTGATAAATTTGTTGTTGTTGATTAAATTGTTGATGTTGTGGACTTAGTTGTTGTTGTCGTTGAGTATAAGTGTAAGGAAAGTAGCTAGAGTATGGTGGTTGTGACATGTTGAAAACTTGTGTTGTAAAATGGATCTTTATAGTCGAATGAAACGTTGTTGATGAAGTATCCTTAGGCGTAGAAATCACGTAAAGGCAAAGTAACACTTATGCGTAAAAACACCAAACTTACGCGTAGGATTAGCTTACGCGTAAGATTTGAGAAAACACTAAAGTTATGCGTAGAAAACTTAGGCGTAGGATTAGCTTATGTGTAAGATGGGCTTAGGCGTAAGATAAATCTTATGCGACGAGTTCTACGCGTAGCTTAAGCTTATGCGTAAGATTGTGGTTTTGCCTAAAGATCTTTACACTATCACGGTGTAAAGGATATCCAGTCGAAGTGTTTTCGTGCTTATCCAAGCAAGAAAACACCGAGTAAACCACTTAAAATCAAGATCGATCCAAGGAAATCTTATGCGTAAGATTAGGGTTTCCTTACGCGTAGGATTATCCAAAATTGTGATTTTATCCCAAGTTGTTTCTAAACCGCATTTTTAATCCCACGCTTAAAACCAAGCTTAAAATCAATGATCCACACGAAAGTTTGAAACTTTTGCTAAAAAATGTATATTTTAACAAATTAAAACGTTGAAAGTACAAGAATCTTGGATTGAAAAGTGTAAAAATGAGTTTTAAGCGTGACTAAGTTTGAACTGCTTTTACGCCAGAAGACCAAAACTTACTTCAAAAACAATACCGATTCACCCAACTATTTGGCGATTGATACCACTCTTAGGTCATTATATTTATAACACAAGCATCAATAGAAGAGATAAAGAAGAGATCGGATGAACAACTACACACACACACACACGTAAGAATGAATGAAGAGTTAGGCGTAGAGTGTGAAAGAGTAAATTGAACAACCAACCCTCAAGTGAGGGTTATACAAGAGTATTTATAGGAGGGAACTAGGGCAACACGCCAAGTTCTCATCATTTCCTTATTAGGCTTGGGCCAAGGCTTATGGGCCTTCTACATAAGCCTTAGCTTAATATCAAACATAAAGGCCTAATTAAGCTAACTATTACATATTAATTGCTAACACTTGAAATATAGTTTAAGAGTGATTCCAACACAAGCATATAAAAATCTACTCAACACTTATAACTACTAAGCTCACAATAATAATCTCAACAATAATAAGCATTTTTTACTAACTATTTAAACTAAATGAGAAAGGTAAGAGATTAAAACCCGATCCGACGAAACGAGACTAATTACCACCCGATCTCATAAACTAATACAAAACCTTTAAAGATTAATTTTTTAGTAGCTTTTATTTTACCAAATAGTTAATAAAGTTGTGAACTTTATTAACTAAGTAGCTTAATAAAATCTATTAAAGATATAAACTTTAAGAAAATAAGCTAGCTTAGGAAATCCTTAAGCTCCTCGCCCGGATAAAGCTCGAAATGAAGTGTAAATGATATCATTTAATCTCATCTTTCTTTTAAATCCAAATTAAAAAGTACGGTTTATAACTTTTTAACTAAAAACTTATTTGAACACTTCAAGATTAAAAGTTTATAGTTAAATATGATGTAAAACTTATAAAATTACTATATATAACTTTAAAACTAAAACTAAACACTTTAAAACAAGGTTGTTAAAATCGCGATCCTCGCTCAGATCAGACGATCCCACGATCCTACACACAAAACGATCGATCTTAACAAGATCGTAATCCGTAGGATCGCAGCAGATCGTAGGATCGCACGTAGGATCGTAGGATCGGATCGGATCGTATAGATCGCCTATTATTAGTTTTTTTTTTTTTTTTTTTTTTTTTTTTTTTAGGTATATTAACTTATTAAGTACAAGCTCATGTCTTAAAGCCCAACGACTAAGAATTTTCAAAAAAAATTATTTTGGTGTCATAATTAATTGTCTCTTGCAAGATTAATGAGTGTAAAATCATTATGTTTTGACTGACTATTTGTAAATAGTTTAGATGTGACTTTTGGGTTTATTATGAAAATGATTTCAGATTTGTAAAACGTCAAAAGTTTGCTTTTTAAGAAACTATCTACATACTTCTTGACCCAATTTTGTTCATATTTTATTTTATGTTACATATAAAAGCATGAATATTCTAATTTAATTTATTTGGTCATCAAGAAAAAAAATTCAGTAATATTATCATAATATTTTAATTTAATTTATTTGGTCATCAAGAAAAAAAAATTTTGTTGCCTTCTATTATAAATTATGTAGTTTCATTTTCAGATACAATCATTTTATCTTTATGCATTAATCTATATATTGTAACAAAAAAGTTACAAAATCACGTGCTAATAAATTAACCTTATCTTTTTGCATAAATATTATCACGAAAAACCTATAATAAAAAAAAAAAAAACAAGAAGTAGGTGCACCGCAATATATATATAAGAATTGTAAAGATGCATCTGAATATATCTAATATTCTACTACTACAATACTTGAACATATAACTTTTTCTTTTATCATCATTTATATTCGCTTATTATATGAAATATTATATGTAAATAAAAACCGCAACCCCTATACAAAATATATACATTTTCATAGTGATTCACGATCCCGATCCGATCCCACGATTACGATCTTGCAAAGCCGAAAACGATCCTAGGTAGGATCCCGATCCTGACAACTTTGCTTTAAAAGCTATGGATTAGCTAGTACGTATTTATAAAGCAAAGCTAATAAGTAAAATTTTCAAGTAACCATTTTTTTTATTTTTTATTTTTGAAAAGAGACTAAGATATTAAGTTTAAAAGAAAGTGCTTTTAGAACAAGCTACGTTAAAAACAGAAAAAGATAGATAACAAAAGCTATACATAGACAAATACTTATATTTCTAATTAAAATGTTGTGTTGAATTATTATATAAAAACATTTGGTAGTGATAATAAATGAAATAAAATCAACATTTGCAAGTATATAATGATGTTCATGACTCTTGTTTCACGAGTAACAAAAGAAAGAAAAAGATATTTAGATGTTGGTGGTTCCTGTTGTTACACGAGCATCAAGAGAAAGAAGTATAAAAAAAACTACACGATTCAAGTCATGAAAGAACAGTAACTAATTAATTAGAAAGAACAAGACACTAGCCTATCAAAAGCAAAGCTAAAAGCCTACACTCAAACATTATACTTCCATTCTCACTTTTACATTTTCACACACAAACTACTAAAGCAAAAAATGTCCCAATACAATAACAATTTGTTTTCAAACAACCTCTTCAACATGTCACAACCCAACTCGTCATCTTAGTCAAACCCTCTGATGTGTGCTTAAACACACATAATTTTTTATACTGGAAATCACGCCAAAACGGACAAATAACCATATCTGTGAAATTATATTGAAAATATATTTGGTATGTGTTATTATGTCTTGCAGGTATAAGGGTTTATAAAACAAAGCAAAAACGGTGATTTTCGAATGAGCTTCGAAGACGTTTCTGCGTTTATCGAGATTCAAATTAAGTCGGAAAAATACCCTGAACACTCCATTGAAAAAAGAACGAAATTACGAGTCCAACGGCATGAGACGAGGATATTTGAGAAAAAATATGAATTTCTAACATTTATTGAAGATTATTGAAGCCCGTAACTCAAGCCCAAGACCAACCCATAGCCGAGCCTTAATGTTTTGTTTTTACAATCTACAAATGCCATCCACTACTCTAGCCCAATAAGAAAGAGGCCCGCCCATCCACTTTCTTTGACAACTAGCTACTAGGATTTGTGGGACATAAAAGGGATCATTCAGTCAATTTTAGGGCACCTCATTACTAGTATTAGTTTTTGTAAAAAATACTGTGTTAATGGGTTTAAATAAGTGTGTAAAGCGGCATTTTTTAGTTATATACATAAAAAACAATTAACAAAATATATATATGAAGAAGAAAAAAAAAAAAAAAAGAAACCTGAAATATAACATGTTTTTACCATTGGGTTTGAAAAAAATTTGAAAAATAGTTTTTTTTTTTTTTTTAAATAACTAACGTGCGTTGGTGGATTAACGCCCCACCCAACGCCATTGGTTTATGAGGTATGCCAATATGGTAACAATGGCAACGCCGATGTCATGTCATCTTAACACGGTGCCTGGCGTTACTTTACTTGGAACATTTTTTACTGTTGGATTAACGCCCCACCCAACGCTATCGTACGAGTATAATTATTATTGTTAATATAGTCAAAATTTTGGGTTAAACATAATATATACTCCGTAGTTAACTGAATATTTAGAGGCATCTTTATCTTTTTGTGTTGGTATATAATTTTCTTATATAGATATATGAGGATATGTGTTAGGTAAATAATTGAGGGGATAAAGAAGTGTGGAGATTGGAAAGAACAATTGAAGAGTGACGATATACCTTTTGAACATTTTGAAGGCCTCTTCTTCGAACTTAACTGTATGCAACACTTCAACAGACATAGGTAAATGACAAGGATTTAAAACGTGCATTTTAAAGGGGTTATTTAAGCTCTAAACTCGTAATTTGTGATTAATTATTTTCTTAAACTGTTCCTTTTCAAATTTTAGGTACTTGAGACGCAAAAGTTGGAAACCGGCACATTTTGGGCTAATTTGAACAAGAAAACCAAAAAATTGACCAAGTCACAAAAAATTCTAAAAAAGGGATCAGCGTCACATGCTACAACATGACGCCGTCACTTGTATTTGGCATGAAGATTTGATGAATATTTTACACATGACGGCTCAGAAATATTACAAGGCTTGAGAGCTGACGGTGTCACCACCAACGAAAACAGTTCACGACGGCGTCAGAGGTACTAAGCGACGGTGTCATAATGACAACTTGCACAAGAAGAAACCCTAATGACGGCGAGCTGACGGCGTCACAACTACAAAGTGACGCCGTCACATCTGTATACCTATATATATTTTTCGTAGATTTTTCATTCATAGTAACACATATCTTGGGAACACTTTGGAGTCCGAATTTCCGCAGTTTGTTTAGGGTTTTTAGAGCCCCCAACTTCATTATTAATTAAAGATAAGTTATTCCTCTTTAATCATTCAATATGTCTATGTATTGTTTGATTATATGTGTTTCTTTTCTTTCGATTAACATGCCCAGCCAGATTTATTAGTGTTTACTTGGATTGAATGAAACCTAGTTATTAATTGTCGCTCTTGTTTAATTGGTTGTCTCACGTTAGGGTTAGGAAAACTGGCTATAATCTTATATGTGTTAGCTTGTAAATCTGACTAAACGCATTATACCCTAGAGTGCACTGGTGGCTTTTATTCATTGTGTGAATTGCGGCTTATAGATCTTAGGAGATTCTAGAGAGATGACTTAATTATCACTTGTAGATCTAGGGTTTCTTAAAGGAGACTTATACATTCATAGAGTTAGGAATTTGGCACCACCCTACGATAATATCGGAATACAACGCGCCAATTAAGCAAGGACGTGACAATTCGACTAATTAATAAGAGATAACTAGGGAGTAAAGATAAGCTAAGTAAACATGTTTTTCCCATCATACGAGTCCACCAATTTACTTTTCTTGCAATTAGTTAAATTTAGTTTAATTAAGTAGTATAAAAAAAACTCCACTCTTCAAACCCCGAGATTTTACTTGCTTTCATATAAAAATATAAAAATACAAAAAGAATCATCCTCCACCTCTAGACCTAATTCGTCATACATTTCGACCTTTACAACACTATTTCCCTAGAGAATGATCAATCCCCCGTGTCTTACCTATACTACACTACAACGGTTAGGTACACTGCCTAGGAGTATTGTAAAACTTAGCGGGTTGCAATCCGACGCATCAGCAAACCTCCAAAAGTCTCTACTGTTGTAAAATCATTGGTAAGCAATGGTTACCATTATTGGAATTCACCAGTCGAAACCCAGTACCCATTGGGTGTGCCAATCGAAGATAGTAACACAGAGGGTTAATATGACCAAGTCAAATTCACGATCACACCTTGCCCTGGCTTTCCCGCTAAGTTAGGGATCGTGGATCACTCGCCCAACAATCACCTAAAAACATTAAACACCCCCATGATCTCCGGTTTTCAATGCAGAAGCTTGCCAAAGCTTATTTCCATCACCTATAAATAGATTGGCAGGACATTTAGGTTTTGATATACTCTCACATACATTTCATATTTTAACACTTATTGCAACACATACTTACTCTCACATCAGAGGTGATTCACATAGTCCAACCCCTACGCTTCACTTAACATACTGTCTAAATTTGTGTTGTCACATGTTACTCGAAGCTTGGCAAGTCACCACACAACCCCTTATCCTTCTATCACCATTGCAAGGTCTAGTAGTGCATTTTATTATACGATCAGTGGCGCCATCCGTAAGACCACTACAACTAGTCCCGTTTATTCCAAGTTTGTAACCGTTAAACAAGTTGTGATTTTTCCCGGCATGACTGAAGGAAGAAAAGATACAACAACCCAGCGTTTGTCGACCTTAACACGACTACACGTTCCAAACGTGGGTGACTTACCACCCATAACTACCTCCGCATTTACTGCTAGGTCACAACATGACACCCCACTAGCCAATCATTCCTCCATTTTGGCTAACCCGGAACCTGTAATTAGCCTTGATTTCATGGAGTCTAATTTCGAAGCCTTGGAGTCCCTCATGAGGGAACGTAGGAGGCAAACACGCAATGAGGGGGTCCGAATAGAGTTAAAATATTCCAGTGATGAATATGACAAAGAGATAGAAGCAGAGCCTAGGCTTATGCATGCTCATGAAGCCTTGGAGTCCCTCATGAGGGAACGTAAGAGGAAAACACGCAATGAGGGGGTCCGAATAGAGTTTAAATATTCCAGTGGTGAATATGACGAAGAGATAGATTCAGAGCCTAGGCTTATGCATGCTCATGAAACCACCCCAATTCTGAGAACTGGTTCCCCACGCACTCGAAGGTCTAGGAGAAGGGTGGTAGGGTTCGAAGATGATCGTAACAGGCGTACGATCAGATACGCAAGGGAATCGGGTGAAAGGGCGCCCAAGGAGTAAAATAGGAGTATAGGAAATGGAGAGATTCAAGAGGTAAACCTACCTCCTTTGCTCGCAGCCCATCTGGGCAGAAGTGAGAACGACAACCTTTGTAGTCGTCTCTCACCTCCGGATACGGAAGTACTAAACCTTCGATCAACCAAGGGGAAACCTCACTCTTATGGTACGTACCCTATACAACATACTCCGTCACATGTCCCTAATGGTTTGTATCCTCCAAAAAATGGCCAATCATACAACTATGCTAATCCCTATGCTTCGCCTAATGCTAGCTTACCTTATAGACAGCCTCCTAACTATCAACAACCTTTGATGGGATGGAACCCTCCTTTCGAAGGGTATCCTTCATACCCATCGTACCCTAAATATACACCCAGTGCTCCCACTAATATTTATGGTCAATACAATGTCAAGAATATGTTTGCTTTGAATACACCCCACAATAACTACCCTCACTATACACAACTCACTACTCCGTATCCAGATGTCCAACATGTCCCTATGTATAACTCATATGGTCCCAGTGGTTTATGTTCGGAGCTTATGGGTTCTGTGACACCATTCATACACTGGATTGAGGATTATCCTCTACCAAATGGCATTAAAATGCCCAACCATATTGGAACCTATGATGAAAAGGAGGACCCAGACAATTACTTGCACTTATTCAAAGGTGTCATAATGATGCAAAAATGGGTTATGCCATTGTCCTATCATATGTTCACCTACACCCTCCGAGACTCCGCTCGAATATGGTGGAATGGAAAGAAGGTTTGGAGTGTGGTAAGCTTTGATGACCTGAAGGCTAAGTTCCGATCACATTTTAGCCAAAGAAAGAAGTTTACAATGATGAGTGTCTAAATACTCATCATTTTTGTACAAAATAAACCGCAAATTCATCCGAAAACACTCGTAAACACATCAAAATGATCAAAATATCACAAATCGTGTTTTTATGTGTTTTAAATTCAAAAATATCAAAATCGATGAAAACATATCAAATTTGCAAAATTGCGCTTTAGTCCCCAAGTTTCAAAATTGTCAAAATAGTCCCCGAGCACATAATTTCAAAAGTAAAGTCACCAAAGGTCCTTTTAAAATCAAAAGTTGTCAAATTTAGTCCTTTGGTGAAAAATATCAAAAGTTTGAGAAAATTACAAAATGGTCCTTCAAGTTTCAAAATTGGCGAAAAAGGTCCTCGAAAATTGCAAAATGGCAACATTGGTCCTTATACTTTTGAAGGTTGTCACTTTTGGTCCTTTGAAACAAGTTTGATGAATTGGCGAGCTTGGGCCCTCATTTTCAATTTACACCTTTAGTCCTTAAAGTTAAAACCCTTTAAACCTCATTTTGACCCCTTTCACCCATTTTGACCCCCATTTTGGAATTATGAACCCCTTCATTATAAAATTATTAATCCCAAGTCAAATCCAAAGTCAAACCCAGTTGGCGCCAAACTCCATCTTCTCTCACCGCTTCTCTTCAACACACAACACCCCATCCCCTCCTCAATTCCACTCTCCCATGTTCCCCACCTTTGCTAACTTCCAAGATGCATTAAATGCATTTCCCTCCCCTCACTCAACCCCACATCTGTCAAAAGCTCAAATTGGCGCCAAAATCAATTCAATGGCCAAGATCATTTTCAAGCAATCCAATGGTCAAGACTGGTGGGATTTTTCGAAGTGAGAGAAAGAAGATTGGGTATAAAAGGAAGCAAGAGAAGAAGAAGAGTAGTTTTAGTTTTAAAAATTTAGTTAATGTCGCTTTTAGTGTAAACATTTTATTTAAGTTGTAAGATTGTTATCTTTTGTTAAATTGTACTTTTTAAGTTGTTTTATCAATATTAATCGATTTCAAGTTCCAATTTTCGCTTTAATATCATTTCATATTGTAAGTCCATCGTTACAATTTTTATTCTCAAAGTCTTGTATTAAAGCTTCATAAAGCTTCTTTTCAAGTTCAAATAAGCTTATATAAGCTTTTATAGCTTGCTATAAGCTCATGTTTAAGTTTTAGTCACTTTTGAAAATTGGTCAACCAAAGTCAACTGAAGGCTAGAATTGGAAATGCAGATGGAATTGGGGTGATGCAGTGACAGGATTGGGTTGTTTTAGATTCAATGGGTTGGATAAATTAGGTTAGAGGTATCTTGGTTCACTGGTTTTAAGCTTTAGCAGTTTTGGACTCTTGTAAGTCATTTTCAAGTTTTTTTTATGCATATTGAGTATGTGTAGTTTAAACTAGTTATAATCTGTTCTAATAGTTATATTTAAGCTACATTTACTTAGTTTGATCAATAGTTTGTGTGTTTTTAGTGATAGAACAGTTTTAATCTTCATAACAGTTAGTTAAGGGAGTGTTTGGATTTGTAGTTTCAATTGCCTTAATGTTCTACTCATTGGTTAAGCTTTAATGGTTTATGTTTATTAAGTAGGTTTGAGTTCATTTGAGTCAAGAATTTGGGTCTGCACACCATAAAAGTCAAAAATCCACTTGAATCATCTCAACAGTTAACTGTTGAGAACTTTGCATTTCAAATTCTTGTTTTGTGTTAAAAATCCATAGACAAAGCTTTTGCTAATTTCTTTTCATCATTATACACCTATATCAGTCCTTAAATCAAGATTAAACTTCACTTAAGTCAAACTGTGTGTCCAATTTCAAAAGTCAAAATGTTGTGAAAAGTGAAGTTGTGCAGATATAGTAGATTGTGCACAGGGTTCATTAAAGCTTTTAGGTCTGAATTTTGGTTTATAAGTAGTCTACTAGGTGGTCTTTAGGACCTAGTATCTGGTTTTGGCTTTTGCTCTTTGGATAAGCTTGAACATAAGCTCAAAACAAGGCCTTAGTTCCCCGCACCACCGCTCGCCATGAATCGAGAGTTTTTCTCGATTTTGCATCTAGCTTATGCATGAGCTTATTAAAGCTTTTCATGGTCTGATTTTTGGCATAAATATTCCACCCAGGTCCTTTACAAGTTCCAACAAGTAGTTTTCAGATTGAGCTTATTGTTGCTTGTGCATAAGCTTAAAGATAGTACCCAATCTGTTTTAACTTCAAAATCACAAACATCAAATCTGTTGAAAATTGTGATTCAGTTGGTTGGAGCTTGTTAATTATTGTTGCATTTTAGTTAATTTAGCTTATTATAGCTTCGTGTTTCAGTTTGGTAGCTTTTGGTAAGCTTTTGGCTTATTTAGTGCTTATTTCAATAAGCACTTCATTATCGATTCATATTCCTCCACATAAGCACTTGTTTTCTCATTTTTCTTAGTTTCCTAATATTATTTTAAGCATTTCCTGAAATTTTCAGATTTTTCCTAGCTTGTTTGCTATTTTTCTTAATTTTAATTAGTTTTAATCATTTTAAATAGCTTTTAATACAAAAATTAGAAAAGGTTCAAAAAATAATTTTCAATTTTATTAAGTTTAGATAAATATAAAAAGTGAAAAAGTAATTTTCCAGATTTTTCTTAGTTTATTTGGTAATTTTAGTAATTTAATTAGTTTTAAATAGTTTAAAATCCATAGAAAATAGAAAAATAATCACAAAAATACAAAAATAGTTTTGAAAATTCTAGTTTGATATTTTAGACTTTTCTAAGTCATAATTTTATTTTTCTAGCTTTATTTCCTATTTTCTTTCATTTTAGATATTATTAAATAGTTAAAAATAGTTTTAATTAATAATAATTAATTAAATAGTTATAAAATAATTTTCTTTTTCTAAAAGTTTCTTTTATCATTAGGTTTGTAAAATGTATTTTCATATTTTAGGACTTTTATTTTTAGATTTCACTTTTTATTTTGACGCTTACGTTATTTTTAATTTAAACGTACGTTTTAGGTTTTAAACGCTCATCACTTTAAATATAGTGATAGCGTTTATTTAATAGGTTTTATCTTTTAATTTTCTTTAATTTGCATTTAAGCCGCTTTTCATTTGTTGGCTTTTCCGTAGTTAATATCATTCGAATCCTTTTCCATTCAAACTCCTCGATCACTAAACGTTTGATAATCCATTGCACAACTCACTGGGACATAACGACCGGAAACATTGTACTCCTCGATCTTAATTGATTTCGTGTTTGAGCGCTTTTAGTCTTTCTTACCTTGCGCGAGAGAACTTGACGGCTTAGCACCGATCAAATTTTTGCGCCACGGCCGGAGTCAGTGTCGATTTATCTCCGCTTTAGCGATTAGTTGTTTGAATCCTCACTCATTGTTTATATCATCCATTTCTTTGTATATATATATATCCATATTTTCTTCTAAAAATCCAAAACCCAAAAACAAGCAAAACGATAAAACACAAAAATATTTTTCTTTTGTTTCTATATATGTATCAAATAATAAAAATACAAAAGAATCGCTGCTTTCTAATAATAAACAACTTAAAAGATTACCACCGAAAACCAAGGCAAAGGCACTACCTAACTGGGGTGCGACCATAATAAGTTCCCGAACTAAAGATATAAAACTTGCCTTTGTGTCCATTGTGATTGGTGTACCTTTTTCAAAGAAGCCATTCATCTTGGATTATTGGTTAAGTTCATCGTTGTTTTGCCTCGATTTTGTGTTAATTGATTTTGTTGTGATATCGACGCTTCGTAACCGTAAAACCCATAAAGATTCTTCTCACCCCATTTTACAAACCGCCTTCATAATTCTCATTCTCATCCGAAATATCTTCATAATTCCATTTCTCTCCTTAACTCGAGATTCTTAGAGTTATCTCTAGTGCATGCGCACTCGCTCTTCTAGATCATTGAGTCCTTTGCGTGATCTAGCGAAATTCCAAGAAGACGCTCAGAGGCGTCATCGCCCAAATAGTCGAACCCGAGATTCGCACTATTTCGAGCAACAAGATGGCGCATTTAACGCACTATGGCGGAAATGCTCCGTGCACCCACCGAGGGTTATGGAGATGCCATCGTCTTACCGGTAATCAATTCGATCACTTGAATCAAGACACATTTAATCCAACTTGTGTCTACGAATCAATTCCGCTGGTCTCGATCGAGAAGACCAGATGCACACATCCGTTGGTTCAACCATTTGACATCAACTCTCAATTACAAAGATGTGCCACAACAGTGATCAAATTGATGCTATTTCCGCTCTCACTTGCGGGGCAGCCAGATTTGGCCGAAAAGAACCCCTCGATCCATCGAAACTTGGGAGGATCTTGTTCAAAAGTTTGTCAATTATTTCTTTCCTCCATCAAAGACGACTAATCTTAAAATGAAATTTCGGATTTCGTCAAAATTTCGATGAAAATTTTGGAGAGGCATGGGAGAGATTCAAAGATCTCCTCGTGAAATGCCCCATCATGAATTCACGGAGCTTCAACAAGTTAATATCTTTTACAATGGGTTGAACGGTAATGATCAAGATTCTTTGAACGCATCCGCGGTGGCAATATCTTGAATCGTAAACCTAAAGATGTGCTTGAAATTTGCGAGTAAATCAAAGTTCCTTTTTCTCGCAACAAAGTCAATGTTCCAACACTCGCTTCTTCATCCGGTAACTCTTCCGAGTTAGCAGCTCCGATAGTCGCTCTAACGGACATCATCCATTGTATGATAAAAGAGGTAAAGGAAATCAAAAGCGAAATTCATAAGCCCGAACCAATCAAAGCCGTAAACAAGGTGTGTGAAACTTGTAGTGGTCCACACGCCAGATTATGATTGTCAAGCAACCGATGCTTCCTTTACCAAGCTCCCGTAGCTTCGTAAACCACAATCAATACCGACCACAGTGATCCTCACTACTGCACCTAGCGGTATGACACCACCGGTTTTCCTCCTGCAAAACCATGGCAATCAAAACCATGGCAATCAAAATCGCTTTGTTCCAATCAAGGGCAAAATTTCAATAACCTCCAAATTTCAATCAAAACCGAACAATTTCAACCAACCTCAACCATATCAAGCTCCTAATCATCAAAGTTATCAACCACCTCCTCAAGCTCCCATGCCAAATGACTTCATGAAAATGACCGAGGCAAACATGCGATCAATGCAAACTCGGATCAATAACATGAGAGGTGAGCTAAAAGGAAATTGATACCACATTGTCTCGGCAGACAAATGAGTTAAAGAATATGATGAGCGCTTCATGAACATGAATATGAACAAAGCTTCACCATCTTCCGGAGGACTCCCAAGCAATACTATTCCCAATCCAAATGCCGAGTTGAAAGCCGTCACCACTGTAGTGGTAAGACGACAATGGACCCACGACTCCAATGCCCCTCCTCCCGTGGCATTTAGTCAAGTTACCAAGGAGACAACGGACAAGGTGCATTATTCAAGCCCACGGCATCAAGACACGTCCCACCTTCGGTAGTCCAAGCTTTAAGTCCGAACCCGATGTTCAAGAAAATCTTGAGCCGAAAACACTTCCATCCCGGCTCAAAGTCTAGTCGCCTTCCTTACCCATCAAGAATGAATGATGAGAAGCTCAAAGACAAAAACAAAGAGCAAATGGAAAAATTTTTCCAAATCTTCAATGAGCTTCACTTTGATATAAGCTTCGTTGATGCTCTCGTTCTAATGCCTAAATTTGCATCCACGCTTAAAGGCTTACTCACCAACAAAGACAAGCTATCGAGATGGCTAAACTCCTCTCAATGAGCAATGCTCAGACCATTCTTAATAAGCTTCCCGAAAGCTTGAAGACCCCGGCCGGTTCTTAATCCCGTGTGATTGGGATGTTTCAATGTTCGCCTTGGCCGATCTTGGCGCTAGCATTAACCTCATGCCACTCTCGGTGTGGAAGAAACTGCTCTTCCCGAACTTTCATCCACTCGTATGACACTCGAGCTAGCGGATCGCACTGTAACTCGTCCACTGGGATAGCCGAGGATGTCGTGATGAAAGTGGGAAAGTTTCACTTTCATGCCGACTTTGTTGTAGTAGACTTCGATGCATCCTAGAGTTCCCTTATCTTGGGAGAGCTTTCTTGAGAACGAGTCGTGCTCGATCGATGTGTTTGTCAAGAGTTGACCATACGGGTTGACAACGAAGAGCTCACGTTAAATATCAACCGTAACTCCAAACCTCTATACAAAAGAGTGTTGCCACAATTGATCAAAATCGAAAGAATCAATGCAACACTCTCAAATTTCACGGTTAAGAGTGTTCACCAAAACGTCTTGAGCTCAAAGCTTTGAAAATTACCCCGGTTCAAGCAAATGGTTTGAAAGTCGTACTGTGGAAGTCAAGAGTGTTCTTGATGATGATGACGATGATCTAGAATCGAGACTTCATCGGAAGTGGTGGAAACCGCTAGCTCTAAGAGCACACCACTTGTCCCACCTCCGCATCGCTTGTCGATCGAGATTGTTAAGTCTCGTGGATGAAACCAAACTCTCTTCGCTTCATCCGAGTTGGATGATGATGTTTGTGATCCAATGGGAGACATTCTTCCCATTGATGAATTGCTCAAAATGATCCATCATCTTCTAGTCCTATTCCCGACTCTTCCATCCCTTCTCTCACTCTTGATGAGGAAGATGACAACTTTGGAATGAAGTCGATGCATTTCTTAGTGATGAGTCAATTCCAACGGAATTGATAACACTTACCTTGATCCGGAGGAGACATCCTTTTCCGGAAAGTCCGTTGATTGAAGAACCATTTCCCACCCTCCTCCCGGACATCTTCTTGACAATCACCATCTAAGCTTCAAGTTTAAGCTTAAAATGTCAAACCGGTGATTTGCTTCTCTCTCACGAGGAATGGACATGCATTCTCATGTACGCCTTTATTCCATTCTTCACAGATGGTGTGGTTGCTCTTTCCTTTTCTTTTTCGGAATGAGGACACCATCTTTGACCCCGTATCATCCTTTATAGTTTCTACTATTAACAATACCGCGGTTATATCTCGTCGGTGTGGAACTTTCGATGTTCATATGTTCATTAACATTGTGAACGAAAGTCCGATCGAGATTGGTTTTCCACGCTACTTTCCCATGAACAAATGAATTGGGTCGAGTCAAGCTAGCGACTCGGGAATCAAAAACAAGAGCATGCCATATGGGTTTTCACCCATATTTCGCCTTCTCACCTCTTTCTACCACCCTAGTGTGGGGTTGCCCACATGTTTCAAAAAAAAAAAAAAAAAAAAAAAAAAACTTTCTAAATAATGGCCGTAATATTTCCCTTTACGTTCTTTGTTTCGCATAACCGCGGTACTTTGAATATTGAGGGCAATATTCATTTCTAAGTGTGGGGAATTCTCACGAATTTCATATATTATTATACCCAATTCCCGCTTTTGGCCAAAATTTTTTTTTGAGTAAGTGTTCTACACTTTCTCATTTGGTTATCATCCGCCATGTCTCAGAAGACAAAAGGATTGGCTAATCCAGAGCAAACGGCTCTTGGTAAAGATACCTCAAACCGCTTATATGGCTTGCAATTTGCCCAAAATTGTATGGTTCTCAACTCACCATATCCTAAAAAGTGAAGAGTTGGCTAGCCCGCAAGATTATGGCTTGTGGTAAAGGCAATGGAAAAACCATAATTGGTAATCGACTCACCAAAGATAATATTGATAATTTATCTAAGAGTTGGCTAGTCCGTAAGGGTACGGCTTCGTAAAGACAAATCAAACCGTTGAAAGTCGGTGGTTTGCTCAAAATCACATGGTTATCGGTGTACCATGGTTCTTACTTGAACTCAAACATTTGGCTACTCCGTAAGTAATGGCTTTTGGTAAAGAGTTTAAAATCCATTATGTTTTCTCAAATCATTGCTAGGGACTAGCAATATCTCGATGGGGGGATTGATGAGTGTCTAAATACTCATCATTTTGTACAAAATAAACTCAAATTCATCCGAAAACACTCGAAACACATCAAAATGATCAAAATATCACAAATCGTTGTTTTATGTGTTTTAAATTCAAAATATCAAAATCGATGAAAAACATATCAAATTTGCAAAATTGCGCTTTAGTCCCCCAAGTTTCAAAAATTGTCAAAAATAGTCCCCGAGCACATAATTTCAAAAGTAAAGTCACCAAAGGTCCTTTTAAAATCAAAAGTTGTCAAATTTAGTCCTTTGGTGAAAAATATCAAAAGTTTGAGAAAATTACAAAATGGTCCTTCAAGTTTCAAAATTGGCGAAATTGGTCCCTGAAAATTGCAAAATGGCAACATTGGTCCTTATACTTTTGAAGGTTGTCACTTTTGGTCCTTTGAAACAAGTTTGATGAATTGGCGAGAAAGAGGTCCTCAAGTTTCGTGGTTTACACCTTTAGTCCTTGAAGTTAAAACCCTTTAAACCTCATTTTGGACCCTTTTCACTTTGGACCCCCGCAACAATTGGAATTATGAACCCCCTTCTATTATTAATCCTTGCCTGGTCAAATCTTGGTCAAACCCAGCTTGGCGCCAAAAGTCTTCACTCCTCAACCGCTCTCGCAACACACAACACCCATCCCCTCCTCACCCCACTCTCCCATGTTCCCCACCTCAACTAACTTCCAAGATGCATTAAATGCAACCCTCCCCACCTCACTCAACCCCATCTGTCAAAGCTCAAATTGGCGCCAAAATCAATTCAATGGCCATGATCATTTCAAGCAATCCAATGGCTAAGAAATTTGGTGGGAATTATCAAAATAGAGAGAAAGATTTGGGTATAAAAGGAAAGCAAGAGAAGAAGATAAGTTTAGTTTTTAGTTTTAAAAATTTAGTTAAATGTCGCTTTAGTGTAAACATTTTATTTAAGTTGTAAGATTGTTATCTTTTGTTAAATTGTACTCTTTTAAGTTGTTTGATTAATATTAATCAATTTCAAGTTCCAATTTTCGCTTTAATATCATTTCATATTGTTCAAACCATCGTTACAATTATTATTCTCAAAGTCTTGTATTAAAGCTTCATAAAGCTTCTTTTCAAGTTTAAATAAGCTTATATAAGCTTTTATAGCTTTTATAAGCTCATAGTTAAGTTTTAGTCACTTTTGAAAATTGGTCAACCAAAGTCAACTGAAGGCTAGAATTGGAAATGCAAGATGGAATTGGGGTGATGCAAGGATGGAATTGGGTTGTTTTAGATTCAATGGGTTGGATAAATTAGGTTAGAGGTATCTTGGTTCACTGGTTTTAAGCTTTAGCAGTTTTGGACTCTTGTAAGTCATTTTCAAGTTTTTTTATGCATATTGAGTATGTGTAGTTTAAACTAGTTATAATCTGTTCTAATAGTTATATTTAAGCTACATTTACTTAGTTTGATCAATAGTTTGTGTGTTTTTAGTGATAGAACAGTTTTAATCTTCATAACAGTTAGTTAAGGAGTGTTTGGATTTGTAGTTTCAATTGCCTTAATGTTCTACTCATTGGTTAAGCTTTAATGGTTTATGTTTATTAAGTAGGTTTGAGTTCATTTGAGTCAAGAATTTGGGTCTCACACCATAAAAGTCAAAATCCATTGAATCATCTCAACAGATTAGCTGTTGAGAACTTTGCATTTCAAATTCTTGTTTTGTGTTAAAATCCATAGACAAAGCTTTTGCTAATTTCTTTTCATCATTATACACCTATATCAGTCCTTAAATCAAGATTAAACTTCACTTAAGTCAAACTGTGTGTCCAATTTCAAAAGTCAAAATGTTGTGAAAAGTTGTTTTGCACCAAATGAAGTGATTGTTCAGGGTTCATTAAAGCTCTTTAAGGTCTGAATTTTGGTTTATAAGTAGTGCTACTAGGTGGTCTATAGGACCTCACATCTGGTTTTGGCTTTTGCCCTTTGGATACAAGCTTGAGCATAAGCTCAAAATAGGCCCTTGATCCCTGCACCACTCGCGCTTGAATCGAGAGTTTTTCTCGATTTTGTGCAACTTGTGCACAGGCTTAAAAGAGCTTTTCATGGTCTGATTTTTGGCATAAATAGCTCACCCAGGTCCTTTACAAGTTCCAATTGGTAGTTTTCCATTGAGCTTATTGTTAAGCTTGTGCATAAGCTTAAAGTTAGTACCCAATCTCTGTTTAACTTCAAAATCACAAACATCAAATCTGTTGAAGATTGTGATTCTGTTGGTTGGAGCTTGTTAATTCTTGTTGCATTTGGTTAATTTAGCTTATTATAGCTTCTGTTTCAGTTTGGTAGCTTTTGGTAAGCATTTGGCTTATTTAAGTGCTTATTTCAATAAGCACTTCATTCATCGATTCTATTCCTCCACATAAGCACCTGTTTTCTCATTTTTCTTAGTTTCCTAATATTATTTTAGACATTTCCTGAAATTTTCAGATTTTTCCTAGTTTGTTTGCTATTTTTCTTGAATTTAATTAGTTTTTAAGCATTTTAAATAGCTTTTAATACAAAAATTAGAAAAGGTTCAAAAAATAATTTTCAATTTTATTAAGTTTAGATAAATATAAAAAGTAGAAAAAGTAATTTTCCATATTTTTCATAGTTAATTTGGTAATTTTAGTAATTTAATTAGTTTTAAATAGTTTAAAATCCTAGAAAATAGAAAATAATCACAAAAATACAAAAATAGTTTTGAAAATTCTAGTTTGATATTTTAGACTTTTCTAAGTTCATTAATTTTATTTTTCTAGCTTTATTTCCTATTTTCTTTCATTTTAGGTTATTATTAAATAGTTAAAATTAGTTTTAATTAATAATAATTAATTAATTAGTTATAAAAATAATTTTCTTTTTCTAAAAGTTTCTTTTATCATTAGGTTTGTAAAATGTATTTTTCATATTTTTAGGACTTTTATTTCTTAGATTTCACTTTTTATTTTGTACGCTTACGTTATTTTTAATTTAAACGTACGTTTTAGGTTTTAAACGCTCATCACTTTAAATATAGTGATAGCGTTTATTTAATAGGTTTTATCTTTTAATTTTCTTTAATTTGCATTTAAGCCGCTTTCATTTGTTGGCTTTTTCCGTAGTTATAATCATAATCGAAATCCTTTTCCATTCAAACTCCTCGATCACTAAACGTTTGATAATCCATTGCACAACTCATTGGGACATAACGACCGGGAAACATTGTCTTAATTGCTCCTCGATCTTAATTGATTTCGTCTTTGATGAATAGTACTAGGGATTGAAATGACAAAGTGTTGTTACTCCTCATAAGCTCAAAGCTAAGTCCGAGCACAACTCTTAGAGTTCACTAAGCTATCTTAGGAACTAGTTGTATTTGGAGGAGTGAAAAGTTTGCTTGTGTGTGTGTTTTACAATTCACAAGCTTAAACTTTCACTCCATCTCTTATGCTATTTATACAAGTATGATATTTTACTTTAACCTAGAAGACAAAACGATAGATCACAAAGAAGACAAAATATTGATATATTTTGTCGTTTCACCTTTCTATATATAGCAAGGCAAGGCAACCTTTCTTGACAAGATCGACTCGCCGCTCCTATAAATGGGAAGATATGACTTTGTAGATAGGGACATAGTTATCCTAAACATCGGGACTTAGTTTTACCATTTTGTCCCGCCCATTCTTCCGCTTCATTCTTCGCCTTCAAAGCCTTGTCTCTTCCTTCGCTTTTTCTTCGTTAGAGAGGAGTTCTAGGATTCAAGTGAGTTATTGTCATCACTTACCGAATCCACCATCTTCTTCTTGACTTAGTCTTCACTCTTTAAGTTCCGCCCATCGAGTGGAGAGTCTTCTTCATTGTCTCATCGAGTATCTCGAAGATGGCTCACCGAGGACTATGCACCAAGGACTGTTAATGTTAAACGGATTAAACACTTAAGTTATTTTCTATTCAAATCCTAGATTAAGGGGTTTGGGTATTTATCGAACCCAACAGCCTCCCTATTTGATATACAAATAGCCTAAGTGTTTTATCGCTGTAAGTGAGCAAATGGCTTCTTCTTACACCGAATGTACTAATGATTACAATATGGAACACCGATTATTTTAACAAAAGCATACATCATTTATTGATCACATTACATGGTTCCTATCACTAGTACAAAGAAAAGATAACATAGATGTCACCCTAGATGGATTCCCAAGCTTCAAGCTTCACTTTCTTGGTGAGAAGTGTTTCTTTATCGATGGTCTCTTATCTTAGCATTCGGATCATTGACAAACCCGATGTTTCTTTGTGGTTTGATCCGAGAGGCCACCGAATGTAGATAACTTGCTATTGTAGACACTCCTACAAGGTCAATGTCACTCCGCCTTTGAAATGTCGGGTTCCCATAGACATCAATAAAGAATAGTCCTCTTCGTGCTTTTCTATCACAAGACAGTTTACAAACTTCACACCTTCAGCTCCCTATTACATTCTAAGCAGTGCACTTTGATCTCGGTGGAACTCAACTCTTTCGTTTGCCCTGGATGATTGAGGTTGAGATCCTCGAGGTGCGAGGAAGCGTCAATCCCCAGTTGTGTTGGTGCATCCCTTAGTCTTTCATACCTTTTGTCGAGCATTTTCATCGCCTCCTTAACCACCTTATTTTGCTTCTTTCCAATGATTGGACCAAGCTCATCGAGTTCAAGATCCCAAAGTCGGTGAATTTTAGGGATCATGAACCTCAAAATGTCTCTTATCATCCCCCAGAGACATTCATTGCCGTGGTTTGGACTGGGATGATTTTAACATCGATGATTTTCCTGAAGCCTTCGCTTGTCATTGACCAGCTTGTAATGATCAATTCTTCCTGCCCGATGCTCTTCGACTTTCTTTTCTTTTCTTCCAACCGCTTTCTCATTTCACCATTTGAGCCGCCTCGAGCATCTTTGAACTTTGTCCCGCCTCGACCTTTTGAAGCTTGCTTGCATCAATTCCATGTTCTCGCCTTCCTCGACAACCTTACCAAAGGCTTCTTTGCTTTTCTCTCTTCCTCAACTAGTTTCTTTTTCCTTTCTACCTTAGCAAGATGTTTACTTAGTTGTTGTGGTGTGAGCGGTATTCAATGTCACCGATCATGTAGGGATCTTCGTGCTCGTGAGTTTGCATTATGCCTTTTCCTTTATCCCGGCCCGAGGAAGATGATGCTACCAAGGAGGTGGTGTTGTTGTGATGGGTGTAGTCATCGCATTGTTAATGTTGCTATAGATGTTGGTGGTGGATCATGATATGGGTATTGTTGATACTAGTGGAGATTGATGAAATGGAGCAACCGAGATCGGTTGTTTGGCTCCCCTCGGCGAAGAGGAAGTCTCTTCAAGGTCTTCTCCCCTCAACTATTGCAGGAACTTCAGTGAGAGCAAGAGTTGTCTCGACACCGGGGAGTTTCAGTGGCTTGACCTCTGAAGGCTTGGTAGATCTCGGTCACTATGGCCTTGATGTCAATGTATCCTTGAATACCAGTGACCTTTGCATCCAAGTTAGTCCGAGAGAGTTCTAATGCGCTCATTCTGGGAACCAAGATTCCAAGCCATTGAAGATGATGCCTTAGCCATAGTGGTCACCTAAGCCTCCAAAGAACCCACCGTGTTGCTGAAGGATCGAATCAAGATTGAGACCCTAAACATTGGCATACTTTAGCATTTTGATTAGTTCAATGAGGTCGAAATTCTTTTTGAGTATGCCTCGGTAGCCTCCAAAGACTTTAAAGTCGAGTGTCGGGTCTTCTTTGACAAGATCCCCGATTTCATCAATTTTGTACGCCACAAGTCCAAGATGCTTTAGAAACTTAACCAAGTTTTCATCCGCCTATGAAGATGTTATACATCGATCCCTGTTCATGCTCATAAACATCGAATTTAATCAAATAGTGGCCTTCAACCTTTGATCCTAGGGATGGCAAAAGCACCAACTTGGGAAAACCAAAACCCGAACTAGTTGGGTCTACGCCTTTAGTGATCCCGAGTATAGCTTCCTTGAAGCCTTTGTGATCCACTTAACCACCGCCTTTCGATCAAGTGGGAGAACGTTGTCAAACCCTTTGAATTCATCGATGATGAAGAGTGAAGGAAGCGAAGAGTTTTCATCGACTTGAAATGGTGACTCAAGATCCTCCTTGGATCAGCCGAGGCTCTTGTTCATGATTGAATCTCAAGATCCATGTCTTCCCTCACCGAAAGTATTTCATCGCCACCGCCGCAAGTTCATCATCGAAAATAAGATATCGCTGACCTCAAGAATAGTTAACAAAGTGGTTGGTGATGGGTTCCATATCGGGGTGGTATGTTTCCCGAGTCTTTGTCCCCTGTTGACCCCTCGAGACATCGATGGGTGTTTCCAAAGGCTTCGCCAAAGTCGATTGGTCGTGGGTTCCATATCGGCGGTTATTTCTTTCCTCCGAGTCTTTGTCCCCTCAGACCCCGAGACACCGGGTAGGTGTTTCCCAAAGCCTTTAGCGGTCGTCAAGGAGTGTTAGATCCCTATCGGTGGGTTGTATATTTCCTCCTCTTCGAATGTCATCCTTGGGATTGTCATTGGTGGCCCTTAGACAAAGGCTTTGATTTGCGATTGTCATCCTTGGGCGTTGGAAGGCGCCCCTACCGGCGGTTTGTTTGTTTCCTCTCGATCTTGGGAGTAGTAGTTGGGACCAAGGGCACCGATTGTGATTTATCGTGTCCTTCGTTGTCACCGGGTGGATGTTGCTTGGTCTCCGCAGTGTCTTTCGGTCTTGGGCCTCTTTGCCTTTTAGGCAGGTTCTCAAGCCTCGGGGCCCCGAGACTTAGGTTTGGTCTTAGTCCCACCGAGACTTCCCTTTCTTTTAGGAGCAGGTTTGGAGACACTTAGTCTCTCGGTTGTTTACAACAATCATATGGGCCTTCAATTCGATATTAGTGACATGGGATGGGTCTTTTGAAAATTAGATTGACTCAGATGCCGTAAAGCACAATATTTTTGTTCCTGAGGATAATTGCAACCCAGTAACACATGCAAAGCACAAGAGACAAACCTAGGATACGAAACGATTTGGCCCTAGTTTTGCTTTGTAGCTTGGTTACGAGATAACTGTAAATGATCTCCCAATGTCGACATTTACCCCATTCATCAAACATGCCATCATCAACCGAATAGAGTTAACTTGTTCGCTGGATGAGTGGTTCCCACGAGGACCCGAATCACAAAAGTGAATAGGATCCTCCAAGCCACGGGAATGAATTTTTGGTGATCGGGTTCTGCCCAAAAACTTTGGATCCAAAGCAATTTGTTTTAACCCATCCTTAATCATGGAGGGTTCGGGATGGGCAACATAAACTCCATTATTATAGTCTAACCTCAAGAAGTACAAAAGTATAGTCCAAAGTGATCGATTGTTCACCGTCAAAAGGGTGAACTTAATGAGATACTCCCTTAGTGGTCTAAGGTTATTCTCATTAGTAGCAGTGTCGGGTCATACGCCATATTGTTGCCCAAAACTCCATGAGGAGGTTTTGCACAACATAGGAGGACACCAACAAAGGCCTTTTTCAGTGGGCGGTTGAATAGAAATTTCATTATGTCCTTATAGGTCGACATTTTGGGGTATTCAAAATTTCCTATAACATTGTTAGTTTTAAATTCAACATTGGTAAGATCCCCACCCATCGAGGAGCAAACTAAAGAGATTGTGTTCTTGCCATTTCCATTAAAAGGTTTTAGGGTTTTGAAAAATATCTTGACAAGAACAATCAAAGATTTTGAATCTTTAAGTTTGTAGTGAAAACCTTTGTAAATGTTTACAATGAAGATTTTAGTGAAAAACTTGTTTTGAGGAGTAAATAACACAAAGATTTCTTGTTTTGAAAGAGATTTTGACGAGTTTAGTTGCGTAAAATCAATTATGTGTGTTTTAATGTTTTTGAGAGGGTATTTATAAAGTGATGAAAGGGTAAAATGTGCATAAATGGGGATTTGTAAAGTCGCTTTTGAAAACGCTTGAATTTCCACATTTAATGCCACCACTCCACTACCCGCAAGAAAATCCGGTTTTCAAGGAAATAGCTTGTAATGCATGTAAAAGTGCACTTTTGCGAAAGAATAAAATATCCACCGGATATTTCATGTGTGAGGAGACAATTAATGCCAAGTGGGATGAGGTAAGTTTTGAGGACCCTTGACATGGATGACGAGAAAAGACATATAATCCTATATTAAATTGGCATGGTTACCAACCTAGGACATTAAGTAACTAATACTTGGAGCATTTAGTTACTCATTCAATGCTCAATATCAATGTCGGGGTCCCCGAATGAGTCTTACTCATTCAAATGAGAGGTTGTTTTAGGGTCTTGTTCAGGGAGGATGAACCATTTCGAGAAAACTTATCGAGATTGGTTTTCAGTCACCGACTTTCAATGTCTAGCATTCCCAATTCAACTTCGGTCTCCGGGTAGGTTCATCTAAGGGTTTGGTGAAGATATCGAAGTTGATATTCGGTAGGGATGAAATGAAGCTCTATGTCTCCTTTCATTATGTGGTCCCCGATGAAGTGATATCCGATATCAATGTGTTTGGTTTTTGGTGGAGGACGGGTTGTTGGAGATTGCAATGGCACTAGTGTTATCACGTAAGATGGGCACCATTTTGTAATGGATGTCATAGTCACCGAGTTGACTTTTCATCCATAAGACATTGGCACAAAGACCTCAGCAGCCCACGCACTCGATTTAGTGAAGACATTGCCACCGATTGTTGCTTTTAGCACTCCAACAAACCGCTTTTCCTCCAAGAAATTGATAGACCGAGGTACTTTTCCCGTCCATGTTGCACCAAAGATAATCGAGTCGAATATCCTTTGAGATCAAAGCCCGAGCACTTTGGATAGTAGAGTCCAAGGCTTGGGGTTCCCTCTAGTATCCGAGTATTCTTTTGGCTGCAGTGAGATGGGATTCTTTGGGATTGACCGATATCTTGCTATTAGATGCATCGAGAATTGGATGTCTAGTCTAGAAGCGCTTAGATACATCGGTGAGCCAACAATCCCTCCGAAATGGGTTTGATTGATCGATTTTCCAAAGAGATCAGTCCAAGGTTGTTAGGAGGGACCATTGGTGTCTTCACCGAGGCCCGACGATATGTCTCATATTTCTTCAAGAGATTCTCGTGTACTTCTCTTGACCGATGGAGATTCCTTTATCGGTTTTCGACGATTTATAGTCCAAGAAAGTATGTGAGTTCACCCATCATGCTCATTTCAAACTTATTTGTCATCGCTTTTCAAACTGCTTTGCAAAGTTTGTAGTTTGTTGAGCCAAAGATGATGTCATCAACATATACTTGGACTAGTATCACATCTTGTTTTGTCCTATAGATAAACAATGTGTTGTCTATCTTTCCTCCGACAAACTTGTTTTGAATCGGGAAGGCCGAGAGAATTTCATACCATGCCCTAGGAGCTTGTTTTAGTCCATAAAGGGCTTTATCAAGCTTGCGACATAGTCGTGAATTCACTACTCTCAAAGCTAAGAGGTTGTTGAACATACACATCTTCCTTGAGTTTACCATTCGAGAATGCACTTTTACATCCATTTGGTAAACTTTGAAGTTCATGTAGGTAGCATATGCAAGGAAGATCCTGATGGCTTCCATTCTTGCAACATGAGCAAATGTCTAATCATAGTCAATGCCTTCTTGTTGATCAGAACCTTTGGCTACAAGTCCGGCTTTGTTTTTAATGATGTTGTCGTTTTCATCGCTTTGTTTCGAAACCCACTTCATTCCTATGACAATGACATCCCGAGGATATTTGATCATGGTCATGACCTTGTTTTTATCAAACTCACAGTTCTTCTTGCATGGCTCGAACCCAACTTGGGTGTTTTAGAGCCTCAGTGACACTTTTAGGTTCTATTTCCGATAGGTAATCAAGATATAGACATTCATTTGTCGAAGTCATAGCTAGTTTAGCGACCATGCTTCTTGTAAGCATGCCTCGCTGGTTCACCAATGATGTTTACAAGCTCAATGTCCCGAGATTTTGTCCACTTACTTTGTGGTCTAGGATCCGAGCTTGAAGAGGTCACTAGAAACTCGTGAGTGAGTTCAAAGCGTGGAGCCACAAAATCATTAAGATCATCTGTTGAGATGTCTTGTTCGTGTTGGGGTTCTTGAATCATAGGTTCCCGAACATTTGGTTCAAGTTACCTATCCCAAGAGGGACCGATTGATTATCAATGAATTCACCGATAGTTGGTTGGGGCGGTTGTGAGGTAAGACATAATATGAGATGTCGCGATCGCCTTGGTATGAGGATTTGATTTCGTTGTTATACTCATCGGAGGATATCTTGATGAGTTATCAATTCCTATTTCCTCCACCGAGGTGTTGGTGAACTTGATGCTTTCGAACTCTCATCAAATGTGACATGAAAGGTTTCCTCAACTTGTTGTCTCCTTGTGTTAAATACCCTCAAGGCTTTGGAGATCGCATGAGTAACCTAGAAAGTATCCATCATCGCCTTTAGCATCAAACTTTCCTAGATGATCCTTGTGGTTATGAATAAACACAGACATCCAAATACATGAAAGTAGGCGATATCGTGAAGTCTACCTTGAATATCTCATATGGGGTTTTGTTATGTCTTTTGACAATGATTGACCTGCTTTGAGTGTAACAAGTCGCTTTTGACTGCTTCAAATCCATAAATGTTTTGATAGAGTGAGCCATTTAACATAGTTCTAGCAACCTCAATGAGAGTTCTGTTTTTCTTTTAGCAACCCCATTTTGTTCGGGGTGTAAGGAGATGAAAATTTTGGGAGATTCCTTTTCATCACGTAAATTCTCAAGCTCTTCATTTCAACTTCGCCATTGTCGGCTCTAATTTGTTTAACAAGAATGTCATTCGGTTTTCAATGTTCCCGATGAATGACATTATAGTATCGATTGCTCGACTCTTTTGGAAAGAAAGTATACCCAAGTGTATCTTGAAAACTCATCAACAATGACAAGTGTATACTTCTCATCGTCGGATTGATCTAGGACCGACGGTCCAAAGAGATCCATATGCACGAGAGGTGAAGGCGCTTTGATTGAGAAATTTTGTTTTGTTTTGAAAGATGCTCTTGGTGTTTACCTTTTCACAGTCGAGCATGGTTTATCTTTGCAAAACCCGGTGATGGAAAGCCAAGGACCTTGTTTTGTTTTGCCAAGTTGTTGATGTTTTTGAAATTTAGGTGTGAGAGTCTCTTGTGCCACGCCCAATTGATAGTTTCAAAGGCTTTGGCAAAGAGACAAGTTCCACTTTGAGAGAGTGTTGACATGTCTAAGACATAAACATCATCTCTTCTAGGAGCTATCAAAACAACTTCTTTGTTGTCATTGAAAATGGTGCCTTGTTTGTCATTGAATTGCATAATGTACTTTGCATCACGAGTTGACCGACATCGATGAGATTGTATTTGAGACCATTGACATAAGCTATTCTAGAGAAAATATTCCATTGCAGTATATTGAACCATAACCTTCATGGGACATGATGAGTTATCACCAAATACTACCTTGGGTCTTGGTTCCTTTACATATTTGTGCAGATACTCCTTAACACCACCATGCTTCTCGAGCATCCACTATCTAGATGCCAAATAGGCTCCTCAAGTGTCTCGCACAAATAGTAAACCTGATTAGTTTCTCTTAGTGACCCACATACCAGCGGCTTGGGCCTAAAGGTCCGCTTTGAATTTGGAAATTGACTCATGGTCGGTGGTTGAGTGCATTGTGCTACCACAGTTTTGCATTTAGAGGCCGAGGATGACTCAATGATTCCGGGTTGCTTGGAACTTCTCCTTGCTTGGATGACATTGTCATGTTGGGATGTCTCATGAGTGGATTTCCGCAAATATCACAAAGATGTGTTCATGAGACAATCATCGATGATGATCATTAAAGCCACAATAAGCAAGGAGGAAAGGGTTTTGCTCTAAACTTTGAGCGATTTGGAGGTTGAAGCATCTTGATGACCAACTTTGGTATAATTTGCTTTATCGAGTGAACTTACATATTGTAAGTGATCGAGCTTCTGGATAATCCTTTTGCGGATCATACAAAAAGGATTATATAGCTTGTCGGTGGTATGACTGTATAATGGCATAGATCACACTTCGCTTGGGTTTGGTGGAGGCTTTTGACTTTGAGGAACTAGAAGAGGTGACTTTGTTTCCTTGATTGATTCAGGGACTTTTTCGATGGATTCCATCTTATCATTTAGCTTCCTCACAAGTTTAGTCGCCTTCTTGAATTTGGTCAACTTCAATGGGGACAGAGGATGTGGAAGTCTCGGTGGGGAAGATTCTTGTTTGATTGGTTTTGATGGTCTTTTCGTGATGGTTCTACCAAGTCTAGACCTTTCTTTTGGTGAGTGTAGATTGAATTGTAATGGAGTAAGCTCGAGCTAGGAGCAACCACGAAGAGGTTCCAGGGTGGAAGTGGTGCTGAGATTCCGCCTCGCACTCGAGATGTGTTCAAGACTACTGGGCACATCGTGAGTCTAAGCATGCTCTTTAGAGCTTGACTTTCGTGCTCTAGAATTCTTCCGTAATCGAAATTTGGAAGCTTACTCTCGTGATTAACCCGCTCAATCCAATCACCGGGCTTGGGAATAGTCAACACATTGGTAATCATGCCACCGACACAAATGGTTTTGGAGACGGTCTTTGTGTGAGAGTCGTGAGATGATCTTCACCTATGACTTTCTTTTTGCTACTGGGGCTCCCACAGCATCAAAGACTCTTGGATTCTTAGCAGTCCAACTAGCAATGATATCCTTTTATTTCTTAAGTTCATCTTGAAGAGCCTGATTTCTTTTAACTAATTCAGTGTTTTGAATTTTCAAAGTGATAGCCTCAATCTTATTTTGTTTTAAAAGAAGCAGTTCATCCCTACACTTGTTTAGTTCAAAACTTAGTTTGTTATATTTTGAAAAAAGATTTAATCTTTGTTTTTCTACAAGCTTAAGGTCAACATTGATATAGTTCATATAGGACTGCCAATCAGAGTCGCCATCCATAGAAAGTAAAATATTTACCTTCTTCATTTTGATTTTGACCCACTCTCCATTCCCGGCATGATTCTTCCCAACGCCTAGCTTGTCCTCTTCTCGAGAGGGCCATCGCTGCACCGACATGCACCATTTCATCATCGATGAGATCGGCTCTTCATCCCGAATGGTTTCAACAACAAGGCCTTTGTTTTTACCCCGCATGATTTAACACTTTTGTTGTTTCGAGGGATCTGCCTCAAGCAATGCAAGCTTAGCTTTGACTTTCCTGTACTTAGCTTCAAAATATGTTGTTTTGTTTTGACTCGATTTGTTTTGAAAATTTTGATGAGACTAATAGATTTTAGGTTGAAATTTGCTAAAGCCTCGAGGACCGATTTGACCATGATGGTTTATAAGAGGGTTCAAAATTGTTTTAGAAAAATAGTCTTTTGCAAAATGACCTCTTTTGTGACACTTAAAGCATTCAGTGTCCTCATTTGCTTTAGCATTTGAAAACCTTTGTTTCTTTTTATAAACCTCCGAGAGTTAGCAAGGAGTGCCTTTCCCGAAATTCAACGTTCATGTCATTTAGGTACTCCTCACTGATCTCTCATCGTGCTCATCATCCGAATTTTCTTGGAAATCTTGAACCACATTGTTAGAATAAAAAGCGGTTGATATTGGTGTTGGTAATGGTCGTGACTTTTGACTTCCGAGACTTCTTTAAGTCGTGGTATCGTCTGCTGATGAGGTTTTCCTCATAGATAAATTTCCATAAATTTCGTGAAGTTCAAGAGTCCGAATATGATTAGCATTCCTAAGTCCCCGAGAGAAATTCAACCACTTCTCGTGGAGACTATTGACAAAACCAACATTGATTTCATGTTTGGACAACTTAACACCATCATTAGACAGCTCATTTAAAAGAGTTTTGTACCGGGTGTAAGTTTGAGACGAGTTTCGAGTCCTTAGCCCTCAAGGTGTTATACTCAAGTTTTAGGTCCATTATCCTGTTTTCCTTGGTATCGATGGGCCTTCATGATCGTGAACTAAGTCATCCCAGTTTGTTTAGTCAGACACAACTTATAATCGACTCCATAATATCATCGTGAAGACATGATATGATGATACTTTTGAGTCTTTGGTCCCGTTGACCACTTTCCTCTCATCCTCGAGTCCATCGAGCTTCGTGTTTAGGCAAACCTTCAAAGATTCTTTCGGGATAAATGGACCTTCATTTATACACTTGATATAATAAGGTTCCATCCCAATCAAATAGCAAAGCATACGCTTTTTCCATTTGTTAAATTTACCAACTTCAAGTCTAGGGCAACAAATTGAATAAGCTCCACCCTTTTGTCGACTAGTTGGGGTACATCAATTTCACCATAAGGATCCTAATTTAAAACGCTTTTAGAGCGACTTAAAAAAGGTTTTATAATCACCTTGCTCGATACCACTTGTTGTTCCCTATTCACTATCGTTAAAAACAGTTTAAGTATTTAAAACAAACTAATAGTGAATCAATGACCTAAAAGATATAAGTAAAACACAGAATAATTTTCAACATCATATTCTTTATTAGAAATAAATCAAAAGAATACATTACCCAAGTACTTGCGAACAAAGACTGGGGATTGAAATGACAAAGTGTTGTAACTCCTCACGAAGCTCGTGCTAAGTCCGAGCACAACTACAAGGAACCACTGAGCTATCTCAGGGACAGAGTTGTATTTGGAGGAGTGAAATATGGCTTGTGTGTGTGTGTTTTACAATTCACAAGCTTAAAACTTTCACTCCATCTCTTATGCTATTTATACAAGTATGAGTTTTAACTCTATCCTAAGTGACAAACTGACAATTTATAGAAGACAAAATACTGATGTATTTTGTCTGTTTACAAAGGCTATATATGGCAAGGGACAAGGCAACTTTATAAATGTCAAGATCGACTGATCCTTTCGTGGAAAGTTACTTCTCAAGATAAGTACATCCGGGGACTTATTCGCCTCAAGCTTAACCGCTTTGTCCCGCCCATTCTTCGCCTTCACCTTCAGTTTGTCTTCATTGAAAGTAGTTGGTGAGAGTTCGGGATTCAGCCGAGTTATTGTCATCACCACCGAATCCACTATCTTCTTCTCGACTCCGCCTTCACCCTTTAAGTTCCGCCATCGAGTGGAGAGACTTCTTCATTGTCTCATCGAGTATCCCGAAGATAGCTCACCGAGGACTATCCACGCGAAGGACTTGTTAGTGTTTAAGGGACTAAACACTTGGGGTATTTTCTATTCAAATCCTAGACTTAAGGGGTTTGGGTATTTATCGAACCCAACAGATCCCAGGTACCAAAAGGTTGTTAAGGCCATCGATCCTCCTCCTCACATGGCAGGAAGTAAGAGCTCCAGGGACATGTCCAAAAATTTTCACTTCCATGAAGATCACGGCCATAAACAAGCCAATGTCTGGAGCTAAGGCAATCAATGTAAGAAGTTGTCAAGTCCGGACAACAGACACACGGTAAAGGGTATAAAAAAGGGGGTTACCGTAGTAGAAGAATGGACGTCTATCAGAAGTAACTAATTCCCAAACTTTCACCACAAAAGTGACCCCGAGCCTCTCCATCATTACTATATGAGTATTGGCAGCTATCCCGGGCCGAGCCTTAGCCGCCCTCAGAGAGTCAAAAGCCAAGACAAGGACACCTACGTCTAACAAATACTCACCGATGGAAGGCTTATCCATTACAGTCGAACTACCCGACCTTGGATATATGGTGAAACGTTTAAGTTTCACCTCAAGGTGACCAGGCTCACCTTGAGCATATAGTGTAACCAGGGGTGGAAACGAGCCAAGTCGAGCCCGAGCATTAGAGCTCGAGCTCGGCTCGTTTATATATATAAAGCTTGAGCTCAGGCTCGTGCTCGTTTCGAAACTCATATTTTGAGCTCGAGCTCGGCTCATGATATTTTTCACAAGCTCGAGCTCGGCTCGAGCTCGACTAATTTATCTGATGTGTTAAAGAAAATAAAGTATGGAGCTCGGCTTGTTAATCACATAAGGCTCGAGCTCGTTTATACATGTTTATACGTATAGACAATATATATACCTATATATTTATAGGGCTCGTTTAGGCTTGCGAGCCTACTCGAGAAAGTTAATGTGACACTGAGATGGAAGGTGACGTGTTGTTACGAGTGGAAGTAGTCTTACGATCTTACATGCCCATTTGGTCATATCTACATTACATTACTTTAAACATACAATTATACAAACAATATAATATCACGATTACATGAAACGTTACAAATTTATGTAAGTTTCTTATTAAACGATACATAAGGAATTTTTGAAAAACTTCTTGCGTGTTTTGAATCCAAATCGCAGTCCGGTTCTAAATTTCTACTTGGTATCCTTCAGCGACCTGTTTTTAACATGTTAAATAGTGAGACAGTACCTTCATAATTTTCTAGGTGTAGCTAATGCATATTAAACAATAACGAAAGATGATAGATATATCAAATTTATATAAGATCTCAAAATAATGGGAACTGAATTGTACACATTTTGTTATTTATGATATACACCAATTAATGATATTAATGATGCACCACAACAATATGGCGTGATGCCGTGTATGGGTTTTATAATAGTAGGTTGGGACAAGGCTCGGTTTTAATTGGCCTATTACAAGACTTTAATCGACCGTTATAACTTACAAGATGTATCAACGTTAGAATTTAAGAAAATTATGCCATTAAAAGCTTTTAAGGGCGATTACAAGACTTTCTAGGCTTTTAATTATATGTGCATGTATTGATTTTTCATAATAAAAGTAAGACAAATATTTCTTATAATGGAAATGTTTTGGTCTTACAATTTTAAGACTACCTCTTTTAGCAAAGTCCCAAATCTATTATAAAGAAGATAGATATAGTTCTACTACACTATATATAAGTATATTACATCCTGCTTTAGGTGTTTTAATACACGAATTTGTTTATGCAAATCAAAAGGTAACGTGTGTAGGTGATAAGTGATTGGATTGTTATTGCTAATAAAATGTATTTACGGGGGCTTTTGCAGTTTTGCTAGTGGTTACACCTAGGGGTGGCAATTTCTGACCCGACACGAAACCCGACCGAAACCGACATATTAAAATTAACAGTTTGAGTTGTGCTAAATAGATTTCGTGTCGGTTTGGGTCGACCTATCTAACCCGCTTATTAAACATATCGAGTGTTCTGGTTGAGAATAAAATAAGCGGTCGACCGCCAACCCGTTAATTTTTTTTTCATAAACTCAAAATTATTTATATTTTATTATCGTTGGTTAAATGTGTTAAACAGTCAACCCAACAACCTGCTTTAACTCGCAGAATGTGCCAACTTTTGTGTATAAAAAGGGTTAAATGGGTCAACCCGAAATCATTGAACCGATTCAACCTGTTTAACATATTTAACTCACAGAACCTATTTAACCCATAAACCCAAGTATATATACGGGTTAAATGGGTTAGGTTCGAGTTATGTCTAAACAGTTAGGGTTGACATAGTTGACCCGATGATTTAAATGGGTCAGGTTTGGGTTGGGATTTTCTGACCCGCCAACCTGACAACCCGAACCCGCCAACTCGAACCCGACACGAATTGCCACCCCTAGTTACACCCAATGGGCTTATATGTGAGCTCTTTACGAAATACATTTTACGCCGAACTAGCAATTTCTCTTATGGTTAGACAAATTGAAAAAGTAGCATGTTTTTGTATGGCACTTCAAATTTTATTTTTTTATGTTTTTGTATCTTTCTTTTGTAAGAAATACTAACCAGTACTGGTTATGCAACACAAGTGCGTCAGCTTGAACACTCTTTCCAACGTCATTGCGATTCCAGTGATAGATTGCGTTTGTTTTGTTCAGTATCTCGAGTGTAGCATATCCATAACTGGCCTCTCGGAATGCAGAATAGTGAGGCTGAGGTTCGTTATAGCTACAAAGTCCGTCAAGAAAAACATAATCATTAGAACAAATCCGCTCCTATACTTATTTTTAACAAATCGTGAAAGCTAAGAATATTGCAATAATTTTTGAGAAATTGATGGCGACTAATAAAAAAACTCACGTTGAAGCAAGACCTTCTAAGTTCCCTCCATCTCCGATGTTTATGTAAATTGGAGCTGATTTATCGGGCACTGGATAGCTCACACCGCCTGTTATGTTGTATTGTATGTTGGAGATCCGGTACTGAAATCATACATTTAACTTAACATAAGTTTAGCAAAAATGTCTTAACTTTCAATATCGAGTTTTTATCATAATACTCCTTGTGAAATAGGCAATAGTTTTAAAATAGTCAATGTATCAGGAAGGAAGATATAAAGGAGCTAGAGTGACAAACCGATCTTTCATAAGCGTGGACATGTCCTGCTAAGACTATATCGACTTTGTTCTCAACAAACCAACTCTCGTATACAACTCGCATGCTTTCACCCTCCATGTAGTGAGCACTATTACTATTGTACATTGGGGAGTGCATAATTACAATCAGCCAAGGTGTTTTCTCCCTGTCCACTTTTTTAAATTCTGCTTTTAACCACTCGTATTGAGGTGTATATTTTACTGTCACAGTTGAAATCAATTAAATTCAGTATCTAATACTCGGTACTAAGGTATAATATATGCTAATCAAGGAACATAAAAAATATGTTTAGAAAGTAAGTTACCAAAGGGAGAGTAACTTGAGAGGAAAATTATATGAGCTGATGCAACTCTCACTGCATACCAAAGAGGACTAGTGCTTTCGCTAGCTGCATAAGGAGTCTCGTATCTATGAAGATATTGTTTGAAAGTTTCCACTTCGTCCTGAAGATAAATATTGAGTTTAGTAAAAGAGCTTGACAATTAACTAACAAAACATTAGAAACAATCTAACCGTTTTGAACATTTTTGGATTAAATGATTGTATAGTATCTTACATATTCTGGCAAATACTCTATCTCATGATTTCCTACTGTCCATAACCACTGTTGATATGCTGTACTTTTTTCAACAAAACGACCATATGTATCCCAGCGTAAACCCACATCATAGTATGTATGTTCATCAGAATAAGATAGATCTCCAACAAATAACACAGTTTTTGCTCCGCTTTGCATATAATGCTCAAAAGTGGACAAAGAATTATAGGTTTGCCCCAAGTCACCTGAAATGAGAATACAGATGTGTGATTTTTCGTTCTAAATATAATAATTGTCGAAAATAATGTGTTGATCAAAACAAATCAAAAGAACAAATCAAGAGGTAAGGTACTACTTACCTATTAATGCAAACTTGTGATAAGCATTTGGATCGATTTTGGTGGTGTTTTAAACCAAAATGATCGAGCAGAATCACCATCTCCAATTTGGTAATAGTACTTGGTGTCATACTAATTAACAACAAGACACACACTTGTTAATAATCAGTCAAGAAATGAGACATGTAATAAACATGCCAACAAATTAATATTTACATATACCTCTAGGCCATCGACGAGGCACTTATGATTATAGCCAGATGTGTAGTTGTAAAACTTATAGTTTTTAACTTTCATCCCTTTTGCTACAAAATCGTACTTATTCTCAGATGTTCCGTATCTTACTTCGTTTGACCCTGGTTCATCTGGTGTCACCCACATTATAATCACTGCTTTTCCATCATAATCACCTTGAGTGATATGTACCTATACATATTAAATGGTACTAATAGTGTTAGGCTTCATTATATATATATTTTTAAAAGAGTTACAACTTATATAGTCTCAAGGGCTCTACCTGCTCTGGTGCATTATAACCGCTAGGCTTTGCAAACACCGGATGATCAAGAGGCATATCTTCTGCTGGGAACACTTGACGGACGAAACTGCTTGTGACACCGGCGTAGACATTGCCCACGAAGCTCAACAAAATACAGCCGAGAACCACAAACTTAGGTATCATTTTCTTATCCTTAGGAATGTTCATATCTTCCTCAACCCCGGCCGAACACTAACGATTAAACTGCAACCAAAGAACACGAATAACACATCGTCACATTGTTTATCTCGTTAAAAACTTAAGATGCCTGTTTATCAAAACAGTTTATATAGTTATTGCACTTTGTTAAAGAAAAAGAAAAAAAATATGTATATTACATGACTATAAATTGACTTTAGTATGAATGGAGTGTGGTTTGTGATGAAATATTCTACGTATGTTTTTAGTTTTTATAGCCGTATACAACCTGCGTAAGTTAGCAGAATACTTGATTCTCGTTTATGTTAGCAGGTGTTTTAGGACCACGAGGTTCTTGATGTACAACGTATGACTACCCTACACTTAAATACAATCATTATAAAAATATTTTATCATGGACTCATGAGGCTCATGGGTATAAAAATATGATACAAGTATTTGACTCAATGGACTCATGGCTATAAAAATATGATATAAGTATTTGACTCAATGTTTTTATAAACCTCTTTTGATCAAAAGTAACTAGAACATATTATGTTATTTGTAGCTCTTTTAGATTGAGTTAACACATGTACGCAAACCAAGAATGTTGTCTTACCAAATTTTTGAATAAAGAAACTAATCTTTTAAAAACTACATCTATCGATCAGGTGTCATAATATTATTATCGATAAACCGTTGAACTCATTGAGAACTCCATTGGCTCGGTGCAAGAAACCAAAAGTATCAAACGCGAAAGGGATAAAAACATGTTGACTTTCTATGCATGTTTTCTCGTGTTTTGCTACTTTTTACTTAAACGGCTTTCAAGCGATCGCCCATCAGAAACCCCTACCGCTTCAAACCCACGGAGGAGAAACTCGGCCAGATCCACACACGCATGTTTCCCTCCAACCCATCCAAATACCAAAACATCTGCCGGTCTGAGTGTCGATCTTCCATCCAACGGGTCGGTCAAAAAGTTCACAGGTGCTTCTTTCTTGGCGGAGATCCCAACACGCCTACAAACGTCAAAAAAGACATCCCTAACCATATCATGTTTGTATTTGAAGCCCGGGAGCTCTTTGCAATGAACCGCATGTTCCACAAAAGAACCCAAACATGCCTTGCGACAAACTGTACATGTCTCATCAACCGGAAATAAAGGAATCATAAGGCGATACTTAAGGATAGTACGATATTCCATCGGTGACATATGTTGACCAAGCCCGTCTATGGGGATAGCTAGTAGAAATTCATGGGCATGTGGAGCTCGTAGACACTCAAAAACTGCTTTCTGTCTCACAGTCATGTCAGAGTTAACTTCCATATCCTTGACCATTTCACTAAAAAGTGCACTCGCCAATGTTTGTTGGGGTTTTGAGACGGCGGTGTCCTTATTAGTGAAACCACTAAAATCAAAGCTTGGAATCGTATCACGAAGACAAGCCAGAGCACAAACATAGTCATCATCCATACCACATACGCCACTATCCCGTAGATGTGGTCTTGTAGCACCCAAGATTGAGCACGTGAGGCCACACAAGCATAAAAGGAAACCACTTTTGCCGAGTACAAGCCCAAACCACCAAATCGAATGGGTAAGGAAGTGAATCGCTACTGTAAGTCTCCAAAGAATGGCCCTCCACTAACCACTATGTTCTCAATCGACCCACGCAGCCCTTTGTCAAAGAACAAGGCCGCTTCTTCCATGTATACAGGTTGACAAGTCCTTAAACCAAAACAAAGTTTCGCAATACCCATACATGATCGAAGCAAAATGAGCTCACTCTCTGGCCACGTAACTGTGGAAGAAGACTCATCAAATCAACATCATTCACAGCTCTTCTCATAGCCAACCCACTAATAAAATCCGCATCTCTACTAACAGCTCCCCAAATAAGCTTCACACCCAATGACGGCCTTCGAATATCAACAGGGAATAAACCATCACGAAGCTTTGTACCATCACACGAGGGCCAAAATATATATGTTTTTTTTATATTAAGTTCAAGACCCAAACCTGGACCACTCACCTTTACAATGTCTAACACCTTAGCCACCTCTTCCGCATCTCCAATAACTGTCCCATCATCAAGATACCAAGCATGGAGAAGAAGCTTGCAATTGTCTCGGATCTTATGTACTAGCGGGTGCAATACAAGAGCAAAAAGAAGAGGTCCCAAAGAGTCACCTTGCTGCACCCCAGTGGTAGACCAGATATGTGTGTCTCCTATATATAACCTCGTTGCCTGCCCGTATAAGAAATCCACCCACAACGAAATGGAGGGACACCTCACCCTAACCTCGTGAAGTAATGCTGATCTATCCACAAGGTTGAATGCATTCGAGAAGTCCACTGTAAGCATTGCAAGAGACCCATCATTGTGATATTCACTCAACACCCTATTGGCGCTATGTAAAACAGCTTCAGGACCACCCGACACTCCAATTCCAAATTCAAAATCACTAAGGTACTTCGACATTTCTTTACCCACGCCTTTATAGCAACCTTGGAAACCAAACGTCTCCAAATAGTGCCTACTGCAATAGGTCAAATCCTGTTATCTGGTTTAAGGAGGGGCGTGAGAGGAGTAGATGCAACAAACTCTGCTAAAACTGGTGGACACCTTCCCGCTAACCATAAATTAACGACTGAAGTGATTGCCTTTAGGAGATCTGTGGAGGTAGTAGACCCCTCTCCACATAAAGCATCTAAAATATGTTGTGCCCTCAAACCATCTCTTCCGCATGAAGTACCTTTAAGGAATGATTTAATACAGCCAAAGACACAATCAATCTCTGCTACAAAAGGAGGCTCCGAAAATGTGTTGCTTGGTATGGATGAGGGTTGCTTGTAAGAATGCTTAGCCAAGAAACAATGACTTTCTCACTCATGATTATTAACTAACCATTTCTCAAAGACCAGTTTCATGCGATTTTAGAATTGAGATTGAACCAAAAACCAGCATTTTCAGGCCATGGTTAACTAGTCAATTATGCGTTGAAAAAATGATAAACTTATTGGCTTTTAAAATTGATTTAACTTTTGTTAGCTAAATTAAAATTTACTCACGTAACTTGTGCGCGAACCAATTAAAAGTAGATATGTGACTATAATGGTATATAGAATGGGAGATGATTTGTACACATTTAGATTTGATTTGCACACTCTAATGTACAACTCAATAAAGCAGAATTTATAAACTGTACAACTGTTCAATGCACAGGATGGAGTGTACCAATCAAAAAATGGAGTGTACAAATCATTTCCAGAATATCAGCGTGTTTGTAATCTTCATGTTATTTTCTGAAATGACTAGTAGTGCTAGCTAGATTCTTGACACATTAGCACTTATTAGAGTTTTGACATATTATGGCCATTTACCATATTATTATTAATATCATATAGAAAGATACTAGTTATAATACCCGTGCACGCACGGGGTTTTTTCTAAAAAACTATAATATTGATTAAGAAAACAATTTAGCGTATCCCGAGTGTTCTTATTTGGCGGATTAAAAGAAAGAAATCTTACGTATATATGCTTTATTATTATTATTATTATTATTATTATTATTATTATTATTATTATTATTATTATTATTATAAGGTTTTAGAGAAAGCGCAAGTCAATCCATATGTAGCCCCATCAGTTAATAATAGGGTTTTGGAGATAAGACCCACTAACGGGTTTGGATTATGTATGATCATATAGGCGTGGGGCTATAAAAGCTAGTAATGGTAAGGAGATGTTGCTTGAGCTTATGTCCTTTTGTTTTAAGGAACCTTTGTAGGATATCTTCATCAAAATCTCATACGTACGGAGGTGATATCAATGGTGAAGATAATTTGTGTAAAGTAGCCGAGCTTGGTATTTTCCATTTTTCCTCGATCTCTTCACTTGTTAGAGACGGGCATGTACAATGCTCTATATACTAAGTCATTTCACAAACATTATACACGCGAAGAAACATTATACACGCGAAGAGTGGAACACATATGCTAGAGGATCAAAATTATTCATATATGTTACCAAAAAGTTAGCGGCAACAAAGACGACACACTCTACGTGATCAATGGGTTTTAATTGACAGATTTCCCTGTTAACTAATAGATAAACATTATGCAGAAAAAGGTTTTGTGTGCTCTGAACCCAAAATTCTAAAAGCACCGCGAATTACTTTGTCGTCAATGTTAAAATACATTGATCCACACTTCACATGTCCTTTTAATACACCAAAACTCTAATTTTTCAAATGAAGGAAATATACGACAACTGATTTTTCGGACATGTGTCATGTGTGAATGCCAAAAGTTATATGCCCAACATCACAACCGCAATGATAATTGTCTATTGTCTCTCCGTTTCCACTTCCTCTACCCATATATGGTCTAGCACTCTAGCTCTAGCCTTTCACTTGACATATTTTAAATGGACCATTTGAGACTCCACCCACTTTTAGCAAGTAACTAAATACTGTTGGCATTGGAGACATAGTTCACCTTGCTGTTTTTGATTCACATACAGCTACCATCAGCAGCAGTGATCAATATCCATACAAGTGTGTGTGCAACCTTTATCCTAACTTTATGCAAGACATGTTAACAACTTACACAAAATCCCTATAACACATGATCTGATCTACCTACTGTGATTAGGGGTGTCAGTAGGGTCGGGTTGACCCGACCCGAACCCGACAAGGATTATCGGGTCGGGTTAAAAAATCTTGTCGGGTTATTTTGACCCGAACTCGATAACCCGACATTGTTATCGGGTCGGGTAAGGGTTAGATAATTATTGTTATCGGCACCTATGTCATCATTAATGTCTTAAATCAAAAATCAAACCCCATAAAATTAATCAAACCAATGAAGAATATAATTGAAGGAAAAAAGTCACCATTGACCAAACTTTTAGACGCAATTAGCATCTCTTTATAAAAGTCGCCCCAACGAGGGAATACACAATAATTCGTCCATTGCTTAAATATACTTAATGTCATTATGGGGACTTCCATAATCAAATGGCTCACCATTTTCAAAACAAAGAGAACATGTTTATTACTAAACATGCAATGGTGTATTTTGCTATCATTCTTTAGCTTGGAAACTCAGCATATCCTAACTACATTATATCCTTAGCTTGGAAACTCAACATATCCTAACTACATTATATATAGGACGCTAGATATGAGTTCCAGTTATCAAAAGTTACAAAACACACATTTAATAGGACGCTAGATATGAGTTCCAGTTATCAAAAGTTACAAAACACACATTTAATAGCATAAGCAAAGAACGAAACAAAGCTTTGCTTGTTTTGAAAATCAGTGAACAATAATAAAAAAATATTTAATCTTAAAATATCAAATTTTGTTAACAAACTATAATCAGAATGAGTTTTCCTAATGCTTGCATTGGCAAGATTCATAGAAGGACCTGTATAACTTGAACCAATAATAACCACAGCTATACCCGATAACCTGATTCACCCGACCCGATATAACCCGACCCGAATCCCACGAACCCGATTCTTAATCAGGTAGGGTTCATGAGTCACTTTTAAAATTCAAACCCGACCGATAAACCCGATAACACCCTAATCGTGATAACCATCTAATTTACACTATTACGGAAAGTGTGGTAGCCCGATTACATTCCACACAAACCAAAAGCTACTAACAGTAAAATTACTAACAAATAACTTCTAATAACAACAATAATAATATGATCAAACTCAAATTTCTGGTATAACAAAACAAAAAGCAAAACAAAAATCTGGTATAACATTATTAATGCAACTGCACAAATCAAAACATCAAATCTAGTATAACATTATTAATGAATAAATCAATTATTGGTTCCCAATACATAAACATCTAAAAGCAACATATAACAAACCTTCTTAACAAACTGTTATCAATACATAAACTTGATTCTAACAAACTGTTTACAGCATTTGAATCCCCACTGATGATCTTTCATAAAAGATCCCTAAACAGGCGTGTGGTTATGAGATGGGGAAAACGTAATCTGATGATTGAGGCATAAAATTATACCTTAGAATTTGTAAACCTAATAAGATCTGTAACAAAACAACTTATCAATAAACAGCTCAATAAACAAAGCCATCATGAGATCTATGGGGAAGCTGTTTATTGAGGTTGTGAACCGAATGTGTGTTTCCGAGGGTATAATAAGCCATCCTAGATTTATTCATGGGTTTTATCAATGATTTGTGAGAAGAATAATATGGACCGAATTGAGTTACAGTGTAATTTGTGGTGTGTTGGTAATATCCCGTGTTTTTTTTTTTAATTTACATTTTTCGGCTTCAATTATGAAAAAATAGCATAGAGGCCCATGTGTATTTTTATGTTTTTGGTACATGTGAGGTAAAAAACGTTTTTTTATTAATTATTAGGTAAATTAGGAAATAATTAGTTTTTATTAGTATTTCTACATCTAAAAAAAAATCTAATTAAAAAAATTATTACCAAATAAGGTATGGTTTGATTTTTTTAAAATGAAAAATTCCCACTAGGGTTTTGTTTTATTATATAAAAGATATGTTCTTTTTTTTTTGACAATTGTGATAGTGTATAAGAAATTAAAAAAAATAAAAATAAAAAAATAAATAAATATGCCATCTGATTTTCTTTAGCTAAAATTATTATAATATCTTCAATAATGACACTTATAAACTTTGAACAACTACAAAAATTAATACAAAATTATCAAACGATACAAGAAATTGGTAACGTTGTTACTACATAAAACATTCAATTTGCATTCTTTCTTTTTATAAACATACTTGCACCCTTCCTGAATTATACAAATATTATACTTGTTAGTCGATACTTGAAACTTATAGCATAAATGTATAATCAAGTGTATAAACATATATGATTAAGCTTGTAACTTTATAAGTTTTTATTTATTTGTTAAGATATCATATTGATATAACTATATATAAATGCTTAAATCATCATTATTCGTCGTGGGTTATGATTAGCACAGGGTAATTAAATGATTAACTAGTAATTAAGATGTGTTGATCATGTCCTTTATATAAAGCATTAGTTTGTGAACATATCATCTTAAACCTAAATAGCTAAACAATTACAAGCTAGTCAAAATTTTTAGAAATTTCATAATTCGCTTTACTTATATTTTACTCAAATTTACAAAAGCTCAAAAATACACAATGTTTGTCTCAAAACTCTTAAAACTGAACCGTTGTCTACACGTACTCTACAACTAAAAACTGTCGAAATTTGAAATTTCAGCAAAAACTATTCGATGTCGTTGCTAGTTAACGAACTTAAAAGTTGATATATGGAGGCGTGTGCAATTCAATAGATTACGTGGGACTATGTAAATCGTATCTATGTGTTCGATCGATTACAACCAAATATATTATGTACGTCTAGTATATTATCATCTTCTCATCTCCACCCTACAAAATACCAGTCTATGACAATCCTAAAAGAAAATGACAAATTCTGATGTTACAAAATGGTGAACCGACACATTTTGGTGTCACAATTAGAAATCCGATGGAAAATCCGATACCCAACCCCGATTTGACCGGGTAATCCCGGTTATTTGGGTATGGGGATGGGGTGTGAATCACGATCTTGGCGGGTATGGTGGCGGGGATAGTAATACCTCAGTCCCCAAACCCATCCCCGAACCCGTCTCGAATATCTTTTCTATATGAATACAAATTATATATGTATATAATATTTGAAATCTTTTCAATTACTAGTTAATATCGTCTTTTAAAATAATCTTCAGAATTTTAAAAAGCAAGGTTGTCGTTGATCTTGATACTTGGTGAACTATATTTAATTCAAATCTCAACGTTCCACGATATTGGATGATTTTGTAGTCATACTTTGGTTTTCGTCACATTTGATAAGTCGTCTTCTATTATATTTTGTGTCGATTGTTTGAATTTACTCAAATGAATGAATTTTGTTTGATGTTAGTATGGTTGCACCATTTGAAATATATTACATATGTCAATAGTATAACGGGAAAAAAAATCCCATATTCCCCAATGGGGATCCCCGTTCCCCATCGAGGACGAGGATGGGGACTTAAATGTGACCCCCGACGGGGATGGGGATGGGGATGGTTATAGCTATTGAACTTCGGGGATGAGGATGGTATTAACCATTCCCCACAAACCCGGCCCCGTTGTCATCTCTAGTCACAATCATCTTTTTATGGCCATGTAGGAAGGGGCTCACAATGATTTTTGGTAATTGCCAACGTGCTTATAATGGAGTCACATGTGTTCATAAAAAAGACAAATCATTTAGAAGCTACTAGCTGTCACAATATCGTTTAGTAATAGCTAGCCAACCACGTAAATGTGGTTATATTATCAAGCTATATTCTCCGTATGTCTCTTCAAAATTTGAAGAATGGGAGACCATAAATGTTACTTTCAGCAATTACGGCACGTGAATTTTCGTACCAAGAAGATAATGAAATTAGAACTCTAGACATAACCATTCAACACCACCTCCACATCAAGATAACGAATTTCTTACCAAGTACGTCTAAGTAGAGCTGAGCATAATAAACCACGGATCAGATCGAATCAAGAAGCACGACTGAATTGAACTGATTGGATCGGACTAAACGTATTTCGACCCGGTCTTCGGTCTACTTTTTCTTAATATTCGGTTATCGATTCGGTTTAGTATTATGTAAAACCAGCCATTATGCTTCGTTAAACTGGATCGAACCGACGAACCAGACCGGACCGAATCAAGCCGCGAACCAGACTGGATCGGATCGAACCGATGAACCGGACCGACCCGGCCATGGACCGAACATTTGGATCCAGTCCTCGTTCCGATGTTTTGGGCCAAATTGGTTTTCGGTCCGGTCCAGTTTTTGGACCGTGCTCAGCTACCCTTGCTTAATTGTTATAGCCATTAAACTCATCATCTGCACATTAGCGACACATCACCGTTTAACACACCACTAAATCCACCATTAAACAAGCATAATGGTCACCACCAAATCCATTTTTTCTAACAAATTTAACTAAAAATTATATAAACTTTCATTTATAATTAATAAAACATTACATTACTAAATAAAAAAATTTAATGTAACGTTGTTTAATTATAGGTATTTATAAATAAATAAAAATATAAAATTTACTATTTTTTTTTACAAATATTACAAATGGACCCGTTGGGGTTTTGCTGTTGAAAATAAAAAGAGGGTGCAAAGAGTTAGGTGGATGTCACTACCGAAACCTTGCCAAAACAACCGCGCGCGGTGGGTGTCTTCGTGTTACAAGAATCACGCGTGGTGGTTGTCACCGCCAAGTGATGCACCACCTCCATAACACCTAGCCTAAGCGAACCGCTAAGTGTACCATATAAGTTAGTCGATATTGTTGTTTATCAATGTTTTGCAAGAAATCAAAAGAAGTCATTATATTTGTAAGTTTAATCTAATTTCACAATTACATTAACACGTAAAAGAACCATATAGAACTAATTAATATATACAAATAACAATACATGCATGCCCACAAGATACAAATAACAAAACCAAAAAGGTTGAAACTTTTTATTTTATGAAAGTATAAAGCGAAGCCTTTAGTTATGTTAGTCAACTTGTCCAATTCCTCCTATCGTTACGATTTTATCGGATGTCCCGAAGGAGTTATCGTGAAGCCTTTAGTTATGTTATCCACCTTGTCCAATTCCTCCAGATCGCTCCAATTTTATCGGATATCCCCGAAGAGAGTTATCGTGAAGCCTTTAGTTATGTTATCTGATTGTACAATAAATTGCATTATCAGGCTTCGATGACGATCAAAGGTATGAGGGGTGTTTATTCCAGCCTAAATTGTCTTTCACCTGAGGAGAAGAAATACGAAGACACTATGTTAAGTGATTACGCAGGGGTTGGACCCTGCGAACCACCTCCGACGTGAGAGTAAGTATGAGTTATGGTTGTATAAGTGTGTGTAAGTTAAGAGATGAGTGATGAATGAGCTTACCATAATTCTCTGCCCGTCCAACCTATTTATAGTGGAAGAAATAGGGTTGAGGGCACCTCTGCGTAAATGCCGGAGAACATGGAGGCGTCCCATGTTTGTGGGTAACCGCTAGGGCTTCTTGACCCACGCTCAAACTTGGCGGAAAGCCGGAAAGAGAGGAAGATCGTGGGTTTGACCAAGTCGAGGTTCTCCTATCCGTTGCTCTTCGTCGAACCATACCCCAAGCGGCTTAAGGCTTCAATGGCGAATTCCGTAGGTAACCTTCGTGTGCACGAATGGTTTGACGCCCACGAACTGTTAGCCTTAATAGTTGTTATTAGAAGTGATGGTCATTCTCGTTTAGGAACTTTGTAACGTGTGTTAGATATCGTATTAGAATAGTCAACGGGCTCGTGGATTGGACTAAGCTAAATGGCTAGAAGTTATGTTAAGCTAGCCTTGTATAAGTTGTCATCCAATCCATGTCCAACCCATATCCACGAAGCCCATCCCAAAGCCCATTAGGGCATTTGTAAGGAACTATAAATACCCCTCAAAGTCTCATTTGAGGGGTGTGCTTGAAAGTGTGTGTGTGTGTATTTTCCTTTCATATTAAAGTTCTTCTTTTCATCTTTCTCTCTACACACATATACGCATAACATTACTACATCAAGTCACCATCTTTCTCATCTTTCGTTCTTCATCTTCTACGCATAATAGTGTGTTTGGTTTACGTGTGTTCATCTTGTGATAAGGTGTGTACGCGTAAGGTTGGTGTAAAAGTGAGGTCCTACAATTGGTATCAATCGCCTAACAATGGTTTAGGAGTGTTGTGTTACGTTTTTATTCAAACTTTACCAAGAAAAGTTGCGTTTTTATCTATAAAACGTGGGCTTTTTGCATAAAGTTTTGATTTTTACATGGTTTTAAGGTTAAAGTTGTAGACTTTATTGATCTTTAAGTGTTTTGGAAGAAGTTTGTGCAAAAGAAATCGTTTGGAAACGTGTTTTTGGTGAAAAATTAGTGTTTTGCAAAAGCGGGCGCTTTTCGCGTAAGCAACTTTTGGTCAAAACCCTCTTTACGCTGTAAGAAAAGTCAAAACCTAGTTTTCTCGCGTGGGTTTTACGCGAAGATTTGAATTTTACGTATAAGATTTTGGTGCGATTCTTGAGCTTCATCAGTTACTCGGTGCTTCCTCACTTGGATAAGTTTGTGGAACACTTCGACTTGTGGATATCTTTTACACTTTGAGAGTGTAAAGATTTTTGGTTTTAAACCTAAGTTTACGCATAAGCATAAACGCTACGGTAACACTCTACGCATAAGCTAACACTACGCGTAAGGTTTTTACGACTAAGCATTTTTGTTTACACATAAGCTTATGCTTAAGCCTATGATTCTGGCGTGAAGATACATTTACGCATAAGGAATCCTCGCCTAAGCTTTCTACGCATAAGAATCCTACGCATAAGCAATCCCACGCATAAGCACCAATTTCTCGCTTAATAACGGTTTACGAGTAAGATTTTGAGCAAAAACTTCAAACGGCTATAACTTTTGAACCGTAACTCCGTTTTCAGTGATCTACCCATCAAAACGACCGTGAGAACGAGGAGAATAGACCGCCGAATGGTCAACCTTCTAGTCCTAAAAACGCTCCGAAAAGAAGTTATTGAGGTTTTTAAGTTTTTAGACCAAATATTCACTACAACAACCGAGATTAATCTTCATCAAACACAACTCCTTTATCGTTGAATCGATCCTACATCAACTTTATCATATCATACCTTCATCAATGGCAACTCAACAAGACATTCATGCAACGGTGTGAAAACCGTCCTCATATGTTGGAAAAAGGTGGTTATCTTCAATGGACAAGTCGATGCTTCGTTACATCAAGACCAAACCTAATGGAAAATTGATGATTCAATCCATTACGAATGGACCCTTCATACCTCGACAAGTCCAAGACCACGAAATGCCGATGCAACACCTCCCATCCCACCATCTTTTCGTGTTCAAAAGGAATCGAGAATACATCAAGAGGATCGAAACAAGTCGAAGCGATGACATGGCAATTCATATTGTCCAACTAGGTTTACCAAGAGACATCTTTCTTTGCTATAGGCAGTTGTGAAACCTTTCAATATGTGGGAACGTGTTAGACGACTTTGTCATGGAACCTAAATTGGTCAACAAGACACGGAGAACAAGTCGCTAACGCTGGGAGAAGTTTACATCTACTCGGGAGAATCCATTGAATCCTACTATGGAAGGTTCTCGCACTTTAATGAATGAGCTTATCGAAACAAGTTGACACCCGAACTATCGTGAGCAACATCAAGTTCCCGAACAATCTACCGGAAGAATGGGGACGATATGTCACTATTGTCAACCAAACAAAAGACTTACATCAAGTGAACTTTGATCAACTCAACGATTTTCAAACAAAACCAAAATGAAGTGAATGAAGTCGAAAGAAAGATTAGCAAAGAATCATGATCCATTGGCACTCATTGCAAAGACTCAAACTCCAAAGAATACACAACAACAAGCTTCATCATCTTCCACTAACAACAACTTGCGAGAATACATTCCACAACAACAAGTCATATCCTCAACAACAAACCTATCCACCGAACAACAACATTACGGGAACAAGGAATCACCGATCTTGAAATTGAACAAGAACAAGCTTTGCTACATGCATTTGCATTTTGGGTAAAGCATTGAAGTTGCTATTCCACACCAACTAACAACAACCAAAGGATTTCATCAAACACTACAACAGCAAATTGCACACCGGTGTGAACATGGGTCATCAAGGACAAATGGTTGGAGTTATTGCGAACCCACAAGGATATGCTCTTGGATTTCGGATGGGTAATCAGCGGTTCGAATCGTAGTGTCAGTTGGGTCGAATGTTGGAAATCGACAGGCGAATGTTGGGAATAGAGCGATGGGTAATCGAATGGGAATGTTGCACTCCAATCGTTGGGAATTATGGAAATGTGAATCAAGGTAATCGGTAAAGTGTTATAATCACAAGGAGTGGGTCACATGGCAAGGAATTGTCCAACTAAGCGAAAAAGAAGGATCTTGCGTATCTTCGTAAAGCTATCATGTTGGTACAAAAGGAACAATATGGACTTCAATTGAGTGTTGAGGAACATGACTTTATGGCTATTATGGATGATTTGGAAGACCTCGAGGAAATCAATGCAAGCCCATCTTCATGGCAAATCTTTAGAGACTAAGTACGACACCGACTCGACGCACCTCCTGTCTATGACGCCAATGCAAGATTTGAGGTACCAATCACCGATCCACGCTATAACAATGTCATATTTGATGTGTTTACTCATGACGAACAAAGATTCGTGACATCGGCACCTACTTATGATACATACCGACAATCCGAGTTGTAGCAATACTAACTCGAGACTCCGGATGTGGATCCTAGTGGACCGTGTGGCACAAAATCTCGAGACCGATGAGGAAACACGTGCTTATTTTGAATCATTAATCAATAAGCGTGGCATTGAAATCGAGAAAGTTAGAGCGGTCAATCGCGAAGTTAAGGCCACGAATGCTAAATTGACCGAGCGAGCTTGAGAGTTACAAGGAGAATGCAAAAGCCTTTGAATTTCATAAAATAAAGAATCGAATTAGAAATTGGTTATCGAAATTTGGTTTCTAAAGAACAACTATTGCAAATCAAGTATAACACACTTGATGTGAATTTGAACTTGAAAATTAAATCTTTAAACAAGGAAATTTCGATTTAAATAACCAACTTTCTAAACAAAAAGAAACGTTTTCTAATCTTGAAAAGAGAAGAAGCGGTTGATTATCGATTTTTCAAAACGAGAAGATTCTCTTCTTGATGAAATTCTTGATAAAATGAAAAAATCCAAACTTTGGAAAATTTGCTTCTTACAACGGGTCATTCTCGCTCAAACAAACAAGATGCTTTCTAATCAAGTAAATCGGCGTTTTCATACTAATCATAGAATGGCACTTGGTAACGACCCTTCTTCGCTCCTCAAGAAAGCTCGAAACCTCGTAATGTGTTAAACAATGGAAATGTTTTACATGAACCTATTATTGTTCGTGATTCTCTTGAAACGTTAGAACTATCCGGAGAGTAGATCAAAATGAAACAAAAAATTGAAATCAAACCAATTGATTATAACAAATGGAACAAAATTAACGAAATTACTTTTGTTAATCAAAAAGAAAAATCAAAGTTTTCCATCACACCAAGTGTTTCAAACAAAGAGTCAACACTGTTTCAAAATCTGTTTCAAAACCAGGTTGTTGTCTCAAATTCTCTTTCTAACATTGAACAAATGTCTTCAAACAATCCTTTTAACACAAGTGATGCGAGAAGTATTTTAGAAAATGTGAAAACTAGAATTGCGGATCTTCAAGACATCGTTAAAACTAAAACAAATATTACAACAAACATCCGGTTTAATAGTTTTGATAATGAAAATAAAAAGTATTTTGAAACTCAAATTGCCCTCACCGAATAACATCAACTCAAGGGTAATTCATTTTGAACAAGAGTTTTGAAAGAAATAGTGACTTTGTCAAGGACCATAAATCGTAAAGCAAGCTAATGATCGTGGTCGAACACATCAAATTTTGGAAAATTTAAATGACTCTCTCTTGAAGATGTTCGACTCGATATTATGTCCATTATTTTACAAACATATTCTCGTTGAAGATCATGAAAGACTCGGTCTGAGACCTCCAAAATTGTTTCAAAATATGAAAAGCACTTGAGAAACTTGAAAAGAAAATGTCTCATATTTTAAACAACTTGATCGAAAACCGAGGAATGCAAGTATGACAAATTGTCGTATGAGCGTGCCTACAATGACATGAAAGCTAAAAATGATCTTTTGAGGGCTCACCGGAATGTCAAAAGGAAAGGCAATGGATACTAAGATTCCAAAACCATTGACCGAGGAGAAAGCAAATGTTCCCAAACGGTTTTAAAACCAAAATGTCTGCTTTCAATGCCTCCTCCAAAAGTCAATGAGAAAATGATTTATCCAAACCAATCACTCCACCGCCTTGCCTAAACAAAATGTTGAAAAGGGAAAAGTTATCGAGAAACCAAAAGTTTTAGCACCGCCTTTTAAGATGAGTACCACTAATGCGCCTCGCTTCCACATCTAAAACATATGGAACAAACGACATAAGTTTAGAAAAGCACGCTAAAGAGACTAGGAAAGCCGAAACCACTTCTCTTGATAAAAATGTGAATCCTAATGAGTGTGCCTTACCTTCTACAGGACTAGGAAGCACCTCTAGGAGCAGAAGACTAAAGCCTAAGAGCAATACAAGGAACAATAGAGTCTCGCTTGCCTCTAAGAGTAATCGCTTGAATAAAGAGAAGAAAGTAGAAGAACACCTCAGGAACTTACCGCTTTGTAATAAGAAAGACATTTCATCTGAATGTAATTAACCTATGAAACTTGCTAAGTCTAATGAATGTGTTGAATCTCTTTGTTTAACTTGCAAGAAATATTTAACTAATGTTCATGATGATTGTGTTTCTAAGAATGAGATTGTTAAGCTCATAAGAAGAATGTTCCCAAAAGAACTTATGCTAAACGAATAGGAAGACTAGTTGCGAGACTTAGGCTTTACACTCCGATAGGGAGCATAATGTTTACTTTAGGGATGACATTTGAAACCCACGGGTAGAACTTTCACACCCGTAATGGTAGAATGAGTGATGAACCCGTCTTACCAATAGATAACTTCTATGAGTGTGATCGATTTTACCTCTAACCCAAAGGAACCAAAATCAAAACGGTTTCCAAAATCTTCTTCTTCGTTATTGGCGGGTTATCGAAATATGTCTTTGGATCGTCGACTCGGGTTGCTCCAAGCACATGACCGGAATCAAGTCTGTCCGATCAATTTCGTCTGCGAAATTCATGGGAACCGTACGTTTGGAAATGATCATGTAGCGATATCATGGGTTATGGAGATCTACCTTTTGAAATTATTTGATCACTCGGGTTTACTATGTCGAAGGGTTGGGACACAATTTGTTTTCATCAGGCGCCTACGTGATGCATTAGAGATTGCTTTAGGAGAAATGCTTGCTTCGTTAGAAACTTGGATGGCATTGATCTCTTAATCGGGAATCGTGATACAAACTTGTATGCTATCGATATAAACCAAATGGCCTCTTCATCACCAATATGTCCTATGACACGAGCATCCGGAACAAAGTCCTGTTGTGGCACGAGACGGTTATCCCATCTCAATTTCGACACCATCAACAAAGCGCCAAAGACAACATCGTCAATGGACTTCCAAAGTTCAAATATACCAAGGATCACTTATGTCCATCATGCGAACAAGGAAAAAGCAAAAGCATCATATAAACCCAAACCGTACTCTAGTTCGGAAGCAAAGTTGCATATGTTGCACATGGACTTATGTGGCCCAATGAGAGTTGAAAGCATTAATGGGAAAACGTATATTCTTGTTATCGCCGATGAGTATTCAAGATATACATGGGTTAGGTTTTGAGATCAAAAGACGAAGCACTGTGCATCATCATCACCTTCCCGAAACGTATTCAAGTACTTCTTCAAGCTCCTGTAAGAGTTGTAAGAATGCATAACGCACGTAATTCACAAATCGGGAGTTAAGAGCTTATTTTGAAGATGTTGGAATAACTCATCGACATCGCTTGTTAGAACTCCACAGCAGAATGGGGTCGTTGAAAGAAGAAATCGTACTCTTGTGGAAGCTGCTCGCACAATGCTAATTTATTCTAGTGCACCGTTATTTCTATGGGTGATGTTGTTGCCTTTGCTTGTTTCACTCGTAACCCATCCCTAATCCATCCAAGATTTAATAAAACCCCATATGAAATAGTGAACAATGTAAAACCCGATATCTCTTACTTTCACGTGTTTGGCGCTTTGTGCTATCCGACAAACGACAGAATATCTAGGAAACCGAAAGCTAAAGGTGATATTGGAATCTTCATTGGATATTCAGATAGCTCGAGGGCATTCAGAGTGTATAACAGAAGAACTAGGAGGATCATGGAGACGATGAACGTGAATTTTGATGAACTTTCACGTATGGCTTCTGCGAGACTCGCTCTAGAACCCGCACCAAACCCGCAGACTTCTGGACATATCAGTTCAGGACTCGTACATCAAAGAGCTCCATCAACTTTTGCTGGCACTCCTCATGAACATGAATGAGAGAATTTCTTTGAGTTATTGTTCGATGAATATTATGGTGGAACTTCGACAAATGCATCAAACCATCATTCCGCCGCACCCGCTCAAAATCATCTACCACCGCCACCAACAAGATGCATCTACAACGGTCGAAACCAATGCAAAGAACTCCATCAACATCATCTACATCTACTCCAAAGAACTCCAATTCTTCAAACAGCTTTTACCAAAGAATGATGAGCAAAACCAAAACATATCATTTCAAGAAGAACCTACATAAAACCGTAACGATGCAACGTTAGATGAATACTTATTTGAAAACCCGCTTGCTACGTAATCACCGAATCATCTTCAAGCTTACGAGAACCATCTAACTCGTTTTCAGATAATATACGGTATCCTTCACTCAAGTGGACAAAAGACCACCCAATTGAACAAGTTATTGGTGAACCTTCAAGGCCAATTCGGACGAGACGCCAACTTGCCACCGATTGTGACTTGTGCATTTACCTGCTCAATTAGCAATATAGAGCCAAAGAACATTCGCGAGGCAATGGCGAACCCGCATGGATAGAAGCGATGCAGAGGAACTTCTCCAATACCGCCTACATGACTCTTGGGAAATGGTTCCAAGACCAATTGACATTCGAGTCATTGATCTCAAATGGTTATGGAAGAACAAAAGGGATGAAGAGATGACGTAATTCGCAATAAAGCTCGCCTTGTGGCCAAAGGATACTGCAGACAGGAAGAAGGATAGACTTTGAAGATTCATTCGCGGTAGCTAGACTTGAGGCGGTCGAGATTTTCTTAGCCTATGAAGCTCACAAAAACATCACGGTTTATCGATGGACATTAAAACCGCGTTCTTGAATGGAACTCGAAAGAAGAAGTGTACGTGAGTCGACGGAAGGCTTCATAGACATGGAACATCCGGACTCGCCTACAAACTCAAAAAGGCAATCTATGGTTTAAAGCAAGCTCAGAGCGTGGTATGACGAATCGCTCTTTCCTTATTCTAAACAATTTCACCATAGGAATCATGATCCTACCTTGTTTACACAAAATGCAAAATCGACATTTTGATTGTTCGATTCGTGGGCGACATCATTTTGGGTCCACTAATCCGAATCTTTCAAAACATTTTGAAAATCTCATGAAAAGCAAATTTGAAATGTCCATGATGGGGAACTAAAGTTTTTCTTGGTTTACAAATACATCAGTCCCACGTTGAATTTTTATTAATCAAGCTAAATATACAACCGAGATTTTGAAAAATCATGGTATGGATAATTGTGACTCGGTTGGAACACCAATGGTAACATCACCGAAAATTGGAGCCGATTTGTTTGGGAAACCTATTGATCCGAAGAAATATCGAAGCATGATTGGTTCTCTCATGTATCTTCTTGCTAGTCGACCCGATATTCATTTCTTTGCTTGCTTATTAGCACGGTTTCGAGCTAAGCCTATCGAATCGCACCTCAAAGAGGTTAAAAGGATCTTCGGTACCAAGACATCCATTCACAAGGGTCTTTGGTATCCGAAGGAATCAGATTTCATCTAATTGCCTTTTCGAGATGCGGACCACGCAGTGATCAAGTTCTGACAAAAGTACATCCGAGGAGCACAATTTTGGGTTAAAGTTAGTAAGTGGGTCTTCAAAGAAAAAGATTGCCTTGCACTTTCAACCGAAACCGAGTATGTGTCTCTATCTGCGTGTTGTGCTCAAGTTCTATGGATGATAACACAACTCACAGATTATGGCTTTACTTTCGATAAAATACCTATGTATTGTGACTCGAAAAGTGCCTAGCCATATCATGCAATCCTGCTCATCACCAAAGACTAAGCATATCGAGTCGCTATCACTTCATAAAAGAACACGTAGAAGAAGGTATCGTTGAATTATTTTTCGTGAAGACAGATTACCAACTCGCCGATATATTTACTAAAGCCCTTCCAAAAGAAAGGTTTGACGATTTAGTTCGACCAATTGAATGCGAAACCCAACCCCGAGGAGTTAGAACGCCTTCTCGAATCTTCTTGAAAATGATTTTCCAAAAAGCTTCACAGTAAATATTTAAAAAAACAAAATACAAAATTTGAAAACCAACAAAAGCAAAATATAAAAATATAAAACTTTCAAAATACAAAACAATAGAAAATCAAAAATCCAAAAATATTCTTCTCACGACATGTCTCTCGATAATCGATATTCATGACGTTTCTAGAAATGTCATTCAACAATGATACGGGCATGTACATGCTTGAGCGAGAGTTCTTTAATTGTTTTCCAAAACATGTCGCTTTCTCAAAATTTCTTCAAAAATGGCTTTCAGATACTTCCGCATTTAAACCCGGACAAAAATGATGACTTTTGATTATTTTCAAAACAAAACTCATGTTTTTAAAGAAAAATCAAGTGTACGCTTGATGCACTACATTTAAAATTGGTGAAATCATCATCATCTTGAGCACCTTTTCAAGATTGTTCAAAAGATTTTCAAAATCTTTCAAAATATTTTGTGCTCAAGATAACTCCTCTAAAACCCTTTAATTGATTATGCTTTATTAAAGGGGGAGTATAAAACAAAAATGTTCCAAATTCATGCTTAAATCAAACCGTTTGTCTCCCAAAAGATTCTAAAATGTTGTTTAATCTGTTGATATCAAAAATATCACGAATATGCTATTTTTGAGGGGAGGAGACGTGATTAAAATGTGATCAAAAGTTTAATGATCGTTGTTTGATTCTCAAAAGAGCTCGACTCGATCGTAACCATTGAATTGACGAAGAATCATGTACCATCTCGAAACTTTCTATGGACTTGACCAGACGGGTAATAAATTCAAGCTAGTTCTCTAGTGATGTAAACGTGTCTCGAATTGGTCTAGCTCATTTAAAGTCGATCAATTCAAAAGTGCAAACTCTACCCTTTATGTGCAGATTTACGTCAAAACATATAAGCACATGTGAAGGGAGTGTTTCGAAAATATAAAACTCTTGAGTGTTTCAAAAATGTTTTGATAATCATAAACACTTTGAGAGATTTTCAAGAAAATGGTTTTATGGCAACATGGGACGGTCATGGAGTTATAAGGTGACTAAGGATAGGAAATTGTCTATGATCCGCCAGAGGAGGGATCTACCCAAGGACATCACCAATAGTTAGTATTAGAAGTCCTCGTGTATGATTGAAAAAGGAGTAATGTGAGAAAGGAGAAAGAAGGGTTGAAGAATTAAAAGAAATATAATGAAAAAGGGTGAAAAGAAATAGCCCTCCATAATCAACCTTAGGCGTAAACCGGTTCAATACATATGCTATTGGTTGTCACTTAGATGACTCCGTATTGAAGACAAAGACGTCATGGACCCAAAGGACGACCGCACTAAACCTTCTAGCCACTCAATTCCTCTTAAAAGGGATTTGTTTCATTCTCACTGGGAACCCTACATAATCTATCGACTTTCTCCTAGAGATCGTTGATATTGAAGAAGGAGACCCTCTCCCTAGTCTCCGCTTAGGAAACCAAAATGCACTAATATAGTCTAGAGCCACGAGATTCATCAAAAGATCTCATAGGAACACTTGACATGACATCGCTTGTTGTTCTTCAATAAGGACAAAAGTGATATATTCTAGAGTCCTACGTAGATCTTAGCAATCGCCGTAACATTTATGAGAAGTTTCACATCCGTGATCTTCAATGATTGAATGGAAACTCTCGCCAGGGTCAACATCAAGCAGCCTCGACAAAGAAGTCACCGGTAACTCCCGTGGATTACGCTTAGTGTGTCTCAAACGGTCTATAGTCGTGGGGTGATGCTTTGGTGTACCTCACGACTCATCCGAATCAGTAGGTGTACCTCGGTACATCGCGTTATCTCACTTGTGGGACTCCGCTCAGAACGGCCTTTGTAAGAATTAGAGATGTGTTTCACACTATGTCATTAACACCCTCGAAATTCAAACTTGTAAGTGTTGGAATCCGCTTATTACTAACATGTTTTATGTTTTCTTCTTATGGAATCTCCGGAGTGGATTGCTCGTGCAGATTCTCCACATGCTCATACCAACAACACATGAAAGTTCTCATCAAAATCAAAGGCAACACAAAGTTTAAGATGATTCTTCATCAATGTCAAAGAATCTACAAAGTTTAAAGACTCGAGAACTACATCATTGGTAACCAAAAGACAAATAGAAGTGTGAGCATGGTGGAGAAAGGCGTGGAGACACCTAACCAACGAAGTTGACAACGGCAGACAACCACATTAATTGATCACAAAGCATGAAGGAACAAAGAATCAAGACTATTCTATATCTACACCAAAAGTTCAAGCTCGAGAAAAGTAAAGACCTAATCAAGTGGAGCATCTTTTGAATGACCACCCCTTAGGGGGAGATTGTTAGCCTTAATAGTTGTTATTAGAAGTGATGGTCATTCTCGTTTAGGAACTTTGTAACGTGTGTTAGATATCGTATTAGAATAGTCAACGGGCTCGTGGATTGGACTAAGCTAAATGGCTAGAAGTTATGTTAAGCTAGCCTTGTATAAGTTGTCATCCAATCCATGTCCAACCCATATCCACGAAGCCCATTAGGGCATTTGTAAGGAACTATAAATACCCCTCAAAGTCTCATTTGAGGGGTGTGCTTGAAAGTGTATGTGTGTGTGTTTTCCTTTCATATTAAAGTTCTTCTTTTCATCTTTCTCTCTACACACATATACGCATAACATTACTACATCAAGTCACCATCTTTCTCATCTTTCGTTCTTCATCTTCTACGCATAATAGTGTGTTTGGTTTACGTGTGTTCATCTTTTTGCGAGGGTATACACCAACATAAAAGATTGGAAAGGCAGTTTCTTCTATGTGCAAAACACCATTATCCCACCCAACCATCCAGCATTGTTGGATAAGAAGTTTATGTTTGATGCAAAACGTTTTAACGACCCCTTGCCTTATGAGGTTCAAGGAATCCATGTTATCGGTAGCTTGCTAGGTATCTGCGGATGTTCAAGTTTTCCCGAGCCAATCTTGTACATGGTGGATTGTACACACCGGGAGGGTCTCCCAACAAGCCTATTATCATTTATCATGGACAAAGTATGTGCTTCTACTTTCATTTAAGTAGGACCAATGTAGCAATCGATATTTATCTTTTTTCTTCTTTTGCGTAAATGGCGTTTAGGAACTTCATGTATCAAGTCCTTGATGAAGACTTGAGTTTCATGCCTGCTGAAAAAGCTGAAGAGTCCTACGGTGTCGGTTCTCCTTCCACATCTATCAACAACAACGATGTAGACACTCCCAGATCAGATCCTGTTGCCTCAAAGACCCCATAAGCATTCTTTGGAGGGTCCCTCCTAATTGGTTGAGAACGTGGCGGATTCGGACGATCCCAGAGGAGGATGTTCAAATCACGTGCTCTCTTGGTATAGTTGATAGGTTGAAGAGCAGGAAGGAACAATTTGGTAAAGCCATCAAGTCTGCGAACAAGAGAAAGACCTCTCCCAAAGATCCGGATCCGTGGTCGTGCGACGAGAAAGAATGTCAAGGCAAGAAGATTGTGAAATCTGCCTTTGAAATGCCGGATGATACTGTGGAGATGCATGGTAAGCATTTGCTCCTTTTAAAATATATGAAATGCTAATTGTGGTGACTAACTCTGCCATCATGCCTTCTATTGGTCGCAGGCCTTCCTGACACGAAGGAGCTTCCAAATGCCTTGTCCTTCCACCGAATTGTGGATCATGTCACCCCTCCCCAGTGGAAAGGATTGCTGGACAATATGTCCATCGAAGGGGTTTGCGATCTGCACGACAAGAGTGTTGCAAGGCAGGCCGTGTTGGACAACCACTTGAATGGTCGAACCAGGGAGCTACTTCGAGCAGTTACAAAGGCAAGACAAGAAATGTATGTCATGCTGGAGAGGGAGAAGCACAGAGATCATGAGTATGCCAAGCTGAAGGCCAAGTGTGATGAGATTGAGAAGGATATTGAGAAGAATCCACTCATCCAAGACCTCTGAGAAATATAGCGAGTTGACGGTGAATGTAGCAAACTCAAGTTGGAGGAGGCTAAGGTGGTAAGCCTCACCGCCGAATCTTGTGTTAGAGGCAAAGTGTGCCGGCTTTGGGCGAGAGGTTAGGCTTGGAGAGTTGGAAGTGAAATTAAGGGAGGAGATTGACAGCTTACAGATGAGGTATAAAATGCTCCAAAAGGACCGTGCTGAGGTCATGCCAAAGGTGGTGCAGTACATAGCCATGGAACTCTATCATAGTGATGAGATGGGGGCTGCGATGTGGAAAGTGATCAAGGCAGCTATCTTTCATGGACGGTGCTTGGCTTTGGAGGAGGCAGCTACAACAGGTAAGCCCGTAGACCTCTCCAAAATTGAGTGCTACCGTCCCTCATCGAAGCGGAATATGATGATGCTGGAAATGCGTTTGCAACCGCATAGTACCCTTTCCTGGATGAAGCTACTAAAGACCCCATGGCACCTCTTGAAGACCTCCTCTCGAAGAAGCCACACAAGATCAAGCCTGCGACCCTTACCAAGAACATGGTCTCCACCAAGCCTTCCTCAGCTCTTCCATCCCCAATTCCATCTCCTCAGAAGCCAGAATGAAGGCTGCCCTGTTGGCAGTAATTTGGTTCCAAGGGTGGCATGTACCCTTTTAAGACAATTTGACGTTTCTTTGTGATGTTTGTCTTGTTCCTCAAAACAATTTACTGTTTGTGATGTATAGCCTAGGCCAAAGACAATTTGAATGAGGCTCCGGCCTCATATGCAGGTATAAGGGCATTAGCCCTTCTTTTGAATGCCACGGTGTAGGGAAATATCTCTACACACTTAATTATTTTTATCTTGTTAACTTCTCTTACGCCATTTTTCCAACGCTTTAAACTTTACAACCTAAGGTTAAACAACCTCATTGTGTGTAAATTACCACACCAAGAATATAATGACCAATTTTGATCATTGACAGAGGGTCGCGACCCACTCTATCTCAAATCCTTTAAGTAATATAGCTATGTTTTTATTTTCATAAGTGCCATAAACTATTAGGAGAGTTAATGTGAACGTATTGATAGGCTTAAGTAATGGGGTGTTTTGTTACCCCGTATGCCTTTCCATTCGACATTGAAACTCATAAACGACTTGGCTGAACAAATCTTTGTGTTTAAGAAACGAAGCAAGAGATTTGTGGGAAATGTATTATTCATCATTGAATTGGTAGAGAGGATTACATCATTCTTGAAATGAAAACTAAGACAACTACCAATAATGTTTGCTTTCCCATGAGAAACTTTTAATTACAAGAATGAAAAGTAAAAATACTTTTTAAACATAGAACTTTCGAAGGTTCGTACCATTCCATGTTCTGTCGATAGGTTCTCCGAGAAGAGTGGCCAACTTGTAGGCTCCATTGTCGTAGGCCTCACGAATGACGTAGGGTCCTTCCCAAGTAGGTCCGAGCTTCCCCTGGTATTCCTTTGCTTGCCTTTGTTGAGGCGTAGCACGATTCCCAGTGCTTGAAGGTGGAAGGCCCGACCCTTTTGTTGTAGTAGCCTTCGATTTTATGCTTGTGCATGGCTTCTCGGATGGAGGCTATCTATCTCCTTTCTTCTAACAGATCAAGGTTCTTCCTGATCTTTTCATCATTTTGGGAAGTATCATATGTTGCCACACGCTCTGTGTGTACACTTAGTTCCGAAGGGATGACCGCTTCTGTTCCGTATGTTAGGTTGAAGGGGGTTTCACCATTGCTTGACTTGGGGTGCGTCCTATGAGCACACAACACTTGAGGAAGCTCGTCCACCCACCCGTGATAAGTTCGTCCCAGCCTTTTTTCAATTCCTTTGACAATGTCTCTATTAGTAACCTCCACTTGTCCGTTACCTTGTGGATGGTAGACGGATGTCCAAGACTGCTTTATGTTGAGCCCTTGACAGAAGTCATAGAAGACTCCTTCGGCAAACTGCTTACCATTGTCGGATATAACGATGTGGGGCACTCTAAATCTGCACATGTGCTCCCACACGAACTTCTCGATCTGTCTCCCCGTGACGGAGGCTAGAGGTTTAGCCTCCACCCACTTTGTAAAGTAATCGATTGCCACCAATAAGAATTTGACCCCGCCAGGAGCCACAGGCATAGGTCCTACGATATCAATTCCCCATTGGGAGAAGGGCCATGCGGATGTAACACTTGTCATGTCTTGCTTTGGCAACTTGGGAACGTTTGAATGTATCTGACAAGCTTCACATTTGAGAATGATTTCCTCCGCATCCCTATGCATCGAAGGCCAGTAGTAGCCTAACTTCAATATCTTCGAGACAACTGAACGGGGTCCTGCATGGAGGCCGCATGATCCTTCGTGGACTTTCGCGATAATGCTCAAAGCCTGTTTAGGTTCGACGCACCTGAGCCAAGGTGATAGAAACAACCTTCTGTATAGGGTTTCCCCCATTAGCCGGTATTGTGGAGATTTAACACGTATCTTCCTTGCTAGTTTGGGATCTTCGGGGAGGAGACCACTTATCAAGTACTCTCTGATGGGAGTCATCCATGTCTCTCCTTCTTCATGAACCACGTCCGTAACCTCCTTACGAATAATGGACCTTTCAGGTAGAACTTCAACCAGTACTTCTTTGGTGAGATGAGTAAAGGCCATAGAGGCTAGCTTGCTCAATGCATCTGCCTTCTTCTTTTGATTCCTGTGAACGTGTTGTATTATGTAGGAATCGAAACTATCCAGTATTTCCTTTGTTTTTTCCAAGTACTGCTTGATGACGGGTTGCCTTGCTTCATAGGAGCATGTCACCTGGTTTGCTACCAATTGAGAATCTACGAAGATGGCAAGAGCTTTTACCTCCATATCTTTAGCTAAACGAAGGCCTGCTAATAGGGCTTCAGACTCACTCGTTGTTGGTCTCTTCAAACTCAAAACGAATAGCATATGTATGCTCTTTCCTTCGTGGTCGACCAAAGATAGACACGCTCCTAACCATCGAGCTTGATGCTCCGTCGTATAAAGTTTCCATCGTCTTGCACTTGGTGAGTTTAGCTTTAGGCTCTTCCTTCTCTCGTGTCCGGTTCGGAAGGTGTTTCGCCAAGAAGTTCATGAATTTTCCCTTTAATAGAGTTTCGACCTTGAACTCTATTTCATGCTCCCCAAGCTCGATAGCCCATTTGGCCACCCTTCCGACTTTTCGAGCTCGACAAGATACGGAGTGGCTTGTCGGTTAAGACCGTGATTGGGTGGGACCGAAGTATCGCTCGAGCCTTCTTGCTGCGTGAGATTAGAGCTACTATTAGCTTCTTCAATGTTGGGTAGTTAACTTCGCCTCCTGCAAGACCTGGCGACAAAGTAAATGGGGATTTTCCTCTTGTCCCGTTCTACCATGAGGATTGCGCTAATGCTCTCCATTGAGGATGCTAAGTACATGAATAACACTTCGCCTTTGATTGGGGCTGTAAGTGTTGGAAGGATTTCGATGAATTCCTTCATCTTCTGAAAAGCAACTTCTGCATCCTGGCTCCACTAAAAAGTCTTCTTGTCGACGCAACCTTTAAGTGTTTTGAAGAACGGTAGGGATCTGTCAGCCCCTTTCGACAAAAATCGACTTAGCGCGTCTAGTTTCCCATTCAAGCTTTGTACATCTTTTAAACACTTCGGAGCTTGGAGATCTGTAATTTCCTTGACCTTAGAAGGGTTAGCCTTTATACCTTGCTTTGTAATCAGATGCCCTAGGAATTGCCCCTCTTCGACACCGAAGGAGAATTTCTTAGGATTCAGCTTCATGTCGATCGCCCGAAGCTGGTCGAAGGTCTCTTGAACGTCAAGGAGTAGGTCTTCCTCCATCTTGCTCTTAATAACCATGTCGTCAACATATGCTTCAAGATTTCTGCCTATCTGTTTCTTGAAAGCTTTATCTACGAGTCGTTGGTATGTTGCCCTCGCTCTTCAATCCAAGGGCATTTTTCGTAACGAGAGACACCTTTGCTTGTGTAGAAGGCTGTCTTTTCCTCGTCCTCCTTTGCCATCTGGATCTGATGATACCCTTTATAGGTATCTAGGAAACACTTCAATCGGAAGCTTGCCAAGGATTCTACCTTCCAGTCGATTTACGGTAAGGGGTAGCAGTCCTTAGGGCATGCTTTGTTGATGTCGATAAAGTCAACACACATCGCCACCCTCCGTCGCTCTTTTTACCATTACCGGGTTGGCCACCGTGTTTGGTATTTGACGCCCTCGAATGCCCGCGTCGGTTCATCAACCTCTTTGCAGCAAAGAACGCTTCTTTCGGGGCTAGGCTCCTTCTTTTCTGCTTCATGGGTTCAATATGTTTGTATTCATTGAGTTTATGCTCGTGTCAAGGGTCATTCTGCCTATTAGCAATGTTCTTGGGACTCTGTCATGTCGAATATTTCCAAGCAAAAGTATCAAGGTTAGTCCGCAATGACTCTATGAGCTTCGCCTTGAAATTCTCCGGAGTTGCTTTCCTATCACCACCGCCCCGCTCGGGTAACTAGGGTTTACTACGACCCGCTCTTACGCATCCGTCATGACTTAGAATTGCTATCGGAGGCTCCTCCGCCCTTCTTTGACCTTCTTGACACCGCACCCCTTATCTTCCCATAATTAGAATGAATAGCCCCCACCAAGGGAGTTTGGAACTTAATGGCGGCGTGTATGGTGGAAACTATAATGCCCATCTTTGCATAGTTTTTCTCCCTATTAGTAAATTGTAAGGAGAATCTGGCCTGACTATGACGAAGTTAAGCGTTTCCGTGCGAGATAAGGGCCCTTCGCCTATAGTGATTTCCAACGGTACCTCTCCAAAGGGCCATGAATGTTCACCGGAGAACCCTACCAGAGGTGTTTTTGAGTCTACCCTTTGCGAGCGTATGGACGGTTTGAGCTTTAGGAAGCAATGCTAATAGATGATCTCGCTGGAGCTTCCAAAATCCATGTAGGCTCGGTTTACTTCCTTGTTGGATACCTGTACCTTGATGACCACGGGGTCAGTCGAAGGTGTCTGCCCCATAATGGACGGGAATGTTATCTCCCCTACACTTCCCAGCTCTCCATCTACTTCTTTCCGCTTTAAGGTTGGATCATGCCTGTGCACCATCAGTATCGGAGTTTCCGCAGGGGTAGCTTCCTTTTTGTTCCCTTTCCACTCTCCCAACTGAGTGTCGGAGAACTTGTCCTTTCCATTTTTGATGCCTTTAACCAGATGTGCCAATTGTCCGGAGCGCATCGCCTTCAACCGCCTTTTCACTCTCTGCACTGTGAGGTGTCGTGCCCATGATCTTCATGGAAGTGGCAGATTGACATGTCCTCGGCTTTGCTTCGTCTTGACATCCGAGGGTGGCGGGTCGAAGGACTTTGCGCTTTCTCGTAGCAAGGATCTCCCCGGAGATTTGACCGTGTTTGCTACCATGATTCGAGCCTTTGTTGTGGGAGTGAAGCGATCTCTGCTCTTCTTCCTATTCTTGGATCCTTCCCTGTGAGGACCCTCTCAAGAATTTATCGGAGGTTTCTCTTGCTCAATCGAGTCCGTTTGTCGCTACTTCCTTGGACTCAATCCAAGTGTAAGTCTTCCATCGGTGCCTTGTAAGTGGTAGGAAGGTCGGTGGACGTGAATTCCACCAAGCTTGAGTTCAGAAGCCATGTACGGCCGTAAATCCTATGTTCCTCGTGGCAACCCCTGCATTTTCAAAGTTTCATCGGTGTACCTTGTGAAAGGCCCTTGTGCTTCGTTGTCCCTTTGCTTGATGGTATGCACGGCTAGATGGGTCTTGGTGTACTTCTTTAGTTGGCTAAAGCGTGATCGAACTTAGCCTTAAGATCATCTAGACTTACAATGCTTCCCACCTTTTGCCCATTCCATCATATTCTTGCGGAGTCTCAGAGCGTGTATGTGAACATGTGGCATGCTACAGGCATGACTCACTTCTGCATCTTGATAGTGCCTTCGAACAAATGTAAGAAGTTGTCAGGATCTCATTTCCCGTCGTAGGTACCTATGTGAGTGGGTATCTTCACACCGTCAGGTAGAGGATAGTCTTCGATCCACTTCACAAAAGGTGTGCAAGCTCAAGAGGCTTCAGCATAGTAAGGGTTATATGGAGGTGGATAAACAGGTGTAGGGTTGTACGGGTTAGGAAGTGGTTGTGAGAATGCAGCGTAGGCTGTAGGATGTTGGTACAGTTTTTGGACCGTGCTCAGCTACCCTTGCTTAATTGTTATAGTCATTAAACTCATCATCTGCACATTAGCGACACATCACCGTTTAACACACCACTAAATCCACCATCAAACAAGCATAATGGTCACCACCAAATCCATTTTTTCTAACAAATTTAACTAAAAATTATATAAACTTTCATTTATAATTAGTAAAACATTACATTACTAAATAAAAAAAATTAATGTAACGTTGTTTAATTATAGGTATTTATAAATAAATAAAAATATAAAATTTACTATTTTTTTTATAGGTAAACAAAAATATAAAATTTACTATTTTTTTTACAAATATTATAAATGGACCCGTGGGGGGGGATGATTTTGCCTGTTGAAAATAAAAGAGGGTGCAAAGAGTTGTGTGGATGTCACTACAAACCACGCTAAACAACCACCGCCATGTGGATGTCTTGGTGTTACAAGAATCACGCGTGGTGGTTGTCACCGCCAAGTGATGCACCACCTCCATAACACCTAGCCTAAGCGAACCGCTAAGTGTACCATATAAGTTAGTCGATATTGTTGTTTATCAATGTTTTGCAAGAAATCAAAAGAAGTCATTATATTTGTAAGCTTAATCTAATTTCACGATTACATTAACACGTAAAAGAACCATATAGAACCAATTAATAGATACAAATAACAATACATGCATGCCCACAAGATACAAATAACAAAACCAAAAAGGTTGAAACTTTTTATTTTATGAAAGTATAAAGCGAAGCCTTTAGTTATGTTAGTCAACTTGTCCAATTCCTCTGTATCGTTCCGATTTTATCGGATGTCCCCGAAGGGAGTTATCGTGAAGCCTTTAGTTATGTTATCCACCTTGTCCAATTCCTCTGTATCGTTCCAATTTTATCGGATATCCCCGAAGAGAGTTATCGTGAAGCCTTTAGTTATGTTATCTGATTGTACAATAAATTGCACTACCAGGCTTTGATGATGATCAAAGGTATGAGGGTGTACATTCCACCCAAGATTGTCTTTCACCGAGGATAAGAAATATGAAGACACTACGTTAGTGATTACGCAGGGTTGACCTCGCGAACCACCTCCGCGTGAGAGTAAGTATGAGTTATGGTTGTATAAGTGTGTGTAAGTAAAGAGATGAGTGGTGAATGAGCTTACTATAATTCTCTACCCGTCCAACCTATTTATAGTGGAAGAAATAGGTTGAGGGCACCTTTATGTGAATGTCGGAGAACATGGGGCGCCCCATGTTTGTGGGTAACCGCTATAGCTTAGTGACCCACGCTCTCAAACTTGGCGGAAAGCCGTGAAAGAGAGGAGATCGTGGGTTCGACCAAGTCGAGGTTCTCCTATCCGTTGCTCCTCGTCAACCATACCCCGGGCGCTTAAGGCTTTGAATGGCGAATTCCCCGTTGGTAACCTTCGTGTGCACGAATGGTTTCACGCCCACGAACATTTAGGAGACCTAACTTGGGCCTTCGTTCAGAAGGGCTTTGACACGTATCGAAGGGGGGTCCGTCGAGCTGTTCGGAGGGTAAATCATCATTATCCAACTTGTCTAATTCCTACTTTATGGACTTATAAAAAAGAGAATAATTCGACCTTAACTGCTTATGGAGTTAGATATGTTTGTTAATCGATGTTATTTGAATTGGGTCTATATTGTTTGTATTGGGCTCAAGCCCGAGTCCTAGATGATTCTCTATAAACTATTTATGTACCGAACCATTTTGATATAATAAATCATTCATTCAGTCTGGTATCAAAACCTAAACCCTAAGCAAACCGATCTTTCAATATCACCTCAAAACCACACAACCTTTTCAAAACCTTTTTTTTATTGATCCTAAGTTTCTGGGACTTGTTCATATTGATCAACAAGTCGTTATATTCGGTGATTTGTGTTGTGGTTCATGAATCCTAACGTTCTCTTTTGTTCGTGCTTTGGTTCACAATCTCAGTTGTTGGTTGATCACGGTTGTGTGGTCCTGTTCTAAAAAGGTTCTTTGCTATATCTTGAATGTCTGCTTGAATGTCCCTTTTTGTCGTCTATTTGAATTAAAGAAAACACGAGCTGTTTTTTTATTAGTAAACATTAGTTAGTGGGTCGGTGCAAACTGTTTGATGGGATATTGAATTATTTTTGTCACTTTATTGATTGGATATTGGATTTGATTGGTTAAATCTGAGATTGGTTTTTTGAACGAATCAAACTGTTTGAATTTGTTAGTTACTAGTGCTTCTAGTCCCTCTGTTTCAATGTCCACCAATTCGCTTAACATGTCCCAAGACCAATGTTAGCACTCATACAGACGCAACATGCTCTTTTGGCTAACCTTAGATATTTTAGGTTTAATATAGGATCATCATCTATAGTTAGAGGAATACACCAATTGTGTCTTTGGCTACTAGTGTCCAAAATCCAGCCCAGCCTAATAATGTGCAAACTGTGACTTTCAGGCCAACTCAGCCCACATCGTGTTTTCACCAATTAAACAACATCAGGCCACTTATGCCAAATTCGTGTACTATGCAACTTAACCCAACATCGGCCCAACAAGAACTCCAACATCGTGCCCAACAACAACTTCAGTGGTCCGCCCAATGTTCCATGACTCACCGGACAGCCCTCCTCCAATGTAGTACTGTGACATGAGACTCGCTTACCGAATGCTTTAGTACTATGTCACTCCGAATCCTACTACGGTGCTTGGAATATGGATACAAAGTGAGTTCTCACATTAATGATTCGGTTACTAGTGTTAGTAAAGTTTTAAATATGTGTATATATCTATTTGTCTCGATTGGTGTCGGTTATACTATACCGCCACCAATTTCAGACATTGTATTTTGCCAACACCTCATAGACCCTTTCACCTTAATAATGTTCTTATCACCCCTAACTTAGTCAAAAATTAATTTGTGTTCGCTACTTTGTTTGTGATAAATTGTACCGTCAAATTTGACGCTTTAGGTTTTCCTATTAAGGACTTCATGACCCATCGGATGCTCCTCCGCCAGATAGCACGTGAGATCTTTACCCGGCTACGAAGCCATCTTCCCTTCCTCATGGTTTTCTTACAAGTCAGACTACGTGGCACCAGAAACTTGGACATCCAGGAAGTGAAGTGTTACGTTGTCTCATTTCTCGTAACTTCATTTCGTGTAGTAAAGAGAAACCTCTTGTCCTTTGTCATGCTTTCCATCTTGGCAAGCACGTGAGGCTTCTGTTTGTTAGTTCTAATACTTTGGTTAAATCTTATTTTGACATTGTTCACTCGGATGTGTGGACTGCCCCCATTCCGAGTCTTTCGGGTTTTAAATACTATGCTCTATTCTTGGATCATTATTCGTAAATTGTTTGGGCTTATCCGTTGATTAATAAATCGGATGTCTTGTCTAAGTTTGTGTTGTTTCGTAACTTTTCTCATACTTGATTAAGTGTGAAATCAAGTCGTTTCAGTGTGATCATGGTGGTCAATTTGACAACCATGCCTTACATAAATTATTTGCCTATAACGGAATTCAGTTCCGGTTCTCTTGTCCAAAAACCTCGCAACAAAATGGTAAGTCCGAACAAATGATATGCACTATCAACAATCTCATCGTACCTACGCTTTTCAAGCTCATCTTCCCTACTTTTGGGTCAAGCTCTTAATATGGCCTTCCACCTATTAAATATTTTAACTTCGAGTGCAATTAATAATGAAATACCTTATACTGCCTCTTCGAACTTCACCCAACTATAGCCTCCAACGTACCTTTGCATGTCTTTGTTACCCTCACCTCAACACCACTCACAAACTCGAACCACGTGCTACACCATCCATTTTTTTGGGGCACGCATCAAATCACCGTGGATACAGTTGTCTTGACTTAAACACCAATAAAATCATTATTTCTAGCCATGTCACTTTTAACGAGACAGTTTTCCCATTTGGCTCTATGACTCCCACTTCGCTTCCATCTTACATCTTTTTAGACGAGCCACCTAATATTGTTTCCCATACTATCCGTTCATCACTCATTTCTCAATCACAAAACACTACCGGTCCACCACCCACGATTACCGAGCCCACTTTGCGGCCCAATTAAACCGCTATCCCAACTACACCTCCGGCCCAACATACACATGTGTCTCCAACAAATATTAACCATCCCTCACCAGTGTACCCCACACGGTCCAAAATCCAAATCTAAACCCGGTTTCGGTTCACCCCATGGTTACACGTTTTCGTGTCGAGCCTAATTGTACTCCTGGTCGTCTAACTCTTCATGTGTCCACTATTGCACCCTTACCAAAATCGTATACTGATGCGTTTAATGATCCAAATTGCCAAAATGCTATGTATGATGAATAAAATACACTTATTAAAAATAAAACTTGGACTCTTGTGCCTCGACCCACGGATGCCAATATTGTTCATTGTATGTGGCTGTTTCACCATAAGTATTTTGCAAATGGCACTCTTAGTTGTTACAAGGCTCTTCTTGTAGTGAATGGTAGTACACAGTTACAGGGTATTGATATTGATGAGACTTTTAGTCCAGTTGTCAAACCGGGTACTATTCGAACCGTCTAAGTTTGGCTATTTCTCGACATTAGCATGTTCATCAGCTTGATGTCAATAATGCCTTCCTCTATGGTGATTTATCTGAGACGGTTTACATGCATCAGCCACCTGGATTTCGGATTTTGCTCTTCCTTATTATGTTTGTTTATTACATCGGTCTCTTTACGGGCTGGCAGCGGGCCCTCTGCCCGGCCTCAACGCTTTGAAGCTTATACTACTTGTGTTGGGTTTACTCATAGTCGTTGTGACTCATCATTATTTATTTACAAACAGGGACCGATACTGCTTATTTATTATTGCATGTTAATGATATTGTTCTCACCACTTCCTCTGAGATATTGTTATAGCATATTATTACTTCATTGCATCAGGATTTTTCTTTGACAGATCTTGGTTTACTTAATTATTTTCTTAGTATTCTCGTTACACGTGATTATTCCGGGATCTTCTTATCACATCGTAAGTATGTTACTGATATTCTTGAGTGGGCTCATATGGTTAATTGCAATCCTAGTCGGACTTCTGTTGATACTTAATCTAAACTGAGGGATGATGGTGATCCAGTATCCAATCCGACATTATATCGGAGTCTTGCGGGTTCTCTTCAGTATCTTACTTTTACTCGCCTAGATATTTCTTATGTAATGCAGCAAGTTTGTCTTTATATGCATGATCCTCGGGAGCCTCACTTTTCGGCTCTTAAACGGATTTTGCGGTATGTTCGTGGTACTTTAGATCATAGGTTACAATTATTTTCATCTTCTACTACATCTTTGGTTGCTTATTCGGATGCAAATTGGGCTGGTTGTCCTACTACTCGACGATTGATTTTCGGTTACTGTGTTTTTCTTGGTAACAACTTACTCTCTTGGTCCTCTAATCGTCAACTGACGTTTTCCCCTTCTAGTGTTGAGGCAGGGTATCGTGGTGTTGCCAATGCAGTTGCTGAGACTTGTTGGTTGCGGAATCTACTATGTGAGTTGCATACACTTTTGTCTTCCGCTACGCTTATTTACTGTGATACTGTGTTGTTTATTTGTCTTCTAATCCGGTTCAGCATAACCGTACGAAGCATACAGAAATAGATATTCACTTTGTTTGATATTTGGTTATTAGTATGCGGACATTTTTATTAAAGGCTTGCCTTCGGCTTTGTTTGAGGAATTTTGTGCCATTTAAGCGTTCGGTGTCCTCACGCTCAAATTGCAAGGGGTTAGTCGATGCTATTTGTATTGGGTCGATATTATTTGTATTGGTATCAAGCGTGAGTTTTGGATGGTTCTCTATATCACAATTCATGTACCAAACCATTTTGATATAATAAATCATTCATTGAGTCTTTCAATGTTGTCTGTTATATTACTTATATATTTCTAAGTTATTCGACCTCCTAAGCAGAACTCGAGTTTGCATTCGAGCTTCTGTCACGAATACCCGTCAATTGGCTTTGCTACACATGATGTCAAAAATTAACCATGAATCCTTAAAACACATAAAACTATATAAGTCTGTTTCTGTTAAGAAACATAGACTGCTGTTAATAACAAGTAAATTATACAAATGATATACTCAGAAGACAGCAGTTTGTTAAAGTAGATTTCATTAAATGGAATGACAAAATATTAAATTTTGGTTACATTTTGGTGCATTAATAATCTACGTAGAGGTTTTTGTTATCGGATACAATGAATAGCTTAAAAGCCCATAACAATAAACTGAGCCAATAGAATCAATAGATAATAAGATATTCATTATTATAAGCCCATTAATATTTTGAGCAATTAAATATTGTTTCAGCCCAATTTCATTTATGGCCCAAGCACTGGTTGTCACTTGTCATGTGGCTCCAATAATTCATTTTTTGTATATGAACAATTAAGGGAAAATCACAAAACTAGTTAACTAGCAATTTTGTCATTATACATTTACAAAACTAGAAGGGTACCCGCAAGAATGCGGTGTGGTCTTGACCACTATTTCAGAATGAACAAACGTTTGAGGTGGTGATGTGATGAGATGGTGGTGACCATGAGATAAGATAGTTATATGTGTTTCATTACCGCTTTAGTGAATTGCTTCACAACACTTCGAACGATATGTTTTAGTTGTAAGTGTTTGTTTGGGTTATGCTGTAACTTTCACGCGACATCATTATTCCCGACATAAAATACCTCGAATCTCTTACGCGTCAAACACTCCCAAAAGATATGATTTGATTTAATCAAGATTATATTTATTGGAATAAATGAAATAAAGGTTAAAGTTGTAAAATTTTGAATTAAAATAAAATAAACCCACTAAAAATATAAAAACTAAAAACTCATAAAAATATATTAAAATGGATGTTGAATTAAAGAAAGATAAAATTTTAGAAAATATACGAAATTAGATTATAACATAAAAAGTAGATAAAAGATATTTTAATTTGAAAATAAAGATGAATTTTAATTGAGAATCGACATACGCTATTTTATAATCGGAGCTCTTATCTTAATTTTTCAGAAGTTAGGAGTTAGAACTGGAAATTGTTAGAATTTGAGCCGGAGTTTGTTAAGTTGTACACACGCTATCTCACGATCGAGAGCTCATTATCTTAATTTTACATGCATTATAATATATCTTTCCATAATAAGAAAGAAAAAGTCTCAATTTTTAAGTTCTTCTAAAATTGGGAAAGTTCTAAATACATTATAAAATAGTATAGATACTCAAAAATCTTACTTTTTATAATAATTCCCATAAAATCACAAATGTTGTGAAATTTGCCCTTACCTTGAAAAATTCATTCATTTAAAAAAAATGTTCAAAATTCTTTATAGAAGGAGTTAAAAAGAATGAATTTCGCAAGGTAAATGCAAATTTCACAACTCCTCCGAATTTTATTGGTATTTTTGTAAAACGTCAGACTTCTTTGATATTTTGTTAATGTGTAGTGATAAAATGGCTAGTTTTGTGATTTTCCTAATAATTAAAATTGTATTCGGTAAACCAGTTACGTGTTTAGACACAAAAGTGGATTTTTAATATTTTTTTTCTAGACTAGAAAAGAAAGATGCTGATAATAAAAAACGAATATCCAGCTGACGAAAGGTACGTGGACCTTACACTTCCATGTTATTTGGAAAACTAAGATATTGTGTTATTGTATTAAGTATCTCATTTTTTCATATTCAACCAAACTGACAAGGCTAATTTAAATTAGCTAAACAACATGGAAATGTAAGTGGACACATGACAAGCTGTTTTTTAAAATGGGTATTGATTTGCACACTTTCAAAATTGATTGTCATACTTAAATTATGAGTGTTTTGACATTTATACTCTTACAGAGTAAAAATAAGTAAAAATGATATGATGGTATAAATGTCAAGACACTCATAATTTGAGTGTGTCAATCAATTGTGAGAGTGTGCAAATCACTTTCCTTTTTAAATGAGAAATGATTTGCATATTTTGGGATTGATTGTGTCACTTTGTTTTTGCATTAAATACTTGTACAATATTAAATATTTTGTTTTAACTGCTTGTATTTTAAGTGTGCAAATAGTTTTTTAAAATGTGCAAATCATTAACCTTCTTAAATAAATGTGGTGTTATAACTTGTATCCAACATGGTTAAACATATGACGTTACACATAAGTACCTACTTGAATCGTAATTTTAACCTTGCCTGTGTTTAACCTCGAACTCTAAGAGCTTGAGTGTGGTGATATACCAAAACTCCTTATTTGTGTAGAATTGATTAGAATGTGTTAATATTTATAGTGTGTAATATATGTATTTAAAAAAAGAAAAAAAAATAGCAAACGGATATATTTTAAAACGTTGTGTAACATTTAAGTCCGACAACAAGTACAAGCAATTGCCTTGTCGTGCAGACGAGGAGCTCTTCAACGGCGAGCTTTGGCGAACCACCATGATGTGGTGGCGAGGGGAGGCGAAAATGCCACCTAGGAACGACGAGCTCACAACGAGACCATACCCAAAGCTCTAAGTTATCAGTTGCATAATTTTCTTTTTTACTATATAAAGGGGAAAAAATGAACTAAGGGCCCGTTTAGTTTGTAGATGGGTTTAGATTAGGATTTGGATTTTAATGTAAAGTTGTAGATTTGGATTTAGATTAGGAAAGAGAAAAATATAATTAAATAATATATTATTTATATTTTAAATAAATATAATTTATATTTAAAACTATTACTATTTTAAAATATAATAAAACAATTATGAATGGATGATATTGAAAAAGCCCACATGAACGATAAAAATAAGTAAAAGTAGAATAAATGACTTTGTGATTCTGAAAGTCTTGATTTTGGTATTCAACCCCAATTTTGGGGCCACACACATATAACAAACAAAGATTTTTCTAAGATTTACTCAATCCAAACCGCACTCTTCTAACCAAACGGGCTCTAAAAGTTACGATTTAAACTAAAACGAGTAAACAAAATAAGAAGACGTGCATTTTTTTTACATATTAGTGAACTAACAAAATATATATTTATGTGACACAAAATTAAAAAACCAGATTCTTATCAAAGAAATCGAGACTTTTAACCAAATTTTCACCAAACAACAAACATCCGTCAGATTATCATGACCTCATAAAACACCCTAGTCCGCCGTGACTGCGCATGTATATTGCTTCCAGCGAAAATAAAGGGAAAGGATCATGTTACAAAACTAATTTTCGGTCATAAAACATGAAAATTAATTAATAGTTTGTTCTTAAATGGTATTAAAGCCATCACATGTGATGAGACCAAGATCCTTTATTAAGCCGCCACACTATAAAAAATAACTACCACTATATTTATCTCCTTCTTTAAGCCGCCACTTCATCAAATAATTAACCATAAGCAAAACCCAATTATTCAACATAAAACAATTTTGACCATTAGTTAACAAATTTAGACTAAAATTGATGAACATAAAAAACAAAGTATTAGCTCAACCTACGTTTTGTTTATTACTTTCTGACTATTACAACAACCGGACGAATACTCGTTTATAGAATCTTAATTTTAATGCAAGAATTTTTAACGGCAAATTTGAAATATGAATCTATAAAAGTCAATAAATTCAAAAGTTTCAAATATAAAAATTCTTTCATCTCACCATATATAATAGATCAAAAGTCAAAAGTCATTTGACAAATTATGAAAACTATTAAATGATATGAAAATTTCCGTGACTCATTAATATGATATATTCGACTGGAAAGTCAATAAAGTCAACATTAAGTTTAAGAAATTCAAGATTGACAAAATAATCCGTATCCTATGGTAGATGATGATCTGATTGCTGTATTACATAATAAATGTGCTCGACTTTGATATAATGTGAAGTTAACAATTCGGCTTTGAGTTTGAATCAACATATACCAGAAGTGTGAGTTTTGTGCATGTTGTATATAAACGATGTTGTGTTGCGTAGTTTGTCCAATAGGTGAATGCCTAAACGTGGGGTGAGATACGACCTAACGGACCGGACCGACTTGTCGGACCGACCGAGATCGGATCGGGCCGGACCGGACCGACCATATCTATCCTATCCGGTCTGGCAACACTGGTCTCGGTTCAAATCCGGTCCGGACCAAAACCGACGAATCTGGCTAATTTTGCCTTGGACCGGGACCGACCACATTTATCCGGTCTGCCTAAGATTTTTGCTTTGAATCGGGTGCCGGTCCGTCCGGTTTACGGACCGTGCACACCCTTACCTAAACGTGTTTCTAGAAAATATAAAAAATGCGGTTTTTTTTTTTTTTTTTTAATTAAACGTGTTTGTAAAGCGAGACCATATGACCAAATTTTAGGAGTTTAATTTCACCTAAAGGTTTTTATAAGTGTGGTGATTTGCACATTCTTTTGATTGACTGGTATACTCTAATTTAGAATGTATTGACAATTATATCCTCACATGATTTTTACTTATTTTCACCCTGTAAAAGTATAAATATCAAGATACACTAATTCTCACATGATTTTTACTCATTTTCACTCTGTAAAAATATAAATGTCAACACTATAAATTAGAGTGTCCCAATCAATTTGAAAAATGTTCAAATCACCTCCCGTTTCATAAAGTAAGGTATTTGGTTCATGTTTTTGCATTGGTATGATTAGACCATTCAAATTCCAAATATTGTTGACCGAAACCTCTCAAAGGTACTACACATTCATAATGATGTTGTCTTGAGTCTTGACAATGAGCTTTCACTTTTACAAATTGCATGTACAGGTAAGAAAATTCTTTTATTCTTACAAAATAAAAGAACTCATGTGAAAGATGAGTTCTTAGCAACCTTATGCGTAGTTTTTACGATGGAATTTAGAATAAAAATAATTCAACTGATGAAAATAAAAATATCAGCCGTAGTCCTCATTTCCGATGTTCTAGTCATTGCCGACTACGTCTTAGGTGACGACGGTCGACACGATTTCAAACGCAAACAAAAACATAATATTACGATTAGGTAAACATGTCGTACGATGTTGACTTGATTGACTAGTTTCTTCATGGCATTTTCGCTGCCTTTGAGCAAATCAGTACACATGAAGGATTCTTTCGTATGAACCTTTGTGACAATTATTGTTTTCAAATTGTTCCTTAATTTGTTATGATATTATCATATCGGGTTTCGCTGGTTATATTGCTTGCGAATCAAAATAAACGTAAGACACTTGATTTTGTTGACGTCGAAATCGTCAAAAGAGCACATAACATTCCTCCATGTGATGGTGTCGGAGTCTGCAATGACTTGGACGAAGGAGATGACGACGTGGGGTGTGACAATGGTTGCTCAAAATTCCATCTTTCAAGAGCTTTTTGATTTTATAAAAGGAAAATAAATAAATCTTGGGTTTTGCTATATACTGCCCACTCGGCAGTGTTTAAGAATCATTTATTAACTTTTAATTTTCATATTTAAGTTGAATATGAAAATAAAATTTATGATTGCATTAATGATTCATGATAAATGTTTTGTATATAAAACTGAATCAATCAATAAAAGAATATGATAACTATTTCAAATATAAAAATAATAAGTTAATAAATGATTGTTAAACACTATCCAGGCAAAACCCATAAAAATTATATTAATTAATATTGTGAATACATAGTTTGTCAATGATTATTTTTTTTAAATATCATGATAATCTTAAAAAACTCACCAAAATCTACCTAAAAGATATGGTTTCTTACTTAAAAGAAAATATTGCTTTCAACCATATCACAAATTTTCTTGTTACAAAATGTGTTACTATTATTAGATTTATAAATTTGGATAACCTTCAATAATTGCTTTTCAAGTCAAGCATCTAACATGTTTATGATAAGTTAAATAATTAATCATACCTTTGTAACAGTGATGGCGGAGAAGGTGTGGAAGCAGGACCGTTTCATAGGGCCTTACAATTTAAGGGCTTCACTTTATGTGTTGGAAAATTTAGTGTGACTTGGGATTAGTTCACACCTCAGAATGGGTTAGGAGGTGCGGAGGTACACCCATAAGGTCCATGAACACCTCGACTCTTGTAGTGGTTTGTATTGGTAGTCTAGTAGAAAGTATCGCCATGAAAGATCGCCGGGTTTCCACCGATGGCAGTGTTTCCACCGATAAGCGATATTTCAGCGATAAGCGATGTTTCCACCGAAGCTTATGTTTCCACCAAGCTTGCGGATTCCATCAAGCTTGTGGATTCCAGGCGAGCCAGTATCCACCGATAGCACCATGAAAGTCTTGATGAAAGTCTCGCTTATAACGGTTTTGACCTATTCAAGTGGCGCTTCAACCGCTTAATGACCACGCTTAATTGGTCATGTAACCACTAACGGCTATAATAGGATAATTATGAGGCTATTAATGGGCCGATTAATACTCATAATTCCATTTGATTAGCTTAGAGTAAACTCCTATAAATAGGAGATCCGATTATGCATGAAATACACACGTAAAACACTAAACACTTCTAAGCGAAAGGGGTTATTGAATCGCGCCTAACTCTATAACCGCATTTGGTCTTATCCCAAGTAGATATTCGTAACCCGGCATTGTGGTCGAATAGTTTACTTTAGAAAGTGATCACACGATTCCAAGTGATATCCAGAACCACCAAGTGGTATTTATTATCACGACCGCTTGTTTGTTTCTGTGAATAGTTGTACATATCTTTGAAGTTGATTATCTAACCTCGCCATCTTTGGGCTCACCACACCAACAATCAAAGTAAACTATTTTGTGATAATCAATGGCAATCACCGTGCAATGAATACATGGCTTCAAACTTTGCTAAAATTTGGATAAGTTTGAAGGGTGGACTTTAGGAGGTGGCGAGAAGAAGATGCATTTCTTCTTGTCAAGCATGAGTGTGGTTTATGTCTTGACTACTCCAATTCTCGATGACGGGATGATGCTACGGTTGAGCGGATCGAGAGGAGGAGCAAATGGGATAATGATGACTACATATGCAGAGGTCTTATTCTCAATGGTATGTCCGATTCTCTCGCTTGATATTTATCGAACTTTGAATCTTCCAAAGAACGTGGGATTCCTCGATGCCAAATATATGGTCGAGGATGCATCAAGTAAGAAGTTTCTTGTTAGTAATTTCACAAATTACAAAATGATGATTCAAGACCGCCATGGAACAATACAATGAACTTCTTGAATACTTGGAAGGTTTACACAACACAATATGCACATGGATGAGGCTATTTCGGTCTCTTGTGTTATTGATAAACTTCCTCCTTCTTGGAAAGATTTCAAGCATACCTTGAAACATAAAAAGGAGGAGTTAACTCGGTTGAGTTGGCGATCATCTGCGCATCGAGGAATCTCTCGAGTGCGTGATAATGACAAGCCAAAGAGTGGAAATGTCACCGGACCATCTGTTGTCAATATGGTGGAGCATAACAACTCCACCAGTACAATGACAACAAAGGCAAACGCAAGTATCATGACAACACAAGGCGCATCCTAACAAGAAGGCAACACCTACTTGTTGGAAATGTAACAAGACCGGTCACATTAAAAGGGACCGCAAGGGTGTTAAAGTTGGTGGTAAAGCCAATGGATCAGTACTAATGGTTCAGGGGTGGTGGTTCACCAACTCACCGAAAGGATGATGATGTTGCGTGGTGGGTCGACTCGTGCAACAGATTCATGTGTGTAAAGATAGAAGTCGGTTCAAGACTTATGAGTCACCGAATGATGGTTCTATTCTTCACATGGGAAATGAGTCAATGACCTTGGTGCATGGTCGTGGTTGTGTAGATCTTAAGTTTAGTTCGAAAGATTGTAACTTTGTTTAATGTTATTCATGTTCCCGATATAAGGAAGAACTTGGTTTCAAGTAGTGTTTTGAATAATCATGGATATAAACAAGTTATTGAATCGATAAATTTGTGCTTTCTAAGCATGGTGTTTTTATTGGTTTTGGTTATTTATGTAATCAAATGTTCAGGCTTAATGTTACCAATCGATAGTGTTATTTCAAATTTTGTGACCACATATGACCGGATCGATTCTACCCTTCGCATGCTAGACTTGGTCATGTTCACTATAAAAGGATGCAAGATATGTCTAGGATGGTTTAATCCTCGATTTTGACATGGACACCGAAAAGTGTAAAACTTGAATGTTGACCAAGATAACCAAGAAACCCTTTCGTGGTGTTAGTCGTGAGACTAAGATCTTGAGCTTATTCACGATGACCGTGTGATTTGCATACCACCCTTCTTTGGGAAATAAGAAGTACTTTATGACATTTATCGATGATGCTTCTAGATTTTGTTATGTCTATCTGTTACATACCAAGGATGAAGCATTAGATAAATTCAAAGTGTTTAAAACCAAGTTGAATTACAACTGGGTCTTTGATCAAAAGATTAAGGATCGATAGGGAGGTGAGTACATGGATACTCAAGACTTTCACCGTTGGAATAATCCGTGAAACGATCGCCTTTATACTCCTCAAAGAAATGGTATTTCGAAAGGAAAAAGAAGGGTGTTGAAGGAGATGGTTAATTCCATGTTGTCCTATTCATGACCGAGTCAAGGTTCGGGGTGAAGCTATGTTAACAACTTGTTATTTTTAAATAGGGTTCCCAACAAAAGGAACAAGGTAACCCTTTATGAACTCTGGACTAAAAGGAAACCCAACTTGAACTATCTCAAGGTTTGGGGTTGTGAGGTCATTGTAAGACTCACATCCAAAGATGAAAACTTTGGGTGAAAGAGGCATCGATCGCATCTTTGTTGGATATGCCGAGCATTCCAAGGCTTTTAGGTTCTATGTTATTGAACCTAATGAATATATTTCAATTAACTCAATAATTGAATCATGGATGCGACTTTGATAAGAATAGATTCTCATCGCCCCTAGACCAAGTCGAGGATTCCTAATGGAACTCATGACCTTTGGTGTATCGAGGTCCCGATGATGAACCATCGATAGTCCCTCGATGAGGTTGTGGTTCAACAACTCGAACACGTGCTCGGGGAAAAGCAAAGGGTCGGGACTCCAAAGTCATTTGGACACGAGTTTCAACTATACTTAGTTGAAGGAACAAGGATGAGGTCTCAAACCAATACTCCTATTGCTTCATTTTGAGGATGATCCCAAGACATTTGAAAAGCAATGAAGTCCCGTGATATTGCTTTCGGAAAGAAGCAATCAATGATGAGATGGATTCCATCATGGGCAACAACACTTGGTGTTGGTCGATCTCACCTCCAGTTGCAAACCTTTGGGTTGCAAATGGATTTTCAAAAGGAAAATGAAGGTAGATGGAACTATTGAAAAGTTCAAGGCTAGACTAGTCATTCAAGGCTTTAAACAAAAGTCGTGGATAGACTATTTTGATACTTATACCCTCGTGGCTCGTGATCGATTGCCATAAGACTGCCGATTGCTTTGGCATCTATTCACAACTGGTTATTCATCGATGGATGCGAAGACATCTTTCTTGAATGGTGAATTGGAAGAGGAGGTTTATATAAACCAACCTCGTGTCTTCATCATGCACGGCAATGAAAACAAGGTGTAAACCGATTAAGTCTCTTTATGGACTTAAGCAGCACCTAACAATGGCATCAAAATTTGATGAAGTGGTTTTGTCTAGTGGTTATGTTCTTAACCAAGTCGACAAATGTATATATAGCAAATTTGATGAATCTGTAAATGAGTCATCATTTGTCTATATGTTGATGACATGTTGATCTTTAGCACCGATCAAAATCAGTTGACCGACAAAGGAGTTTTTGTCATCAAGGTTCTCCATGAAGGACATGGGGAGGCCGATGTTATCCTTGGTATAAGGATTAAACATGAAAGTAAAAGAATTTCTATCTCTCGGTCTCATTATATTGAGAAGGTACTTAGAAATTCAATTACTTTGATTGTACTCGATGAGTACACCTATGGATACTGTGAGAAGTCGATGCCTAATCATGGCAAGGTCAGATCTCAACTTGAGTATTCTAGGTAATTGGCTACCGATGTATGCCATGACTTGTACAAGGCCCGATATTGGTTTTTCAAGATGAAAATTGAGCGGTATACTAGTAATCCTAGTGCTCATCACGGCAAGCGCTCGGAGGGTATGAAGTATTCAAGAGAACTATGGATTATAGTCTCTCATATCTTGGTTACCCATCGTTTGGAAGGTTACACCGATGCAAGTTGGATCAAGAATAATCAAGACAATTCGCCTACCAATGGTCGGGTATTCCTACTTGGTGGAGGTGTAATTTCTTGGGCATCCAAGAAGCGAAACTTGCATCACCGGTTCAACAATGGAATCAATTTGTGGCCTTAGCAATTACCGGTAAAGAAGTCGAATGGTTGAAAACTTGCTTCGAGATTCCATCGTGGCTAAACCTATAGCACTTATTTCTATCCGGTGTGATAGTGCGACTACATTGGCTAAGGCTTATAGCCGGATGTACAATGGTAAGTCTAGACACTTAGGTGTCGTACATAGCATGATTCGCGAGCTTATCATGAATGGGTGGTATCTATAGAGTTTGTTAGATCTCAACGTAACTTAGCCGATCACTTGACGAAGGTCCGCTAGAGACTTGGTTATAAAGTCTGCTAAAGGGATGGGTTTAAGTCCAACTTAGTCACCGAATGCTAGGACACCCACTCCTCCTAAGGAAACTTGGGAGTGAGTTCAATGTGGAAAGTCGAATATTCAGTGGATGGAGCACATGTTTTATTTACATCCCAAGGTTGTGCTCGGAACTCGCCGAAAGGAGGATGAAGTCTTTACTTCTCAATGGTTAATTTTCTTTGAAAAAGTGCTTGGCGGAGCATGAATAAAGAAGAACCACCTATGTAAATGTTGAAGTTTTGCCGCTTGAGAAGCTTTGGACTTTAGCTTTTACAACATTTATGAATTTGGATATGGACACATGGCTTGTATAGTGTCGGGAGCTTTTAAGTGTTTGAAAACTTGTGTATATTTTATCTTGGTATTCAAATGGGTTGAGGGTTCAATTCTTAGAACACCACGATTCTCGAATATTTGAACGTGTAATTTACTAAGATGGAAATTCAATCCTCGTGACATTTTCGTTTATGCACATGTTTTGCTTTATGTTTATTTTTCATGCAAAGGAAGTGAACTAAATTTGGGAGGATTGTTGGAAAATTTAGTGCACTTGTGGGATTAGTTCACACCTCAGTAATGGGTTAGAGGTGCAGGTGTACACCCATAAGGTCCATGAACACCCGACTCTTGTAGTGGTTTGTATTGGTAGTGCTAGTAGAAATCTTGCTTGTGGAAATCCGCTTGTGGTTTCCATCGATAGGCGGTGTGTCGGACAAGCGATTTATCGATAAGCGGTGTTTCCACCGGCTTATGTTTCCACCGACTTGTGGATTCCATCAAGCTTGTGGATTCCATCAAGCGGTGTATCCACCGATAGCACTATGAAAGTCTTGATGAAAGTCTCGCTTGTAACGGTTTTGACCTATTCAAGTGGCGCTTCAACCGCTTAATGACTACGCTTAATTGGTCATGTAACCACTAACTTGGCTATAATGGGGATAATTATGAGGCTATTAATGGGCGATTAATACTCATAATTCCATTTGATTAGCTTAGAGTAAACTCCTATAAATAGGAGATCGATTATGCATGAAATACACACAAAACACTAAACACTTCTAGCGAAAGGGTTATTGAATTGTGCCTAATTCTATAACTGCATTTGGTCTTATCCCAAGTAGATATTCGTGTAACCCATGCATTAGGGTCGAATAGTTTACTTTGAAAAGTGATCATACGATTCCAAGTGATATCCGGTAACCACCAAGTGGTATTTGTTACTGCTGACCGTTTGTTTGTTTCTGCTGAATAGTTGCACATTTCTGCTGAAGTTGATTATCTAACCCTGCTACTGGGCTCACCACACCAACATTATGTACCTATGCTATATATTCAAATGTCTTTTCTTTGTAAATATCATTAGCTAAATACAACTATTGCCATTATAAATAAAACGTCATTAAGAGACAAAAAAAATTGTCATAAATGAACATCTTTTATGCACAACTTTAATTTTTTTTTAGTTTTGATGAGTTATCTTTTTAATTTTCGCCCAGAGCTTCCAAATTCGTTTGTCGAACCTGCCTTTAACCACATATGCACTTCATGTCATCACAAAACACTTATAATTATTTGACGATTTGTTTCCCTTGTTTTATTTTTAAGCAAAATCATACACATACAACATGTTATAAATTGAAACTAAAAAAGCACGGTGCAACTTTTTATGCGTACGTTATAAGCCTTAAATGATACTTATAACATCGCTATATTGCACCCTAAGACGATTATAACACTTGTTTTTTGTGTGATTTAATTTTTTTCATTTTCGATTTACCTGTGTTGTGTTTGTTTGTGTCGTGTGTTTGTTTGTGTTTGCAGGTTAATAAGGAAGGGAAGGAAATGAATATTATTTTTATATTTTGTTTTACAAATAACAAAATTATAGTTTCGGTCCTTGAGGTTTGTAAGTTTTGGTAGTTTGATTTCTTTTCTTTATGAGTTGTATTTTTTTTTCTTTTTTACGTTTTTGTATTTTGATGATATGTAATTTTATTTTTTGTTTAACGAAAAGTGTTTGTTTTAAAGAAAATGAGAAGAAAAAAGTTGGGACACATGTGTGACTATAACATATTATTGCTAGGAAGCGTGTTTTTCGGGTTTTATCTTATAAAATAAAAGCTACGTGGCGTGATACATTTGCGAATAAGTTGTATTGCACCTAAAGACTCTAATGTAAGGGTGAAATGCAACGACCAATAGACGGACCGATCGAGATCGGGACGGACCGGACCGACCACATTCGGTCCCATCGCCGATCCTGCATTTGGGCTAATCGGTCTTGATCCGGTCGGTCGGTCCTGACCACAAACCGACTATTTTGGCCTTAGTAGACTCAAACGGTCTGTCTGACCGACGAACCGATCGAGACCGGACCGACCACATTCGGGTCTCGGTCTCGGTCTCGGTCTCTGCTTTTACCTTAATCGGTCTTGATCTTGTCGGTCCGATCCTGGTCCGGACCGACGCTTCACCCTTACTCTAATGCGTGTAGTTTTACCTTTTAAATTTTTACCTCAAAAACATTATATTCTTCTTATAATACTAAAAGGCGACACTTTGTATGCAAAAACAAAGATTAAATGCGATCTTTCCAACTCGACAAAATAGTCGCGAGGTTCAGTGTCAGTTGAAAGTAAGTCAAACATTAAATGCAAAGTTTCACAACTTGGCAAAAGCAGTCCCTGAGGTTTAAGTGGCGATGCAAAGTAAGTCCTATACCATTAATTGCTATCTATAGAACTTGGCAAAATTAGTCCCTGCTTTAAGTGTGTCACACAAAGTAAGTCTTTTAGTTCAATCCCCATTGCGTGTCGGGTTTCATATTCGTTGGTGACTATATTTCTTTCAACTTAAAGAGAACGATAATTCGAATGTCGAAGCTACCTAGTCATAACATGTTTTAATGATCTTTTAATTTTTATTATTTTTTTTATTTTTTTTTCTGAATAGTTAATGTCTTACAATTAAAGAGGATCTTGCTATAAGGCTAGTCGCAGTGGTGGAGTCGACATCGGTTGGTCACCAAAAAAAACCATCCACAACCGATGTTCAAATCGGTTTCGTCGAATGTGGGGAAAGGTTGCAAGATCGGTCGTATGTGGTAAAATTGCCATATCGAGCGCATATTCAACCGATGTGGTTTTCTTCGTTTGTATTAAATTATAATAGCTGGCCAAGAATATTCGAATGAAATGGTCCAAAATCAACTTTGGTAGTGACACGTGGGTCAAAAAATTCAATACCTTTTACATATGGTGGTCACATTTTATTTTGGTTCACAAATTTTATGCATGATCAATCAATAAACTTGATATGTTAAAATTTTATTTTGGTTCACAAATTTTATTTTGGTCACATTTTTTAAATCAATAAACTTGATATGTTAAAAATGATTTTGTTTTTTTTTTAAAAAAAAAAAAAAAAATCTTTAATTCGCCCAAGATCCTACCGTCTCTGCGTCATTTGGAGAAGAAATGACGGCGTGGCGCGGGTTGTCTCTGCGTCAGTCCGGGTCATGACTGGACTCACCTAATAAATGTTTATCATTCATTTGGTGGGCGTTTACACGTGACAAAACATCAATAGTCCGATTGGGTCCAATACATTTGATGATGCCACCCACAATATTTAATTCATAGTTTCTACATCATATCATTTTCTTCCAATCAGTTTTGGTCTTAAATCTAAATGACACGTTGTCTCAAATAAAGCAAGTATAAAAATTATTTTCTTAAAATGTATCTAGGTAGTTTAAAGAATGTTTCTTTGTTGCATTTTGGTATATAAATATTGTCACATACAAATAAAACAATGTTTCATATTGCGAATTTAATGTTATTATTTGATCACGTAAAATTCTTTTGAAACTAGATCCTAAAGTAAAAAAGTGGTTGAGTAACTCTACCTACTAGTCAGTAGTCACATGTGTCTTGAACTCTTGATGCATCACTACGTTTAAAAACCGATTCACCATTTTTGGCGAGTTCAAACATGGAAAAAGTGAAGAATCATTACACATGTGACATACAATAGTTTGTGTTTTATGCATCGAAACTTCTACACGATTTCATACTTTTACTCCAGTTATATGCATTTATTCCTTTTTCTAATTATAGTGTCTTTACTATGTTGTTTAAGGAAAATACATTTTTGTTACACACGTACATTTTTGCTGAAGGTATTTATGGAGACAGCTCTTACCTTCGGGTATTAATGCCACTGCTACATTATATCTCTCTCCGCTTTAATGATATTAGACATCGTTGTTGTTACTCTTTAAATATATACTTTAGTTAAGGTTCATAAAATCGGAATCGATAATGGCTCGGTCGACCTTTCAGAACTTGAAGTCGGTATAAGCGGGATTAATCTGATTAGATTTCATCGAGTTTTACGATTTTGGTGAGTTTTAGGTATTCTCGCCAAGATTTTCCTTAAAAACAACTCAGAATAGATATAAAAGTTTAATATAATTGATTAAAACAATTTTACGACGAGTTTTTGAGTATTTCCGACAAGATTTGGAGGTTTCCGCCAAGTTTGATCACCGTTGACCATCGTTGATTGCCGTTGATCACAGTTGATCGATTTACACAAATCAAAAAATTTGATGGCTGATTCGCGCTTAAACGATGATTAACCAACTTTGTAGACCTTTTGTTGCAACATTGTGATAGGAAGCAATTGCAAAGTCAATAAGAAAGTCAAAACAGAAAAAGTCAAACTACCTATCTTGTACTTAACCTTCATTTTATAAATTCACCACTCATTGTTATTTTCATTTAGCTTTGTAACTCGTTTTCTTTTTCAACTTGTAAACACTAAACACTACATCTCTCTAATAACAAATCATTTGGTTCTTAAGTTCGTTGTTCATTCTTCTTCATTGAACTTCCTATTACTGAACTTGATCTTTCTCATTTCCTTTGCGATTTCTGAAAGATCTTATCACAGTGACAATTCTTAAACATACTCGTCGCAAACAAACAAACATGTAAATACCAAACCCCTTCTAACTTATAAGTTCTAAAGCAAATGACATGTAACTTAATATTTTTTAAAAGATTAAAAAGAAAACGTAATTTTAAGTTCCAGCTACATAATTAGCTCATGTGATTTAGTATGGACGTAAAAAACGATGATGCCCTCACGTGCCCAACACATAATCGATTAAAAAAAAAAAAAAAAAAAAAAAAAAAAAAAATTTTGTCGTCGAAAGATCGGTCTATGCAAAATGAACAACCATAAAACGACTTGTGTACTTTTTGACGACTAAAAACGAAAAGAAAAAAGCATGTGAACCACAAGAACGATTTGTATAATTAACTCTAAAACATAGAAGTAATCACAATAGTTTGTTTTTAAATAGGTATTAAAGCCATCACATGTGACCAAATAATTTAACCATAATCAAAACCCAATTATTCTAACATAAAAATTTTACCTTTAATCTAGACCAAATTGTAGGACTCTAATTTCACCTAAAGGTTTTGATAAGCGGGTGATTTGCACACATTCTATAAAATGTTTGAGATAACTTCAATTATTGCTTTAGACATTTGTTCGTTTCGTACGTGATATGGGTATAAGTTTCACGATTTTAAAAATCGTTAACGCTGTTTTGCTAGTTATGCCCATCACAATGGATCGAGGATACCAAAACGTTTAGTGTGGACCCCCTTGTCGGCCAATTTGACTTTTTTTTTTTTTTTTTTTTTTTTTTTTGTTAATAATTGTGTGTAGTGTTTTTAGTGTATTTAATTAGTGTAGTGTAGTGTATAGTGTATTTAATTTGTGTAGTGTTTTTTTAAGTATAGTGTATTTAATTATGTAGTGTTTTTATATGGTATTTATTTTACGTTATGTTTTTAATAGTGTATAACAACAAATGTAAACATTAAACAATTAAAACAACAAATGTTTTCAATATTACAACGTCTACTCCATACGAAGATTATTAATGTCATCTATAAGCTCATAGAGTATTCCACTTACCGACATGCGTGATCAACCTGGATTACTTGCCGGTTCGGTGATGCTTCCAACGCCTTTATTTTTGCCTGCAACAAAGTCTTTTCACCAATAGCGTGTTGATCGTTGTATCTTTAGTTTCATGTTTGAGCTGCGTTGAAGAAGAGGCTTCACCAAAGTACTTTTGTTGAAATATTTCCTTCCACATGAAGTATCGACACCCATAGTCTTTAGTCCCAGGTCATTACATGACGAAACAATTATAAGAAATGTATTCTAAACAAACAAGTTATTGATATATTTACGCAAATAAGCAAACGTTTAATTATTTACCTTTGAGAAAGGACGTCGATAATACTTGCACCACAAGTATGGGGTGGTGGGATGTTCTTTCAATTATTAATCCACGTTGACAACGACACAAGTAAGGATTTTGTTGTTGCATCTGGTAAAAGAATTTGTATAATTATTCACAACATAAATTATTAATATGATGGTTCACAAAATTAGAAGCTTGAATACATAAATAACCAATCTTGTTATAGATTAATAGTTGATACATGGTTCACAAAATTACAATATAACTAGAAACTAAGATCAATCACGCCCGATCGTAGTCGCCCAATGATGCCGCCATCCGTCCCACACGAGACTCTAACTCGAAATCGTCTCCTCAATCCGTCAATCTCGCTCGTGATCGCCAACGCGAGACGGTCAGATCAAAAGATGAGGAAGAACCGAGGACGGTGTATAAAAGTGTCCTCATCTGCGGTGGAGATATAGGCGGAGAGGAGGCACATAAGATTGTGAAGAAAGCACATAATCTGGACTCTCAACACGAAGGGTGTGTGGTTGACACAATGAATGTCCTCCATCGAATGTCATCCGATTCTCAGTAACAAAACATGAGGAAGAACCGGAGCAGGAGCGTAAATCAGAACAAAAGATGACGAGTCGTTTGCTATAAATCGATGTCGTCTATACATGTTGTGTCATTTACAATATAAATCGAATCGCGTCTATACATGTTTTGTCATTTACAATATAAATCAATAAGCATGTTTTCTCGTATGTCTAAACATCCTCCGTCGTTGAGCAAACACATGTTCCCATGGCGCTGACCTCGGCATTTCTATAATGTCTCCATTGTGGGTGATTATACGGGAGTGGTGAGTCTTCATCAAGAACCGCAAGAGCGGCGAGCACAATCGTTGTTCCCACACGAAGAATCACAACCGGAGACAATATTTCTTGAATCGGAGAACCTCTCGTGGAAGACACAAAATAGATTGTGAATTGGTTATACATACAATAGGACGGTTAAGAGTCAGAGTAATAACCACTCCCATTTCGCATACTCATCCAATAACGCCGGTGCTTTGCCGTTAAACCAATTCATCGAGTTACGTGTAGATGTAAATAAATTACCCCACACCTGTAAACTTCCTCGTGATTGTCTACCTCTTCCACGGCAAGAGCTCGAATTGGGCCACATTTCTTCCGATGGCCAAGACCTATGGCAATAGCTCGATAGCCACAATTTCCATCACCCTCCACGTTAAAGATCCCCATGATCCAACGTCGGAAAAGAGTGGAATTTCGGTCATACAATATTCGCTAAAGTAACTGGAGCGTATAAGTGGTGTCTTAAGTCGCCTCGCTAGGTCCTTCGTTAGGTCTTTCGTTTAAGTCTTGGACGTTAGAAGGCTCTCCCACATAAGAACCGTGTCTCAGATTCTTTATTTACTACAGGACTTTTTAGGTTTTGTGTAGCTTCTGCGGTGCCTTGTGGGGTTCTTCGTTCAAATCCGGAGATTTGGTTTAGACTTTGATTTGTTATCCTTTGCGCTCGGACGTCCACGATTACTTTCTTTAACGAAGAAAGTTGTTGGGCGACTGATTCGGAGCGTATATACCTCGAGCATGTTTAACATATTTTTTTGACAAACGACGATGCTCGGTATAAACACTTTGGAATTCAGACGTCATCTTGACAAGAAAAATATTCGAGCTCTTGAGCCCTTGAGGCTCTTGAGGATATTCGAGCTCATCGAGCTCTTGAGTATTTCGGACAACAGGCGAGGAACGCTTAGTGTTCTCCAAAATTATCAACAAAATCAAGCGGAATTGGCAATCCAGATTCGAAAAAGGAACTAGTTAAAATTATCGGTATTGACGGGAAGAATAACTTGATAGGCATAAATTTTAAAGTACATACCGTTTGCTTGAAGCCAATACGATTGGTGATAGCATGGTAAACCATACACTAATCAAGATCGATGACCACATGCATGTGGGTCAACATCCGCTTACTTTCTGCAGTATGAGCCTTAAAGCATCCATTGAAACATTATACCGCAATTCGTTAAGCAGTGCTCTTACAAGCATGCGGTTTCTTGATTTTGCTTATATTCAAAGAGGCTCGTATCGCGGTTTCTTGCGTGACTATAATCTTGTCGACCGAACACAACAACGTGTCTAAAATTTGGGTGTGTGGTGCCCAAGTATAACTTCAACAATGCGTGTTGACCCTCAACTCTACATGTTGTTGTTCGGCAAGTGCGATATTGATCGGTAATGTACGATACAAACATGCGGTCGTAATCTCGCATGACCGCGATTCTGAAAATACCGGAAAACATCCGAGAAAACAAAGAATTACGAAAGTGAGAAAACAATCCGAGTAGTTATTTATTAAATAATAATAAAAAGTATTATTAAAGTACAATTCAGTACCCATTTTTGGACCAATAAACCACGTGGTCTTGATAATAATGCTGAACACTTCTTCGATCGGAGTCAGTAATCATCGAATCCCATGTCAATCTAACGGACTCATACTCCTTTAACGTATCGAATCACGTATGCGCAATGCTTTACCACATTTTGATTGATATGCCATCGGCAGAGTAATCTGTTAGCGTTTAGGAATTCTTCTGCAAGAAGCCCCAAGCAACGCTAAGTCTCTGTCGGTGACGATAACCCGCGGGTAGTATTGTTCTTGTATCACCAACTTAATACATTCCAACACCCATTTGAAATTTGGCTTTTTCCTTGTCCAAAAGCTAAACGCCATTGAGAATGTTGTGTTTGTTGGAGTAACCCCAACAACTCAGAAGAATGGCGGTTTAAACATGTTGGTGTTGTATGTGGAGTCCATCGGCATGATTTCGGATATGTTGTCCACAGGGCATATGGCGTCGGGTGAACAAAAATATTTCATCCAAATCATTTGTGTGGTCATTTATCCTAGGGTAATCGTATAACCTTTACGTCGCAAATGTACTAAAAGCGGTTGTATCGAGTCAAATCACCACGATCGTCGCGACGTATCTTTTCTTGTGCATTATACACCGCTTTAATCGTGAGACACGTTATTAGGATCCATCTCTTTTATTGAAGAAAGTATAATTCATTGGTGCTACACTGTTTTGTCATCTGCCTCACAAAAACTAACTCACTTTCTTTTAATCGCATGGCCTGTGAAAAACCATGCAACGAGTCTGGAAAATTATGATTATGCTCCGGACGCTTAACCCTCAATATCCAACCATTAAAACGTTTTATATATTTCGCTAGTAATCTGAATGGGCAATTACATTTGTCGGTACTAGTCTGCCGTTGAAGTTCATCTTCTAAACCTTCACGTGAAGACGTCCCATGTCTAGAACACAAAAATTCGATAGAGTACTTATAGCCCCTATCTGTTTTACTTTTTCCAATAACAATAACAAACCCAATCGATTCAGCAGTAGATCGAACCCAATTAATTAAATCAACTTCAGTACCGAACACCTATACAATATAAAAACACAACAAACTTTTTTAATAAACCTTACTTTTTTTTTTTAACAAAGTTTACTTTTTTTTAAACAAAGTTTACTTTTTTTTTAACAAGTTTACTTTTTTTTTAAACAAAGTTTACTTTTTTTTTTTTTTTTTTTTTACAAACTTAACTTAACTTTAAAAAAAAAAAAAAAAAAAAAAAAATAAAACCGGTTATTAACCTCTCTCTCTCACTCACACACTTACCTCTCTCTCACTCAAATTACTTTCTCTCTCACACAAAACTCTCTCATCTCATATACCGGCGACTTAATATATTCCGCCAATATTCGCCACGCACCACCGGTAATTTTCACCTCTATACCAAGCGATAGATCGGGAAAAGGTGATCATTTTAAGATAGGCCACGCGTGATTTCTCACCGACGCCCCTACATCTAAAGTTTTAGATTCGTGATGGTTCGTTTTTGTGGTATGTTGTTACCGTGGGTTTGTAGATGTTGTTACGGAGGGTTTGTAGATGTTGTTACCGTGTTTTATAAATGTTGATATGTGGGTTTGTAGATGTTGTAGTTGATACCGTGGGTTATTAATTTGGTTAAAGGGTTTGTAGTTGATAAAACTTCGTTTATAATCTTGTTCATAAATTTTTTAAAAAAAAAAATTGTTGATACCGTGGGTTATTAATTTGGTTAAAGGGTTTGTAGTTGATAAAACTTCGTTTATAATCTTGTTCATAATTTTTTATAAAAAAAAATTGTTGATACCGTGGGTTATTAATTTGGTTAAAGGGTTTGTAGTTGATAAAACTTCGTTTATAATCTTGTTCATAATTTTTTTTTAAAAATTGTTGATATTGTGGGTTATTAATTTGATTGGGGTTTGATACGTTAATTTGGATTAAAGGGTTGATTAATTTTTTTTTAAATGTGAGTAGGTAGATTAAATTGTTGATACCGTGGGTTATTAATTTGGATTAAAGGTTGGTTTTTTAAAGTAAATGTTTTTTGAAAATTTTTTATGTATAATAACTTATAAAAAAGTTTCTTTATGTATAATAACTAAAAGTAAAAATTTTTTAAAAAAGTTTTTATGTATAATAAACTTTTTTTAATAAAAGAGTAAAAGTAAAAAATACTTTAAAAGTAAACGTTTTTTTTTTAATAAACGTTTTTTTATGTATAATAACTTATAAAAAAAAGTTTCTTTATGTATAATAACTCTAAAAGTAAACGTTTTTTTAAAAAAGTTTTTTTATGTATAATAAACGTTTTTTTTTAATAAAAGAGTAAAAGTAAAAAATACTTTAAAAGTAAACTTTTTTTTGCTACGTGTATAAGTAAAAACGCGTTTTTCTTTAAAAAACGTGTGTGTGTATATTTGGTGCTACGTGTGTGGTTCTCGAATGGTTTACGCGTTTCTTTTGTTGACCGTGTATACCATGTGTTGAAACCATGTGCGCACATGGTTTTCTCTGACTTAGCCAGTTGATATTCTCTGTCTCTCTGCACTATCTCTATCTCTCCTAGTGGTATTATCTCTCTCTCTCTCTCTAAAAATTGAAGATCTAAAGTTTTTAGATCTACAAACTTTGATCTAATAAGTGTTTACACTTGTTGATACCGTGGGTTATGATCTAAAACTTTTTTAGATCTAAAACTTTTTTAGATCTAAAACTTTTTTAGATGCTTCTAAGTTATCTGATGTTGAAAATATTATGAGGTTTGTAAAAAAAGTTATACTTTTTTGATTTTTTTAAAACATTTTAAGATCTAAAAACTTTGAATATGGTGATTTTCTTAAAAACAATAATGTTTCGTTCTTAAATTTTTTAGATCTAAAACTTTTGTTTCTTTTTTTGCAGGTTTGCATAGGAGGACCCTTTTGTTTTGTTTGTGGGCAAGCCTACGTAGGCACCCCATGAAATCCTTGGCAGGCACCTCATTACTGGATGGTAAAGTGAGTTTAATTCACTTTGCAACTGTAATGTATAAAAAAACTTAGTGTTTTTGTATAAAAAAATTTCATTACTGGATGGTAAAGTGGCCATTCAAGGTCATTTTGCAACTTTAATGAAATAAAAAAGGCAATGATGATTTTTTTTTTTAAAATAAAACTTAAAAAGAGTTTTGGCGAGGCAATACTTAATTTGCAGCCAACATGAACTATAAACTATTAATCTGAGCCTTTGATAAGTTGTTTACCTCTTGTGTGTTAAATGGTGAACTAGACATGGTGGACTGGTATGCTGTTGCTAGTGCAGTTGTTGCTTATTCTTGTTTGTTGTTGTTCTGGACCACTTGTTGCAGTTCTGGACCACTTGTTTGTTGTTCTGGACCACTTGTTGTTGGTTGATTGTTGTTGGTGTTGTTGCTTTCACCAGGGATTATATGGGGTGGTTGTTTGTGTTGTTGGTTGATTGTTGTTTGTGTTGTTGCTTCACCTGGGATTATATTGGGTGCACGCTAGGATTTCATGTGAACTTAGTACATTGCCTTTGAGAATCTTGTGAACTTTTGCGATGCTTGGTAACTTTTGAGAATCTTGTTCAAAACGTGTATAACCTTGTGAAACATGTGAAGTTCATGTGAACTGGTAACTTGTGAGCAGTTTGAGACTTGAGCAGTTTGAGACTTGTGCAGTGTTGTTAGACTTGTGAACTGGTGACTTTGTGCAGTTGTGAACTGTGACTTTGTGCAGTTTGTGACTAAAACTTTTGCGAGGCGATGATGTTTTTTGAGCCTAAAAACTTTAAAAACTTTCCGAGGCGATGATGATAAAAACCGAATGGACGGTAAAGTGAGATCTAATCTCACTTTGCAACCTTCGGGTTTGAGCCTAAAAACTTTCCGAGGCGATGATGATAAAACCGAATGGACGGTAAAGTGAGATCAAATCTCACTTTGCAACCTTCGGTTTGAGCCTAAAACTTTCGGCGATGATGAAAACGAATGGACCGAATGTCGGCAAAGTGGGATAAAATCTCACTTTTGCAACCTTCTGGATCGAGCCTCAAATATTTTTCAACTACGATTTTTGAAAACTTTTAAAGCGAAAAAACTTGTAAACCGTAGAATCAGTAAAACCAAAACAAAAATAAGTTGTAAAACCAACTTGTAGAACTATAAAACCAAAACAAAACTTGTAAAAAAAAACAACACATGTACAAAAGTCATCAAAAAAAAAAAAAAAAAAAAAAAAAAAAAAATAAGTGTTATAAGTGGTAAATAATAAGTTGTAAAAGACTTATGACGGAATCGAGAACCAATCATTACCAATGATTGGCACGAAATCGAGTAGACAACAAAATGCAACCACCCCTACTTGAGGGGCTGCGTATGAAGGATACTATTAGAACCCACAATGAAACAAAATACAAAAAAAAGTCATCCCACCGCAATTAATCAAGAAAATTAAAAGACAAAAAAGACCCAAAAAGTACAAAATATATAATACAAAAAGCCAAAAGTGCCCATACAAAAACTGAATCTCACACTAAAAGACCATGAATAAAAACTGGCTCTAAATTGCCACATGATGCTACCAATTAAACTAAAATCTCCACTTGCTCACTTTGATGAAATAACCTGACACCATTAAATAACTATTATTGTCTCATGATAGGCCTTCTCTTGTGAACCAACAAAACTTCATAGCAACAAACTAAATGGTGAAGGCTGAATATGAACTTTCAAATAACGATATACATATACTTATTTTAATCTGCGTATCGTAATATATTTTTAAATCTTTCTGATGACGTAATATCGACAGTTAGTCTTTAAAATTCTGATAATAGCCGTTTGCGTTGGCTTTCATAGTTAGTCGCTTTTTCACTTTAAACTTAAAGCAGTTCTGATAATAGTCCATGTGGTTTCTTTGATTTCACCGCTAGTCCCAAAATTTCATCTTTTCATACACGTTTTTATACACGTTTTTAAACATGTTTTACACGTTTTTATATACATTTTACGCATTTTATATCGTTTTTACGGTTTTATGCAGTTTTTTGCGTTTTATACACGCTTTTTAAAACGTTTTTATATCGTTTTACACAATTCATGCACGCTTATATACGGGTGTATATCGTTTTCACATCGCTTTTACATGTTTTATACACGTTTACTGCTTTTATGCACATTTTTATACAAGGTTTTACACAATTTTATACACGCTTTACTCGTTTTATGCACTTTTTATACATATTATTAAAAACGTGTGAAAACGATATACAACCGTGATATAAAACGTGCATAGAATTATGTAAAAGCGATATAAAAACGCTTTTAAATAACTTGTATAAAAACGCAGTAAAAACTTACATAAAAGCGTGTATAAAAACGAGTAAAAAAACTTACATAAAACCGTGTATAAAAACGTGTAAAAAAGTGTATAAAAATGCGTAAAAATGTATTAAAAAACGTGTGTAAAAACATGTTTAAAAACGTGTATAAAAACATGTAAAAACGTAGAAAACGATATACACCCGTATATAAAAACGCATGGAATTGTGTAAAACGATATAAAAACGCTTTTAAAAGCGTGTATAAAACGTGTTAAAAACTTACATAAAACCGTGTATAAAGCGTATAAAAATGCGTAAAAATGTATATAAAAAACGTAAAACGTGTATATAAAACGTGTATGAAAAGATGAAAGTTTAAGGACTAACGGTGAAAGTCAAAGCAAACCATGGACCATTACTCGCAACTTTTTAAGTGAAAAAATGTCAAAGGACTAACGTGAAAGCCAACGCAAACGGCAGGGACCATTATTGTAACTTTTAAAGTGCTAATCATCGATATTACGACATGCGTTGGTAAAGATTTAAAAGTAAATTACGTGCGCATATTAAAATAAGTATGTTACGTCGTCGAAGACTTTGGAAAAGTTTGTTGCGTGTATTCAGACTTCACCCCAAACTAAATGCACCCTTATACTCTTATGGTTAACTTTACATTTTCACTCATACGAGGTTATAAATATATAAATACAAATATACAATAATTACAGTGTTATAATCATTTAATAAAGTGTGCAAATCATCTCTTTTTTATAAAATAAGCGTATTTGGTTCATGTTTTTGCATTGGTATCATGAGACAAGTCAGATTCTAAATATTGTTGACCGAAACCTCTCAAAGGTATTACACATTGATTATTATGCTGGCTTGACAATGAACGTTTACTTTTACAAATTGCATGTACGGGTAAGAACATACTTGCTTAGATTTTATTATTATTATCTAAAAAAAAGTTGAGCTGAAATAACTAAAATCTGAGTTTTTCACGTCAGCGTAGCATTTTAAAAAGTTAATGAACAAAGTATGTATTTTGAAAAACATTTAACATAGTATTTAATTCTTTTATTCTTACAAAATAAAAGAAGTCATACGAAAGATGAGTTCTTAGGCTGCATGCAGTAAGGTCGATCGAGGCATCGATCGTGGTGTTTGGGCGATCGATTGCTGTCGACCGTCTTGCTGTGGAGGGACTCGATCGCCACAAAAAAAGAAAAAAAAGAACTTGGTCGTGTGTAAGATCGACATTCACAAACCACTTTTCTTGCTTTTCTTTACTATCCGTTGCAAGTCCAAACAAAAAATTAAACCGTTTGAAAAGTAAAATTTGACCGCTTGGTATAAAAAAAAATACTACCAAACTATCCTATAAATACACAACATATTTACACACTAAACTCACAAATCTCACAATCATCTCTATCAAAAACTCACAATCCTCTATCATCAAAATGTCAAGAAACACCACCAACCAAAAGTTCGAAATCCGCTTGGCACAAAACGCCCGCGATATTTTAACATCGGATTCGAATTTCACGTTAACCTGTCTCACCAAGAATCAATTTCCAACCCCCGCTTTGACTATCAATCCCAACAAGCTCCGAACAACAAACTAACAATCCATTTTTATGAATCGTCCATTTGTTCCACCGCATCAAAACATCCAACAACAACAACAAAGTCACTCCCGTCAAGCAACCAATCTATGTATGGGTCACCGAATGTGTGCCGTCCAACAATGGATTCTTCAACGTCTTCATATTCAAATTATCAAGAATATTCACCGCTAACCGTATCAATCTTGATGGTTTTGATTTCGATGATCAATTATACAACAATCATGTTTTTTTTGTTGGAACCGGTTGGGTTATCCGCTCAAGAGTATCACGGTTCGGCTATGGATCGTATCACGATTCGGTTAACATTGATGACGAAGAAGAGGAAGAATGTCGAGAAGAGACGCCACCGGTCAAACCAAGAAACGAGCTACAAAGGCGGCAGGGTTGTCGAAAAAAGCCAAGAATAATTCGTCTCTTTGGTCAAAGAAGCGAGATCGCCTTGTGCAGCGCTTGGTGTGATGTATCCGAATAATATTATCGGAAACAACCAAAATGCTAAAGGATTTTGGCAGAAAGTCATTCTTACTTTGGTAGGAGGTTGGTGCGTAAATAACGTACAACTCTATCATTACAAAGTGGAAAAATAGGATTCGTCCAGAGTTGGTCAATTTTGTGCCATTTACAACAATGCTTGGAGAATTACTAAGGTGAGAATGACCTCACCGTTTATGACGAGCGCGTGATGAATACCAACCAGTGTGTAATCATCATTTGTTTTGGAGCATTGTTGGAAGATTTTGAGGACCATTTTGTTTGGAAGGATAATGAGATCGGCTTTTTAAGCCAAGATGATGGTCCCAAAAAGCAAGGACTTCAACCGACTCGGATGTGCAAGACTCGGATGCCCCGTCTGCATGGTAGCCCAATTAGTCGTGACACCGCAAAGAAGAATAAAAGAAATCTTCGAGTTTTGAAAGCTATGATTATGGAAGGTGTTGCTGAGAAATGGGACAAGATCAAGTCCAAGGCATTCGGACGTAAGAAGGAGTCGCGCATCTAATACTCTGATTGAAGAAGAAAGAGCTAGAACAACCGCAGAACTGTGTTGGAGATGGAGCAAAAGAGAAAATAAAGGGAAGACAATAAATTGGCACTGAAGAACTAAAACTCAATTTGAGCGACAAAAGAAATATGATCTGATCTCATGTTCTATCGCACGCTAATCGACTAATCTTTGCATGATAGAACGACAAACAATCGCAGAAACTCAAAGAGGCTTTGTCAGCACGCCACAACCTGATTTTTAATAAGTGTTGAATGTTTTAATAAGTTTCAGAATGTTTTAATTTTATTCAATTATTACGTAACGCTTTAATTATTAATGAAATTTTATTTTGTGTTAAAATGTGTTTTTTTTTTTTTTTTTTAAATGAACTTGGTCGCCTTACCCAAAAGACGAATCACCGAAGGTCATTTGGAGAGAAAACCGACGTGGCAGGTGAAAAGTGATTGAATCTTCTACCGGGCAACCTTAACAACCAATCATGCGTAGTATTTACGATCAAATTTAAAATAAAAATAATTCAACTTATGAAAATAAAATATCAGCCATGGTCTTTATTTCCGACGTCCTAGTCATTGCCAACTACCTCTTAGGTGACGACGGTCGACACGATTCCGAACATCATAAGTCGGAGGAATCGCTAACAAGCAAACAAAAACATAATATTCGATTAGGTAAACACGACCTACAATGTTAGCTTGATTAACTTAGTTCTTCATGGCATTTCGGTCCCTTTGAGCAAACCAATACACATGAAGGATATTTTCGTATGAACCTTTGTGACAATTATTGTTTTTAAATTCTTCCTTAGCTTGTTATGATATTACCGTATTGGGTTTCCTTCGTTATACTGCTTGCGAATCAAAATAAACGTATGATACTTGATTTTGTTGAAGTTGGAATCGTCAAAGGAGCACATAGCATTCCTCCATGTGATGGTGTTGGAGTTTGCAATGACTTGGATGAAGATGATGATGACGTGAGGTGCGACAATGGTTTCTTGAAATTCTATCTTTCAAGAGCTTTTTGATTTTATAACAAGAAAAAATAAATAAATAAATATTATGTTAGTTAATATTGTGAATACATAGTATAGTTTGTTGATTATTTTTTAAAAATATCATGAGATCATCTAAAAAACTCACAAAATCTGTCCAAAAGATATGGTTTCTTATTTTTTTAAAAATGTTGCTTTCAACCATATCACAAATTTTCAAGTTACAAAATGTATTACTATTAGATTTATAAATTGTAATAAGGAATTCATCTGCATATTTTGATAATTGATTGAGACACGCCGTCTATGAATTAAATATTTGTACAATATTAAGTTTATTTTTAGTGTGCAAATAATCTATACTACATATAAAATGAAAATGGTCAAATGTTTAAAGTAAAAAGTTAAAAATTAAAAATGTTCAAATGTGAGATAAATGTATAGTGTAATTAATATTCTTATTAAAACACACTAATACTTAAAATTACAATAATTTATTTACATTATACAACAAATTAAAAACATATCTACTAAATTAAATACAACAAATAAAAACACCCCTTGCTAAAAAGTACAATAAACTTTTCACAATGTACAATATAAACAAGCTACAACATAATTCAAAATATAAAATAATTAAACACACTAATTAATGTTACTTTTAAAACACTCTAAAATGAAAAGTACGTTATTATACTGGCATTAATAAAACACACAAACTTCATACAATTAACAAGTTGATAGTCGTATAGTTTTGAAAACTGGATCTCGACCAACTGGTTCAAACGGAACCGTGTCGCTACACGGCTTAATTTAACCAATAAAAGCCATCCGAAACGAATCGAGAGGACCCATTGAAACCGATACAAACTTGGTGAATCGGTATCATCAAATCTATTCTCCGGTTAATCGTCACAGGTCTGCCGCCGTCAACGCAGCACTACCTTTATACTATATATAAAGGAAAAGGAAAAGTGAAAAGTTGAAACAAAAAAATGAAATGTTGAAAAAATATATTTAAAAAAGAAACTATTAATACACATGAAAATCGGGTTGACCCGGGACGCTTCAAGCCCGGCGGGTTGACCCGATTTAATTTGACCCGTTTTCGACCCAACTCGGCTCGAACCGGTTGAATCACCCGGCTCGAACCGGGCTTGAACCGGGTTTCAAAACATTATGTTTAATCCCCAAATCTCAAAACTTTTATTATTTTTCGTTTATATCCCATAACTTTTTTTATTACTAAACGATCTGTCGCTATAAAATTTCGTTGCTATGCACAAGTACTCGTCTAGTTTTTTAAAATGTGCAAATCATTAGCCATTTAAATAAGAGAATTGATTTGCACACTTTATGAATTGATTGGAACACTAAATTTCTGCATTAAATATTTATATCTTGAGTGTTTGCATTAAATATTCTACTTCAACTATTTATATATTTGAGTGCGGAAATAATTTTAAAAGGGTACTACTAAATTCACCAGGATTTTATTTTAGTCAACTAGTCAATATAGGGAATACCACTTTTTAAATATTTTGGGAATAGGGAAAAGCTTTTTCTGTCAAACACTTTTCAAGTCAACTAAATTAATTTACAGGTTCCCATACAATTGAAAATCACAAACACTTCCTTTCAAACACTTTTCTGTCAAACACTTAATATTACGGGTTCCCCATACTATTGAAAATCACAAACTTTATTTCCTAACTTGCTAACTAACTAATTTAATTACAGTTAAAATATGACATAATCATATTATATATAAGTTGTCTAAATTTGATTTTTTACTAACAATCTGTAATATCATTCAACATTACAAGGTAATCCACCAATGTTATATTGTAATATAAGTTATTATCTTTTTTGTTCCTTGAATCTTCACCGGAAATCCATCTTCACCGGAAATCCATCTTCACCGAAATCCGCCTTTCATCTCACCTTTTATGTAATCTCACCTTTCGTAATAGATCCAAACACAAAAAAAAAATCCAACAGTGGACACTTATCACCAAACAATCTCACCTTTCGTTGGACACTTATCACCAAAAAATCCGACAGTGGACACTTATCACCAAAAAAATCCGACAGTGGACACTTATCACCAAACAATCTCGTCTATTGCAAATCCGACAGTGACTCAAACTTCGTTGGGCAGTGACTCACCAAACAATCTCGTCTATTGGTATACCGCCGTCCGCATCTCACCTTCGTTGGCAAGTGACTCAACCGACAAAGGACTCAAACAAACCCTTCGTCCAGATCTCACCTTTTTCTGTAATCGAAACAAACCCTTGGGCAGTGATTATGTTATACGGTGGTATTAATCGAAACAAACCCTTGAAACAAATCCGACAGTGACTCAAAAACCTTTTCTGTAAGGGGGGTTTGTGGTGGAACGGTGGTATTATAGTGGTGGTATACGAAACAAAAATGGGTATATGGTAGATGGGTAGACGTGCGACAGTGGTTACAGGTAATGGGTAGAAGAGAGGATATAAGGTGGAGCAAGAAAATGTGGAGGCTGGGGATAAAATAGAGGATATTAGGGTTTTAAGTAGATGGGTTATTGTTGTGTAGTGGGCTTTTTGGGTTTTTTTATTTATATTTTGCTTAATTTTATTAACATTATTGATTTAATAACTATTTTAGTAATATGATGGTATATTCGATTTTTTTTTTTTTTTTTTTTTTTTTTTTTTTGATGAGCTTATTTAAGTTGATATAAGAAAATGTCTTTTTGATGAAAATATGCATACATCACCATTTTCACTCGTGAGGTATAATTATTTTTTTCATATCATAGACAATAATTTATAAATATATGTTATTATTTTACAAGTGGATATTTTCATTAACAATAACAAATTTAATTTTAGGTGTTCAAAACTCGTGAAGATTTAAAAGTTTGAGGCAAACTAAGGCACGCTCTCTTGGTTACGTCATTGTAACTCAAAATCATACACGAACGAAAGTGGTTTTTCCTATGAAGTCACGCTTATGTGTGATCGTGGTGGTGAATATAAACCGATTGAAACAAGCAAAAATTCTGCTACCAAAAAGATTAATTGTCCATTCCAGTTGGTAGGAAAATATTCAAATATGTATGGTGGTTGGTTGATGAGTGTGATATGTGATAAACATAATCATCTCCCTGCACAACATATGGAGGGGCATCCATATGCGAGGCGATTGACTAAAGAAGAATATCAATTGGTCGAAGATTTGACCAAGAAGAATGTGGAGCCACGTGACATATTGTCAATAATAAAGGCGCAAAATAAGGATAACGTGTCAACACTCAAAGATATATATAATGCACAATCTAAAATTCGCAAGGCCGGAAGAGTTGGAAAAAGTACGATGCAGGTAAAACTATTTTAATGTTTTTTCTCCTATATATTTTGGTTTATATCTTTTCAATAAATAAAAAGAAAAAATAATTATAAAAATTTCAACGCAGGTTCTTATGTCCCTTTTACACTCTAATGGTTATGTTCATGATTTTTCTACAAATGATGTTACGGAATGAGTTGGACGCTCTCTTTTTGTTCACCCCACATCCTTTAATATATGGCGTGCATTCCACACGTGGTGATAATAGATGCTACGATAAGACAAACAAGTATAATATGCCTTTTGTGGAGATAGTTGGAGTAACTTCAACACACAAGACATTTTGCATAGCATTTGCCTTTATAAGTGAAGAAAAGACGAAAAACTATAAGTGGGTGTTAGAGTGCTTAAAGTTGACACTTAACGAGCGCATGCATCCACGTGTTATAATCACGGACGAGAATTGGCTCTCATAAATGCATGCGAAAAGTTTTTCGAATGCTACAGTTACTTTGTAGATGGCACATTAGCCAAAATATTTTGAAGAATTGTAGGCCATCGATCACGAAGAAACGAGATTGGGACTCATTTATTTCGGCATGGAATTCACTAGAAGATTCTCCAACATGTGTGTCGTACTTGGAGAACTACAAACTTCAACTTCAAGACTCAAAGATTATCAACGCATTTTTCTATTTCACATTTAATATTATATTATTTTATATTTTATATTGTTTTCCTACATCACCTTATTATTTTTTAAACATTTCGGTGTTTTAAGTTATGTAACCGAACAATGGTTAAAAATCATAAAGAACGGTTTGTGTCTCGCATGGATGGACGTGTCTTTTAACTTTAACAATCGCACAACAAATGATGTGAAAGCCAACACGCTAAGTTAAAAGATACTTGAAATCTAAAAACACGGCTTAGATCAATTTGTGGGATGTATCAATGAGATCGTGCGGTCTCAAGTTCTGACAATCAACGAAAGCTTTGAAAGAAGTAGAATCTATCGTTATCATCAACATAACATCGGTGTTTCAACTTATTACGGGTTTTGTTTCCAATGAAGCTCTTGATATGATTTTAGGAGAAGCTAGTCGATTGAATGATCCTAAGTTTGAATACTCAATGTGTGGTTGTCAACTTCGTAAGGGTTGTGGGTTACCATGTGCTTGCGTACTTTCAGCGTACTTAATTTCAGGTCACCATATATAACTGCTATTATTTGATTAATTTTTTGAGGTCTTGGTTTTTCAAAAAATATTAAAAACAATTATTATTGTTTTATTGCAGGTGAGTATATCCCCTTGGAGTCAATTGATATCTTTTGGAGGACACTAGATGTTTCATGGTCAAAACCCTTGGAAGATGAAGATATTCAATGTGACGATGACTTACACATTTTAAAGAAAATTTCAACAAGCAAATTCAATGGAGGAAAATGAGTTTTTAAGAAAGCTAGGTTGTATGAGCAATCCAATTGCAACTCTAATTAAAGAACCCGGTTAAAAAAATACCCGGACGACCAAGCTTGAAGAAACAACAAAAAAAAGTTTGTTGATCCAAAAGTTCAAGATCCTAGTAAAAGTAGTCAATCAACCGGGCTTTTCGGGTAGACTTGAATGAGGAAAGACCAAGACACGTTCATGCTCGAACTATGAAACACGTGAGCGTGACGTGTTCCGGACTTAAACCGGAACCTCCGAGACATAGTTCATATGTGAGCCAATCGTCCACGAAACACGTTCGGAAAGATTTTGAATCAACTTCCACATATTTTCCATCCTTATGTTCTGATTTACAAGATGTCATAGGCGATGGAAATTGCGGATTCGATCTATCATTGTCGCTCTCGGTCTCCCTCAAGATCGGTGGCGTCGTATTCGGTCCGATTTGGTGCGGGAGTTAGATTTTAACCAACAAAATACAAGTATATGTTTGGAACGAGAGGTTATAAAACAATTTATGAGACCGTAAAAAGTGGAAAATGGATGGAAATGCCAAACACGGGTTTGGTTATTGCCTCGACATATAAAGAGTTGTTATAAGTCTAGCGGTGGAGGAAATGTTGGAGGCTGCACCACTAGTTTTCCGCTTTGGTCGACGCCACCACAATCGGAACCACACGAGACAATTGTGATTGCTCATGTGAATCGTAACCATTATATTAAAGCGACACTACGCGAAGGTTCACCATTACCGTTAACTCATCCACTTTGGATTACATATAAAAGTGAAAATGCATCAGGATGGGAGGACACATATGTTAGTCGTCAAAATGTGTTTCGCGAATATTATTATCGTATTCCGGAAAATATTGACCTAACAAAGTAATTATGTAACGTTATTTATATTGTATTTTTAATTATTCATTTTCAATAAAATTTGTATTATTTGTTCACTTATAAGTACGTATATGTATATGACATAAGTAAAAAATAATTATATGTATATGTAAAAAAAAATAAAACATGTTGGTGAATTATTTTATAAAAAAGTCGATGATTGGGTCATCATATTGGTGTATTTAGATGACCCCTTTTAAAAATATGTAAATCATTATCTTTTGATTAACCTTCAATAATTGCTTTTCAAGTCAAGCATGTAACATGCGTAATTGTGTACGATAAGTTAAATAATTAGTCATACCCTTTTAACCACATATGCACTTTCATGTCATCACACAAAATTACACATCAACCAAAAAATTAGTAATAGTTACACAAGAATGGAACAAGTGAACACCTATGAAAATTAAATTGTTAGATCTTTACATTTTGAGTAAATAAATCAGAACACTTCCAATTATTTGACTGTTTGTTTCCTTTGTTATATCTTTAGGCAAAATCATACAAATACAACATGTTAAAACCTCCGTTTGAAACTGAGAAAGCTCGGTGTAGCTCTTTATGTGCACGTTATAGGACCTTAATGGTACCTATAACGTCGCTATATTGCACCATGAGGCGATAATAACGCTCACTTTCGTTTTTTTCGATTTTTTTTTTAATTTATTTATTTTGTTTATTTTATTTTTTTCGATTTACTTGTGTTGTATTTGTGTTTGTGCAGTGTGTGTGTATTAATGTGTGTGTGTTTGTGTTTACATGTTAATAACGAAGGAGCAGGAGACGAATATTATTTTACTTTTAATTTTGCAAAAAACAAATTTACAATTTAGGTCTTTGTTTGGAAGTTTTGGTATCTTGATTTCTTTTCTTTATGAATTGTAAGATTTACATGAACTGTAATTTCTTTTCTTTTTTCACGTTTTTGTATTTTGATATTATGTAAATTTATTTTTAGTTTAATGAAATATGTTTATTTAAAAGAGAAAAAAAAAAGAAAAAAAATTGAGACACACGTGTAATTATAACATGTTATAGCTAGGGAGATTGTTTTTCAAGTTTTATTCTATAATGTTAAAACTGACGTGGTGTATGAATAACATGTGCTAAGTTTACCTTCTAAATTTTTACACAAAATAAATTATCTTAGATTGGTGGCTATATTTCATTATCTTTTAACTTAAAGAGAACGATAATTCAAATGTCGAAGCTAGTCATAACATGTTTTAATGATTTTTTTTCTGGATAGTTTAATGTCTACAATTTTTTATTTTATTTTTATGAAATAATGTCTACAGTCAAAAGATGATCTTTTTGTAATAAATGTATATCATTCATTTGTTCAAAATCTCCCAATTGGAGAGAGAAAACGGGGGGAGAGAATGAAAAGGAATGGGAACAGCCACGACGAAGGAATCGCACACAACCTCAAACAACCTTTAACCACCATCAACAAAACAATCATCAACAACAAAATCACCATCACGAAGGGAGGACACAACTTTCTATGTCTCTAACCTTCCTAGTAGCTGTCTGTTGGGCATTCTATGGAAGGAGTTCCGTTTATGTGGTAAGATGACGGACGCTTATCGCCAAGGAGAAAGGATAAGTTTGGGAGATTTTCGCATTCATTAGGTTTGAAGGCATCGAAACACCGATGCAATGATCAAAGCAATCATGAATGTTCGTCTAGGTCGGGAGATGCTCCATGCAAATGTGGCTAGATTCAAAAGGAGGTCTCAAAAGAAAACCATAACCTAAAAGGGTAACACCAATCCATATTGAATTTTGAACATTTAGAGCAGTCGAGAGAATTCATGTGGAAGGAAGAAGGACTTACGAAAGTGTTAAAACTAATCCGTGGAAGATGAACAATCCTCCTCAACTTGGATTAAGAGGCGAGGGGCTGGGTGAAGGCGATGGGTCTCATGAGGCGATTGTTATCCCGAATAAAACTTCTCAATCAACTCTGTTGTGGGCGATGCTCTTTGGTGGGCAATGTGAAGGACATCATTAGGCTATGCAGGATGGATGATTTCTTAAAATCTGAGGAGGTCAAAGATGTCACGATTAGGTACATCTCGGGTATGAAGGTATTACTAACTTTTATCTCCAATGGTTTGGCAGATGAATTTCTTTCCAAGGAAAACATATGGGGTGGATGGTTCTCAGATATGTGTAGATGGAATGGGCAACAACTAACATTTGAAAGAATTGTTTGGCTAAAGATCTCGGGGGTCCCCATTCAATTATGGGACAAGGAGGTTTTCAACCTAATCGGTGCTAGCTTTGGTCAGGTTGTTCATCGATCGGAAGCATGCAACAATGATGGGAACCTTGCTTTTGATACGGTGGCGGTACTTACAAAAGTCAACGGGAGGTTCATAGAGTCGGTGGAACAGGTGGAAAGACGACAAGCCATAAGCGTTTGGGTGGACGAAGCGGATGAACTATGGTGCGGTTTCCTAAAAGCAACTACAAATGGGTGCGAGTCTCCGGTCCATGAGCTAGAAGATGGTGAAATCGTGACAACGGCGTCGGAAAAGGACGAGACGAGGGGTCCGTGAAGTTCGAGGGATTAATGGGGATGATGAAATGGATGTTAATGATGATAGGAATTGAGAGGTCTAAACTCGAACAACAATGTGCCTTTCCATGCATGCATGGGACTTCTTCCCATGTTAATATTAGGCGGTTCTCGAGGCGAAGGTGGGTAGTGCTGCGTGGGGACTCTTCCCAGCCAGGGTCTAGGTGGGCCCAGGGACAAAATGTGGGCCCAGGAATAAACAATCGGTGCAAATGATATATCAAGCGTGGGCCCCATGAACTCACTTCTAATCTTTCTCAATCTTCCATTTGGGCTTAGGATCTGATTCCACTTGGTGGGCCTAGTGCAAGAAAAGCAGGCTAGATCGATAATGGACTCAATGAAAGCATTGGATCTCGATCAACCTCTAATAGACATAGCTTTTCCTTCCCAAACATGTTAACACGGATAGGTCCACCCAAAGAAAACCCCAGTGCTCGTAATTTTGGCGGAGAGAGAAGATCTAGTCGACCTAACTCCGGTGATCGGCTGACTTCCCTTTGTTTTGCCTACTCCACATCAATCGAAAGGTCGACACCTCGAACAACCCGATTGGAGATGAAATCGCATTAGAAGCTCGGCAATCTGTTGAAATCGGGGGCGTAGAGGCATTCAACTCAACAATTGTGTTTCGATCCTACATGATGCACTCGAGAGATGAAGGAGAGCGACTCTTGTGATGAAGATTCTCTCTTTCAATGTCAATGGGATAGGGGATGATAGAAAAATCAAATCGGTGGGGAATTAATTAGGAGTGAAAAAGTTAATTTATTGGCAATCCAAGAAACCAAAATGCAAACGGTTCCTTGATACGGTGAGTAAATTATGGGGTAGCGTATTGTCGAATTTGATTGGGTTAATTGGAGGGAAGATCGGGGGCTTATGTTTTGTTGGGACCTAGTTTTCTCTAAATCCGATTTAATAAGGCATAGGCATTTTATGGTAGTCTCTGGAGTACTTAAACAAAATGGGGATGAGATAAATTTTGGGAATATATCGCTCCACAAAGTGATATGTACGATCAAGAAATATTGCTTACGACTCAAGAATAATTACGAAACCTCCCTTCGTCACAAAAATGAACGGAGATGAAAAGTCTAGCAACTATTGACCGCAATTAATGCATGTACTTATCCTAACCACCCTTTCCTCGGTAAAAGTAAAACATATCTTCAAAATTTTAAAAAGGATTTGAAATCCGGAGGTTAGGGGATAACTTAGGACACGTGTAGGGCCGAGATTTAACATGTGTGAGGGTATTTAAAGTCAAAAATAGTAAAACCCTAACACAATTTTATCTCACGCCCAATCTTTCACCTACCAAATCTCCTTCCGATCAAGCTTTCGAACATACAGGTAAAGTCTTCCTTCGTATCCGCTACTTTTCAAATACTTTTTTATCGATTTAGAGGAATCATGTCTACCAATAAAAAATTTGTAATCAAACAACAAGGTTGCACCTTGACTAGGGAGGAGCTTAAAGCGTTCCTCACTGATTATCCGATTCCCAAAGAGTATAAAATCATGTTACCTGGTAAAAATCAAGGTATTTTCGATGCCCCGTAAAACTATGTAGGCTTATACACCCATGCATTCACCACCTCAACCTTAGGATACCCTTGCACCCTTTGATTTTAGAACCTCCAAGATACTTAAGCACACATATCTAGGTTTAACCACTTGGCCCAGCTAAGCTCACGACATACATTGTTATGTGTAAAGCTTATGGGTTTGAACCATCATTAATCGTGCTTAGAGGTTTCAACTTGTATCCCGGAAGAGATTGGTTGACATCGGGCAAAGAGGGGTGAGTAGGATGTGCCCATTCTCATAGATAGGCCATTTACAAACATCGAAATTGGAAAGGAAAATTCTTTATATCCAAAGTACCATTATTCCTCCAACTTTTCTGCATTGTTAAACCCGAGTTTCAATATGATGAAAAAGGTTCAATGATCCCTCGCCTCTATAACGCTGAGGAGGAACTTTGTATCGATGTTTGGCTCGCCATCCACCGATTGATTGCCAAACATTCCCTGAGCCAATTTTGTTCATGGTTGGTCTTGCTGAAAGCTAGGAGGGATCTCCACTGGTTCCCGAGATTATTTGTGATGGAGAAAGTATGTAAATTTTTAATTAAAATAGGAAATAGCAACTTATCTTTCTAATTTTCATCTGTTTTCTCCTTTTTGCAGAGATGTCGTTCAGGAATTTTGTAGTTGCTGGTGGTGCAAAGGAGGTCAGCTTCATTCAGAAGGATCCCCAGGAGATAAGCTATGGTGTGGGCACTCCTTCAGTGTCGGTGAACAACAATGATGTGGATGCTCAGCCCATCGAACATGTTTCCTCTGCTCCTCATTCGAAGGAACCCATAGATGTTGAAGACCGACTTGGAGAATGTTGCGACCTGATGAACCCGTGTCGGAAGGATAGGCGGCCATCGAGGACCCTCCCAAGCATTGGTGAGAGAGTCCAGGCGGGAAAGGTACCGGTCAAAGGTGCTAAATTGTGCATCAAGAGAAGCTCATCCGCCAACTCCTCATTCTCGAACTACCCGACAAAAGAGCGCCGGTGGTAAGGTCATGGTATTTCCGACCATCAAGGGCCCACATGATGATATCCATGGTAAGGTTTCTTTCTGCATAAAGGATTAGATGCAATAACATATTAACAGTGTTTGCTTATGCCGCAGACTTCCCGATATGAAGGAGCTTTCCTCCCTTAGATTGTCATCCGCCAGGAGCGCGTGACCCACCCACCGGAAGGGAGATGGACAACATGTCCATGGAAAGGCTCTGCGATCTTCATGACAAGAGTTATGTCGATAATGCATGTTGGATAACCACCAATACTAGGACAAGTGGAGTCGCCGCAGTCCGCCACCAAAGCTCGAGAAGAAATGTATGTCATGCTTGCCAGGGAGAAAGCTAGGGACAGAAGTATGTGGACCTGCAGATAAAATGTGAAGAAGCAATGGAGGACTTCGATAAGAACCCCTTGGTGCAAGATCTCAGAGCTGATGTGGAAAAGCTCAAAGGTCAACTAGCAGCAAGCGAAGCTGAATGCAGCAAACTAACTCTCGAAGGCTCAAAGGTCATAGGCTACAAAGAGCGAATATCCGCTCTTACATCCAAATGCGCAAGGCCTCAAGAGAGGGTGGTCGGTGAACCAGAGATCAAGCTCGTGGAAAAGGTTGATGGGTTAAACCTTCGTCAAGATGCTCTGTATGATAGGGTAGATTTGGTGACCAAAGCCATCCCTCACATTGCATGGAACCGTAGCATAGTGATGATGTGGGATTGTGATTGGGAAGCTGGTGAATGCAGCTATATTTCATGGCAAGTGCACCACTTTGGAGGAGATAGCTGCGACAGAGGAACCAGTGAAGCCGGAAAGTTCTGCACTACGTGGCAACTCATGAGAAGGAGTATGATGATGCGAGCAATGCCTTAACCACTTCGTACTTCCTTTCCTTGGGCGTCGAAGGACCCAACACCTCTATTGAGGACCCGCCGCTGAAGCCAAGGAAGGTCCAAACCTCCATCCCTTCAAGAAGACTCCATCTCCCAAGGTTCCATCCCAGTTATGCCGATCCGACCCATTCCAAAGTTTGACGAAGGCTACCATGTGGTAGTAATTTGATCCTGTGGTGGTATGTATCCTGTTTTCAAACAATTTGTCCGTTCTTTCCCGTGCTATATGCCCGATGAAACAATTAACATTTAATGTGTGTGGTATAGGCTCGCCCAAGACAATGGCTTGTTTATTTTGATCGTTAAGGCTACGCTGGGACTAGTTAAACTAGTCAAGAATATCTACATCAAGGCCACTAGGGCCTTTATTTTGCTAAGTGTGATTCTTCTCTTTACGCTTTATTTGCACGTAAAATTTTACAACCTAAGGCGTATGGTAGATGCATAGCCTCATTGTGTGTAATTACTTCACCAAGAATATAGCAATCATATAATTTGATCACGATGTGGGTCATGCACTCCACTCCATCTTAATCCTTTAGGCGAAAAGGCTTAAAATACCTTAAGGCCATATAGGAAAGTTAATGTAAAGTTGAGATGGATGTTATGCATATGAGCAAGACGTGTTGTTAGTCTTTGTACATCCCTTCGACATTGAAACTTATAAAAGCGATTGCGGGCAAATCTTTGTTGTATTGAACGAAACAAGAGATTCGGTGGAAATGCGTTATATCATTGGGTCGGTAGGGAGGATTACATCATTTTAAGAAATGAATACTAGACGCCTACCATTAATGCTTCTTTCCCAAGTGAGAAGAATGCAAATACATTGATTGAAAGCAAATTAAAAATTCCTCGACATTGTAAGTTTTATACGTAGAACTTACGGGCGGTAGTGTCATTCCAAGTTCTATCAATAGCGTCTCCATCTATGGTTTCCACATGTAGGCTCCGCTGCCATGCTTCATTAACAACGAGGGTCCTTCCCATGTAGGTCCTAGTTTACCCCGTACTCGCCTTTACTTGCACCGTTGAGTCGAGGACGATTCCCACGGCTCAAGGTCGAAGGCCGAACCCCGTTGTTGTAGTACCTTTCAATCTTTTGCTTATGGATAGCCTCCGATTGAGGCTATTTCCTCTGCTCTCGAGTAGGTCTAGGTTGCTACGGAGTCTTTCTTTGTTGTCCGCTTCAAAGTTCATGACCCTTCTGCTTCGACACTTACTCCGGGCGGATGATGCCTGTGCCATATGTCAAGCCAAAGCGGTGTTTCCCCATGACTCACTTTGTGCTGCCTCAGAGCCCGTAGTACTTGAGGTAGTTCATCACCCAACCGTAGTGATCGATCCCACCTTCGCTCTATGCCTTGATGATGTCCTCATAGTAATCTTCCACTTGTCCGCTACCTCGAGGATGGTAGAATTAGTGAAATATTATTTTATGTTCGTGCCTCGCAAAATATCGAAATACCCTTTGGCAAATTGCTTCCCATTATCCGAGATGATGGTGTGTACTCCGAACCGCAGACAATGTGTTCCATACAAACTTTTCCATGTGCCTACTCGATGGATGCCAAAGGCTTAGCTTCCACCCATTTCGCGAAGTAGTCGATGGCTACGACTCAAGAACTTTACTCCACCCGGAGCAATTGGTAGGGGCCTCACGATGTCTATCCCCATTGGCCAAAGGCCACGCGGACGCTATCTGCAGGTCATATCTTGTTTTGGTAGCCTCGGCATCCTTGAGTGAAATTGGCGTGCTTCACACTTCGGATGATTTCTCTGCGTCCCCTGCATCAAGGCCAATAATATCCGATCCTCATGATATTAGAATCAATGCAGCGAGGTCCCGCGCGAAGCCCGCAGGATCCTTCGCACTTCTTGATGATGTTGGCGGCTTGCCTAGGTCCCACACACATGAAGCCATAGAGATAAGAATGACCGCAGATAGGTAGTTCCCCATGATTCTGCATCGCGGTGCTTTGATGCGACCTTCGAGCTAATTCGATCCTCCCAGCAGATACCACTTATTAGATACTCTAATCGAGTCATCAAATTTGAGTCTTCCTCCTCAGACACGTCGGACACCTCCTTTCTGGACGATGGACCCATTCGCCAACACTTCACCGTAACCTCCTTAGTTAAGTGAGCAAATGCCATTGATGCCAATTTGCTAAGTGCATCCGCTTTCTTATTTCGTTTCTTCAACATGCTCTATGTTGTAGGATGCAAACCCTTCGAGCATTTCCTTGGCTTTTTCTAGGTATTGCTTGATCACAGTTGTCTTGCTTCGTAGGAACCCTTTATCGATTAGCCACCAGCCATGAGTCAACAAAAATAGCCAAGTCTTCACGCCCATGTCCTTAGCCGCAGGAGGCCTCGCTAGTAAAGCTTCAGACTCGCCTCATTGTTAGTAGCATCGAATTCAAACGGCGTAAGTATACTCCTTCCTTCGTGATCAACAAGCATTAGACCAAGGCTGTAACCGCTCGGAGCTGGAGGCTCCATCGATGTAAAGTTTCCACCTTCGACCGCCTTAACAGTTCTTCTCGGAACCTTTGTGTCCCGCTCGTCTGAGGGTGTTACATGCAAGAAGTCCGCCAATATTTGCCCTTTGACCGGTTTCACCTTTGTATTCAATTTCGTGATCTCCAACTCGATAGCCCACTTAGCTATCCTTCCATTTCTCCACGAAAGTATCTCGCTAATAGGCTTGCAAATGAGTACGGTTATGGGATGAGCTTGGAAGTACTTCAAGGCGCCGCAACATGGACCAAAGCCAAGATTAACTTCTCCAACCGGATAATTTAGCTCACTCTCAGAACCACCTAACAAAGTAGATGGGGATTTGCTTCTTCTCCCTTTCGCCAATAACACAAAGACTGATGCTTTCGAAGGAGGTCGCGATGTACATAAACAACACTTCGCCTTTGATCGGGCGATAAGTGTAGGTAGAATAGCCATGAACTCCTTGAGCTTTTGGAAGGAAGCTTCGTGATCAGATACTAATCGAAACGCCTTTTATCCGTGCATCCTTCGAGTGTCTTGAAAAACCAAGAAGATCTATCCGCACCCTTCGATAAGAATCACCGAGGTCACTAGCTTTTCGTTCACACTTTGCACTTCCTTTAGGGACTTAGGAGGTCGCAAGTCCGTGATGGCCTTAACCTTCAAGGATTGGCCTTAATACCTTGCTTGTGATCGATGTCCCAAAATTGTCCTTCTTCCACCCAAGGAACATTTCGGGATTTAACTTCATGTTGATGGCGGTCGCTCAAGGTTTCCTTTATGTTCGAGAGCATGTCTCATCCGTTTCACTCTTGATAACCATATCGCCTACGATGCTTGAGATTCCTACCTATCCGCCGCTGAAGGCTTTGTCCACTAAACGTTGGTAGTAGCACCGTGATTTTCAAACCGAAGGCATTTTCTTGTAACAATAAATGCCCTTTCTCGTAAAAATGCATTTTTTATTCGTCTCTTCCGCCATCTCAGATTCCGATGGTAACCTTGTAAGGCGTCGAGAAAACATTTTAGTCGAAACCTCGATAAAGATTCCACTTTCCAATCGATTGGTAGGATAAGAATCCTTCCGACGTGCTTTGTTGATATCTCGAAGTCTACACATCCGCCACCTCCGCCATGCTTCTTAACCATCACCGGATTGGCTACCGGTGTTCGATACTTCACCTCCTCGAGTATGCCCGCCGCTTTCTGAGCTCATCCACTTCTTTGCATGTCATGGCTCTTTCAGAGCAAGGCTTCGACGCTTTGCTTGATAGGCTCAATGTGTTTGAACCATATAAGCTTGTGTTCGCATCTTGAAGGGCTTTCCATCTATGGTGAGAGTTCTAGGGACCCCCGTCATGCCTGGAGTAAGTCCATGCCAAGACATCCGCATTAACTGTAGTACCTTTTCCAATTCAAATTTTAAAGGAGGTAGGGAGTTGCTTTCCAATTACCACCGCCCCGATCGTGGTAGAGATCATTTACTACGATGGGCTCTTCAAGATCGTCAAACAGAACATCTTCTGAGGCTCCTCAAAGACCTGTTTGACCTTTTGCCTACTTCCATAGGCTTCTTCATGTTGTATTGGAGAAACCGTTCCAATACCGAAAGGTGTTTAGAATTTGACTGGCGGCATGTATAGTGGAGACAACGATACCCATCTTCAGATTTTGTTCTCCTATCAACAAAGTTATAGGAGATTCAGACTCACGATCGCGAAACCGTGGTTTCGCTCTTTTTAGCCTTCCTCCAATCAGAACCTCAGTAGGACTTCTCCCAAAGGCCACGAGTGTTCCCACGAGAACCCTACCAAGGGTACCTTCTCTACTCTCTTCGACCTTATCAAGGCTCGAGCTTAGAAAACAATGTTCATGATTACTTGCAAAGAGCTACCACGCCTCTAGGTAGGCTCTGTTCACTTCTCCGCTGGACATCAAGACTTTGATGACCACGGATCATTCGAGAGAACTTTGCATGTGATCGGGCGAAAGGTGACATCTCCGCCCGCATAATGCTTCTCTGTTGCTTTCCTTTAAACCGTAATCATCCCCGATACCATGAGGATGGGTGCTTGACAGTGTGGTGTCTTTCCCAACCGCAAGGCCGTAGACCTTTCTTTACCTTTCTTTATGCCCTTCACCAAATGTCCTAATTGGCCGGACTTCACGGCCTCTTCTATCTATTTCTTGATCTCTGCAATTGTTGGTGTCGTTCAGAATCGCTGTGAAATAAATAGCAGATTTGGAGGTATTCCCGCTTCTTCCCTACTTTCCAAACGAGGAGGAGGATCAAAGGCTTTCGCAACCCTCTCAGTAAGTATCTCCTTGGAGATTTGGACAGATTAGCCAAGAGTCCGTGATTGATGTTCTCGTGGTAGGTGTAAACATGTCTCGCTTTGTGCTTGTTCTTTGACCCTTCCCAAGGGCGCTTTTGTTTTCAACCGGAGCCCTACTGGTGATACTTTTAGCTTCGATCAAGGTGTAAGCCTTCTCCACCAAGCCCGTGTAGGTTGCGGGAAGGTCAGGAGAGAATTCCACCAAACTCGAGCCAGAGGGCCATGCACGAAACACGAGATGCTTGGTCTCGCAGCCCATTATCCGTAAGTGTCATCAGATATTCGTAATGAAAGCCCCAGTGCTTCGTTTTCCTTCTGCTTGATGTTGTGCATCGTTAGGTGCGTTTTGTGAACTTTTGTGTTGATCAAATGTGATCTCAATCTTGGCCTTGAGATCATCCAAATTCACAATGCTACTCGGTTTTTTCCTGCTCCACTATATAAAGCGTAATCTCGTAGGGTATATGTAAACATGTGGCATGCAAATGCATGACCCACTTCTGCATTCTGATAGCCCCTTCGAACAAGTGTAAAAAGTTATTCGGGTCCCCCTTCCCATCATAAGTACCAATATGTACGGGCATTTTCAACCCATCGGGCAAAGGGTAGTCTTCTATCCACTTTACGAAGGGTAGTGATCTCAGAGCATGTAGGGACTGTAGGGTTTTCCCGGGAGAGGCATGCTCATCCCAACACAAATTGTTAGTATTGGATGCTCTTTTAGAGAGGCATCACCTAGGGAGAGTAGCGACCAGGTCGCCGAGGATACTTTGGAAGAATTTGAACGGTGAGGCGGTTGAGTCGTTTAGAGCGAAAGTTTCAGAGGGACTTTCTACTCGGTCGGAGGACTTGTCTGCTAGTGACGCGGACCAGATGTGGAAATCTTGGTGTGGCTAGCGGGGCAGCGAGGCCCCAGCCACCCAAGAGGAAATCTTGGTGGTTTACCAAGGAAGTGCAATCCAAAGTTGCAGCGAAACAATCTAGGTTCAGGGAGCTACTTTTGTGTCGAGAGGGCCACCAAGATGACATTTCCGTCGTAGAAGAGAGGTATAAAGTAGCTAAAAGAGAAGCGAAAAAAGCTGTAGCTCAAGCGAAGGAAAAGGCGTATGAAGATTTGTATAAGAAATTGGACTCAAAAGAGGGGGCTAACGATATATTTAGGATTGCTAAAGCTCGAGAGAGAAGAAGGAGGGATTTAGGATACGTTAAATATATCAAAGATGAAGGGGGTCGGACCATTGTGAACGAAGAGGATATTAGGAGAAGATGGGGAGAGTATTTATCCTCTCTATTTGATTGCACAACAATTCAGATGACCGTGCCTTGGCGGTGATCGAAAGGGCATAGTGGGTGATATGCTTGCGCCAAACTTGTAGCCAATATGCAATAAGAAATAATAGACACTTTATGATTACGCCAGGGTTGGACCATGCGAACCACCTCCGTGAGAGAGTAAGTATGTGATATGTGTAAGTAACATGGAGTATGTGAAATACCGTGTTAAGTGAACATACCATTGAAATGATTCATTCAACCTATTTATGATGAGGAAATAAGCTTGGAGTGTGTTAGCTACATCGCCGAGATCATGGGGCGTCCCATGATTTATGGTAACCGCTAGAGTTTCATCCCACTCTCCATCTTGGCGGGAAGCTAAGGAGAGCGGAACGTGAAGAACCTGTCAAGGTTCTCATTTGTATTGGTGCCAAGAGAAGACTCAGAGGCATAGGCCTTCATCAATTCCCAACCGTAACCATGTCATGGTTGAATGATTTACGCCACCAATGACTTATGAAGCAAAGACTTGGGTCTTCAAATGCAATTCGACTTAGGTCGAAGGGGTCCTTCGACCGATCGGAGGTGCGCCATCACTCTTCAACGTGGAAGTTATGTAGGTAGCGGGATGAAGAGCCCAACCAACCACCAAAGTGCTACTATTCGAGGATTAACCAACCGAATTAAGGTCGCTCTTCATGTAAGATGGAAGAAACAAAGTAGTAGGGCCGACCAAACCCAATAAGCTTGGAAGGTTTGGGCGAGGGGGGGTGTGGTCACCCGCTCAACAAGATCTTCTCCTAAGCAAGATGCCAAGAATGAGACTCAAAGAAGTCATCCCTATACAAGAACAAAGGGATGTGCATGCAGTAGTAATTATAGGGGCATCAAGCTTTAGCCACACCATGAAGCTGGGAGAGTTATTGAGAGGAGGCCGGTATGGAGACGCGGGTGTTTGAGAACCAATTTGGTTTTATGCCGTGAAGGTCTACACTGAGGCTATTCACCTTCTTAGAAGTCTCATGGAGAAGTACATAGAAAGACAAAAGGACCGTGATATGGCATTCCTTAACCTTGAAAAGGCGATGATAGTGTTCCACGCGAGTTGATTTGGAGAACGATCGAGCAAGGGTACACCAAGGAGATTCGTATGAATTATTAAGAATATGTATGAGGGGGCTAGGACCCGTGTACAGTCCACCGTGGGGGTCTCAAAGTTTTTCCCTGTGGAGGTCGGGCTCCACCAGGGATCTGCCATTAGTCCCTACCTCTTCGCCTTGATCCTAGATGAGTTATCTCGAGTGATGCAAGAGGGCATCCCGTGGAGCATGATTTTTGCTGACGATATTGAGTTGGTGGCAGAATCAGCGGAAGGGTTAAACCACATACTTGAGCTCTGGAAGGAGTCTCTTGAAAACAACAGACTTCGTGTGAGTAGAGAGAAGTCCGAATACCTTAGATGTGACTTTGGGAGGACCGAGCTAGGCCACCACGAAGATATTCGACAGGTGACCGATCCGCCACCCAAAGAGTCTTTAGATATCCGGGATCGATAATTCACAAATCGTGGGAGGATAGACGAGACGTGTCTCACCGGATCGAGCCGGTTGGGCAAGATGAGAGCTGCCTGGAGTCCTTTGGACATGTGAATGTCCCCTTTAAGCTTAAGGGAAAATTTTGTAAGGTGGCGATTAGACCGGCTATGTTGTACGGGTCTGAGTGTTGGCCCATCACCAAGGCACATTCGAACAGGGTTGAGGTGGCAGAACTGAGAATGCTAAGATGGACCTGTGGCAAAAACTTGTTGGACATGATTCCGAACGGAGTTTTCAGAGCAAAACTTGAGGTCGAGAATATTATTTTGAATATGAGAGAAGAAAGGTTGAGGTGGTTCAGACATGTCACGAGAAGGCCACAAACAACACCAGTTAGAAGAGTCGAAGCGCTCGTAGTAGATGGCGTGAGAAGAAGGGGTAGACCCAAACTCAGGTGGGAAGATAGAATTAAGCTCGACTCAAGGAGCTTTTCTGTCTGAGGACATGATCTCGTATAGGAAGCGCGAGAGATAGAATTAGGATCCGCGGTAGTCCAGCTTGTTGATTAGACCAGAGCTTTGTAGGGTTTTGTGCGCTTTAGGTGTTAGGCTTTGGCGCCTCTTTGTTGCCCCGCCTCATGCGTTTTGGTTTTGGTGCCTTTTTTCCCTCTCCGCCATAGCTTTAGGCCCATGTTGTTTACTTTGTTTCGTGTCGCCCTTATGTTCGCCTGCTTTCTTGCCTTTACGCTGTGGTTTGGTGCCTCCTTTTTTGCTCGCTTTAGTTTTAGCCCCTGCGTTGTTTTGCTTTGCTCTCAGGTCACTTTTTTGCTTGACCTTTGCTTATGTGCCCTTTTACGGGTGCCTTCTTGGGTTTCTTATTTTGTGTCTGCACATCTGTCAGGCTTGTTGCTCGCTTTGCTTGTTTTTGCCTGCTATCTTTTTCCTTCTCTTGCATGTTGTTTACGCCTTTTGCTCTCTCTCATCTCTTTTCTTTTTCTCACCCGCACACCGCATCACGTTGGAAATGTATATATTACAAACATGTGAATGTCCGGATTCAACTCGTGACCACGGGATCGCATTATTAGCATTAGCGAATGAGAATTAAAGTTAATAATTAATGTTTATGTTTACGATTAATTATTAAACATTAAGTCCTGAGTTAACGATCGTTAAGTATTTAACTAAAATGACTAACGAATTTAAATGGAAAAGAGAAGGACTAGAATTGGAAACTTGGAAAAGTTATGGAATGGGCTTTGGGCTTCCATCACGGCCGCCATGGGGGTCTCTCCAAAGCCTAATTCACAAACTTGTTCCCTAAGTTTACCTACTAGTATATAAGGAGGGTAGGTTCTGAGGGTTTCACACACTTGCATTGAATTAACCCTAGATCTCTCCTCTCTCTCTAGTCCATAATTCGCCGAACACCCCAAAGTAAGTGGAGTTTGGTTTCGCTTTTCTTAAACGAGGACTTGTGTTAGATCTAGCAATCGCTGATTCGCTTGGTTAATTCGCAGGTACAAGAACGTGGTTGTAAGACATTATTCTTACACCAATAAGTACTTCTTTGGTTTGCTTTGCTCGAGGGTGGTTTTGCTTTGCTCGAGGGATTTGATATTCGCAAGAGGTACGCTACGCATACTTTCGCTAATTAATTTATTTGTTATGATCTTAAGTCTTCCACCGTGCACTTTGATGTCTTTATGTTTTATTATATTTTATATATCATAAACCAAACAAGGGCATCACGAGCCTTGTATAACAAGTAATTAATTATCAAACACATAATTAAAATAAACATGAATGTGTTATTATTTGTATGCTTAGATCTAGGGTTTGCAAACCTAAACCCTAATTTCGGTGGGGGCTTTGGTGCCTAATTAGGGTTTTGTAAACTATTGTTTTAATTGGATTAGAAACCTAAGATGCATGCAACTTATGTGATATGCGTAACTCGCTTAATTGCATTAATTGTTAAGTGTAATTTATATCCATGATAATTATCTCGCATGTTTTATCATGGATCTGCTTTATTGTATGTCTTTCATGTTTTAAGTGATATACATTAAATAATGATAGATCTTAAATTGGGAAGACCTCAATAATTATTATTTAATCAATTATGTGCTATGTGGTATATATTTAGTTTTGACTTACGCAATCGATGAATCGATGCATGTGGTTCACCTTGTACATAGATGAAAACGGGTGAAGTCTTAATTAAATATATGCATATTGATGCTATAAAATTGGTTATTAATAAGATTTATCAAAACCGTTTGCATGTGGCTATTTGATATGCATGACTTTTATTTGTTATGTATTCATTGTTTATTTGTTTATTTTTATAAATACTTGCTTGTTTGTGTTTTGTAACAAGGGTATTTTTAAAAGAAAATAAACCGACCTAAACAATGGTGAAACATGTATTTTTAAGAATAGTAATCATAATCGCTTAATTGATTGATGACTTTGGTACAAATGACCAACTACCACCCATGAGAATGAACTAATAAAAAGGGTTTAAAGAAGTGCGCACATACACCGAATGGATGTCTAAGGTTGCGCTTAGCACGCACTCGGTCCTCCGCCTGAAGTTCGAGTGGAGCTACTTAGTAAGTCATTAAATGTGCAAGCTCATCTTAAGTGGCTTAATTCGTGTTGATTCCATGCGCCACTTAGGTGGTAATTATCCCAAACACTAAGTGTTTACACTTATGCAAAAGTACGGTATAATGGATGATAATTAACACTAATTCCTTGATTGGTGATCCCAATACCTCAATTAAAGTTTGATGATGAAAAGCTTATACATTAAAACAAGATATAAATGTTTTAATAAAACTATGCTACAAAGATGAATGCATGACATCTTTGTACATATTTGATTTTACATCAAAACTATTACCCTTTAATTTAAGTTATATGCCATCCAATGAAACGGAAACACCTAAGATTACTTTCTATTTCGTGAGAACGTGATTTAGATCTTAATCAAAGGGTAAATGTCCACGGTCGTGAGAACGGGCATGGACGATTTTGCGCTTTCTTAAGTTGGACAACTTAATTGAGTTAGGCGGAGAATCGGCAACTCAAGGCATAAGATGGGATAAAACATGTTTACATGGCGCATTGATATTGGCTATATGTAAATCCCATAAATCTAGGAATTGCAATTGAAATTGGCAATTGAGCAAATGCTCACCATTCTCAGATAAGGTTCATCACTAATGGATCAACGATGTGATGAGATTATGACACTGGATCCTAGTTTTCAATAAATATTAATTGGTTATATGAATATGAACCTTGGGTATTTAATTGTTTATTGAAAAGGAAAATTATCAAAATACTAATGATGGTTTTTGAACTTTTCCGTAGATGGCTCAACTGATAACACTATGAGCTTCTTGAAAGCCGCTTTCAAAGATATGATTGGAAGCGGACAAGTCGACCGGCCCCATTTCAATGATCGGCATCGCTCACTTAGGATCATCCTTCGTGCTGCCAAAGGGTTGAAATTTTGACTACACCTCGCTCGAAGCCTCCCAACACGGCAACCCGCTTTGAATTAGAGGCATATCGTGTTGAATATGAGTAGCATAATGATGTGGCGTGTCTAATGCTTTCAGGATGTCTCGCTCAATTGCAAAAACAATTTGAGCACTATCCGCCTATGAGCATGCTAGATGAACTCAAACGATGTTTGAGAAGCCACCGGCACCGAATCAGATGAACCAATTGAAAAGGTTCACACCGCAGTGTGAGGTTGGCAACTCGTTTCTCCACCACGCCCCGGATGAAACATCACTTGACCAATTGAAGAAGCTCTACTGTGGTTACTCGAACGATGTGTGTTTGACTCATCAATCATTCCCTAATCGTGAACGATTTGGTGATTTTGTCCGCAATTTTAACATGCATCAGCACGGGAAGACAGGCGGAATGAGTTACATGCAATGCTTGTAGACTACGAAGAGATTGCCAAAGAAGGCTCCTACACTGCTTTGTGCTCGCTATACGGGGTGGTAGGGTGAATAAGTTTGCCGCAAGCGAGATAAGAAAGGAAAGGAAAAGGAAAGGGAAACAAGTTGTCATCCCACCGCCCCTAAGAAGAACCCTGAAAGAAAAGGAGAATCCTAAGTATGATTTGTCATACCACCGCAAACTCACTGTGTCACCGGAAGCGGGCTGCCCGCTTTATCCGAATGAGTGCCTTCGTAATAAAAATAAGATGGTGCCTAGCTCATCGTGTATTTTTATGTTTGAATTATTTTTTTCCTCATAGTTAAATTCTCGGATATATGATATGGATGTGGTACTCACATCCGTAATACATCGCAGGACTGTAGGGCCAAGAAGTCGAATTGTGAGAGAGATACTTGTATGTTGGAAATGGAAAGCGCAAATTGTCGAAGCCATAGGGACTTTTGATTTAGTGTTGCCTTCGCTTAATTTTAGAACTAAATAATTGTCATTATGCACCTCCATTGTTAGGGGTGTCATTTCGCTTTGTTAAAAGATATTGGTTTTGTGCACACTTTACCGCTTATGGAATTTCGCTTTAAATAATGTTTTTACTTTAATGCAATTCCTATGCTTGGTGTGTTTGAAATTGATATGGATGGTTGTATATCCAATGAAAATAATTCGTTGATAAGATTAGCAATAAGAAGAGCAAGTTGAACTGTGACTCTTCTTATCTTGGCATTGTCGCCTTGCTTCATATTGGCAAGAAACGCATGGAAAAGCCGCAACATCGATGGGCTTTACAAACGGTCAATGATGAATCATTTGACAAATGCGAGTCTTGCATTCTTTGGAAGATGACAAGGAAACCTTTTCACCACAAGTGGAAAGGGCTTCGATCTACTTGGATTGATACACACCGATGTGTGGTCCACTTAGACATGTGTCAAAACGTGGTCTTTGTACTTTAACCTTTACGGATGATTTCGGTCGTTATGGTTATGTTTATTTACTTAAACATAAACATGAAGTCTTTGAAACATTTAAGGTTTTCAAAGTGAAGTAGAATTACAACTTGAAAGAAGATTAAAGCTCTTCGATCCGATAGAGGTGGTGAGTATATAAGTCAAGAGTTCAAAGATTACTTAGAGTGTGGAATTATCCAAACCTCACATCTCCTTATACTCCACAAAGAAATGATGTATCCGAAAGGAGAAATCGCACTTTACTTGACATGGTACGATCAATGTTTGAACCACGACTCTACCTTTACTTTTGGGATTATGCCTTGAAACCGCTATTCGCATTTTGAATATGGTTCCAACTAAGAAGGTTGTTAAACTCCATATGAAATATGGACCGAAAAGCTCCCAACTTTTCTTACTTAAAGGTCTGGGATGTGAAGCGCTTGTTAAACGTGACACACCGATAAGCTCCAAGCCGATCTCGTTAAGTGTATCTTTGTAGGATACCCTAAGGAAACTATGGGTTACTACTTTTACTACCCAAATTGAGAACAAAGTCTTTGTTAGGTATGGAGATTTCCTTGAAAGGAATCATATCTCAAGAACTCAAAGGAGAGTATTTGATCCGGAATATGATCAAAGATACAACACCTTCTCGAAACCACTAGCCAACTTCAAGAAGAACCCGAAAGCTTAGGTGCCCTCCCGTTGTTCCCATTCAGAGGTCCGAAAGGACTATACGCACCGACCGCCTATGTCTTAATGTAGAGGTGGAGGAAAATATGGTTGGGATCTTAATGAACCGCTTAACTATAAGTCGCCATGGCCGATCCCTAAAAGGATAAATGGCGATTGCTATGAATGGGAAATGCAATCCATGAAAGATAATGATGTCTCGATTGAAGTTGACCTTCCTCCCAAGGCTAAGGTCGCTGGGAGTAAGTGGATCTTCAAAAGAAAACCGATACGGATGGCAATGTACACACCACAAGGCTCGCTCATGCTAAAGGTTTTACTCAAACCTATGGCATCGACTACGAGGAGACATTCTCCTCGTAGCGGGACATAAGAGTTATTAGGATTCTCATAGCTATAGCCGCACACTATGACTATGAGATTTGGCAAATGGATGTCAAAACGCTTCGAATGGCCGCCTGTAGATGAAGACATCTATATGGCGCAATTTGAAGTGGTTTAGAATCCATTATTTCCTACCGTATGTAAGCTTAAGAGGTCCATTTATGGACTAAAGCAAGCATCAAGGCAATGGAATAAAAGATTCGATGGAGAAATCAAAAGTTTTGGATTTACTCAGAATCTTGATGAGCCATGTATATCACAAAGCCAGCGGAGTCATGTTACTTTCCTTGTTCCGTATGTCGATGACATATTAATCATGGGAAATCATATACCAAGTCCGAATGAGGTGAAAGCCTATCTTGGTAAATGTTTTCGATGAAGGACTTAGGGAAGCAAGATATATACTGGAATCAAGATCTCACCGATAGATCAAGGCGCTAATCGGTTTAAGCCAAAGTGCTTACATTGACAAAATATTGAAGAGATTCAATATGAAAATACCAAGAAGGATTTTTGCCAATGCAGAATCATAGTTCGAGCGTACAAGGTTGTGCTTCAACACCGTGAGGTGGCGCAGATGAAGAAAGTTCCTTATGCTTCTATCGAGGATCTATCATGTACGCGGTACGATGCACAAGGCCCGATGTGGCGCTTTGCTCAAAACTCGACTACCAGATCACCGTAATCCGGGTGAAATTAATCGATCGTCATAAGCATATTCTCGGCACTTAGGGCTACAAGAGATATGTTCATAGTGTATGGAGGAAATCCGCAGGTAATTGTCTTTACAAGTTATCGCGATGCATCCCGAAGTGTGACAAAGATGATACTAAGTCTCAAACGGTTACATTTTTGTCATCAATGGAGGTGCCGTGATTGAAGAGTAAGAAATGCATAACACTATGCGATGTCTCCATGAAAGTGAGTACATAGCGGCCTCGAGTCGCCATGGAAGCTCGTTTGATAAGGAAATTTGTTTCGGGCTCGGTGTTACGCCGTCGATTGAAAATCCTATTAAAGTATATTGTGACACCAAATTGAATTACTTTTGCCCATGAACCGAGTCACGAAGGGCACCGACACTATCCTAGACAATATCACTATGTTCGAGAGCAAGTCGAGATAGTGAAATTGAGTTGTCAAAGTTCACATGATGATAACCTAGCGAGATCCGTTAACTAAGGCCTCGCTTGTGAAAACTTAATCATTTGTCCGATAAGTTTGGACTTCGCTTAGCTAGTAGTTTCATGCCCATCCGTGACTAAGTATTTTAGATAAAAGGATGTTGTAAACATTATTATTGAAATGAAATAAAGTATTTTTGTTATGTTTATTATTCATTTATTATGATGTTGTCCTATATTCAGCATGTTTAAATCCTTGAATAACTTAAGTTATTCTAAATAGTCCGTTGTCAATCAATAACATGGGAATGATATTGAATTAAGACAACCGAGTATTAGTTAGAATATAATCGAAAGTATATTGATGCTTAGCATGACTAATTTCGTATGATATTCAATGAATCAATATAGGACTTATCCCACTCACACGATGATACTTTATGGATCTTTGTCATTAAGTATATCATGGATATTTATCCTCCGACTTGAGATATAAGAGATATGTCATGGATGTAGTGCATTTTGTGAAGCAATCTAACGCTACACGAATCGGTAGTTATAAGGGTTGTTTTCGTAAGTGTTGCGAAATTTATGAATCTCGCTTGTAGTCAAAATGGGATTTGTTTCTTCAAATTCATTTTGAAGTATAATACCATCGGGCCCCTCGAGGATTGTTAAGATGTTTGTATGGCCATACCCAAGGTCTTCGCTTAGAAGAATTGGTAATCTTAATAAATCATAAAGCGAGAAATGTAATAGTTAATTAAGAAATGAGTAAGATCCATATTCTTATTAACATGGTATTAGAAACAAAGGATGAATATGATGATGAATCATCAAACTTGGTTTTCTCCGAAACCATACACGAGTTGTACCGGGCATTGGCGTGTTGCTAGACGCTAACCAATGTCATTTCACGCTTTGTAAACATATCCGCCGGGAGCCGTTGAAATGTATATATTTACAAACATGTGAATGTCCGGATTCGAACTCGTGACCACGGGATTGCACACATTAGCGAATGAGAATTAAAGTTAATAATTAATGTTTATGTTTACGATTAATTATTACACATTAAGTCCGTTAACGATCGTTAAGTATTTAACGGAAAATGACTAACGACCGTTAAATGGAAAAGAAGGACTAGAATTGAAACTTGGAAAAGTTATGGAATGGGCTTGGGCTTCCATCATGGCCGGCCATAGGGGTCTCTCAAAGCCTAATTCACAAACTTGTTTCCTAAGTTTACCTACTAGTATATAAGGAGGGTAGTTTGTAGGTTTCACACACTGCGCATCAATTAACCCAGATCTCCTCTCTCTCTCTAGTCCATAATTCGCCGAACACCCCAAAGTAAGTGGAGTTTGGTTTCGCTTTTCTTAAACGAGGACTTGTGTTAGATCTAGCAATCGCTGATTCGCTTGGTTAATTCGCAAGTACAAGAACGTGGTTGTAAGACATTATTCTTACACCAATAAGTACTTTTTGGTTTGCTTTGCTCGAGGGTGGTTTTGCTTTGCTCGAGGGATTTGATATTCGCAAGAGGTACGCTACGCATACTTTCGCTAATTAATTTATTTGTTATGATCTTAAGTCTCACCATGTGTACTCTTGATGTCTTTATGTTTTATTATATTTTATATATCATAAACCAAACACTGGCTCGAGGTCTCGTTGGCGCCTCCCTACTCCCGAGTCTAACTCGGGATAGGGTATGATCCGCTCTCCATTTTACCTCCCCATACCGCCCGACGGGATTGGGTTTGTTGTTGTTGTTGTTGGTAAACATTTGTTGATCTCAACTTATAATATGTAATGTTATTAACATACTAGACAGTTTAAAACATTTGTTGTATTAGATGATGTATCATTATTCACAGCCGTCCTTGTTGATGTTTTTATCCATCCTTACTGCACTATTTGCTTAGCAAGATTTTCTTTTCAAGTTGCCTAAAAGGTTGATGATTGGTCTTACCACTTTGTCCATCTCGACAACAACCGTGATCATAGCTTTTGCTGCAACATTGTTTCTTGTGTTTGGACACGAGAAGTGGTGGACGCTTATTCCAATAGGTGCATTGACATGCCTGCTAATTACTTCTTTTGTGACCTTGCAGTTTCCTCTTATCGCAGACTTGATTATTGCCACATATGGTCGTAGTATTTTTGTTAAAGAAGAACCTGATAAGATCTCTATTGAATCCATTTTATCTGTAATGGTCATCTCTCCAAGGATACTACTTGATGTTGTAAAATTTATATATTGTTAAGCATCATTTCCATCACTATTTGGTTTCTTACATGTAAATATGGTACCTTCAAAGTATTCGTTTATACCCTTGAGATAATCCAAATTAGTTCAGATCGAGCTTGATCACTAAAAACCAAAGATGGATGCTATACTTGCATTACAGAATAAGATATTGTGTTAATTGTTTCCTTCATCATTTTAACTGATCAATGTCATTCTTTGAGTTCAATAAGAAGCAATCTCATATATAAAGTACACTAGTATTTGTCTTTGTTGTTTAATCAAAATAGTCGCATTATGGACTTAGACTTGTGTGACCGAAGGCTACTCGACCAGGCACATCGCTTACTTCAGGTAAGCTGCATTTGTACTTTACTAATATTGCACGACTGACATAACCCGCGGCGACAGAGACACGCCGACAGAGCAGAAATCAAATTATAGGATATGCGTCAAATTTTAAAGATGGCAGATGGCATGTGTTGCCTTATGTGTCCGGACGGCACGCGCCGAACAGGACGATATACGTGTGTCCGAAGGATTGAATCTGAAGGAACACGTGTAACCAATGCCAAAGTATAAAGGGTTCCCTTTTTACCCAAGATGTCTCTTTTAACTACTCGACTATAATGTAAACCACGCTTGCGCCGCCGGTCCCGGATTTCCTGGGATTGTATTCCCCACGTGATTTGACACCTATCATGTAGACTAGGCATAGGCCGACATGTTCTTTCCCAAGACAAGACAAGTAACGAGGTTGAGGTAGTATAAATACCCTTTATGACATTTTCAACTAACACACACATTTATTCTCATATTTATTGTTGTACCCTCCGGCCAATCACAAATACTATTCTCATGTTGGAGCCTGGTCTTGAAGTCATTCCAAAAGCGAGGCTAACACGTATAAAAACTACACAACGTATGATTTTTGAAACATATGCACATACATACCATCTACTTTAATTAGGTATGCTCGCCTTCACACTTCGTTCGTATCTTTTTGTATTTTATAATAAAAAAGTTGATAATGGTGCCCATAAGCCTTATAACACTATTTTCGCCATCACGTCAGCGGCACATAAAAAAGTTGATAATTGTTAGAGCAAAGGGTACCATAACACCAAATAACACCATTTTCGCCATCACGTCAGCGACACATCATTTCAACACCAAATAACATAACACTAAAAAATCACATGTTACCATAACATCAAATAACACCATCTTTTGGGACCCACCCTTTTAAAAAAAATACAAATTAACACCTTAACTAATATTTTAATCATTATATAAACCCTTCACTAATGTTTCATTCATAAACATTAAATAAACATTACATAAAATACAATATGAAATACGATACGAAGTACGGAATACGATACGCTACGATACGATACGAAATACGATACGAAATACGATAAAAAAAAAACGCGATATGAAATACATAAACATATCATAATCTGAATGCTCCCGCATGTAGAATCATACTCAGGAGACTCCACATACCCAAATTCCTCAATGTACGCCGCCCGTTCTGCTTCTCCTTTCTTGAGTTTCTCCTCCCGCTCTTGTTGAATCCTTGCTTGCTTTGCTTCAACTTCTCTTAAAGCCTCTTTGCCACACATAATTTCATAATGCTGTTTTGTAGTTAAGCCAAAAGGATTATCTGCCTCGTCTTCATAACCCGTGAACTGATGATGTTGTTGCTCAAAAAATCCATGTGCATCAGCAGAAGTTGATGCACTTAACCCAAGTTGATTCATCTGTTGTGAAACCGAACCAACAATATTGTTATCTTTCTATAGATATGCACTTCTGTATATTTTTAACGATTTTTTTTAAAAAAATTTCGGCCTAAAAAATCATATGTGAGTTGTGAAAATCACATGTGATTCGATTTTTACAAATCACATATGATTTTTTGCAAATCATATGTGATTTGTAAAAATCATATATGATTTGAAAAAATTCATATATGATTTAATTTTTACAAATCACATGCGATTGTTGAAAATCATATGATTTTAGAAATTATATGTGACTTTTCCTACGAAATTTTGAAAAAAGAATTGTTGAAAATATGTAGGAGCAAGATATCTATGTAAGATAATTTAATTTCGTCCGTAATCACAGTATTTTTTTTGTAGTTTGAAGATTTACTGTTTATAAAATATGTTATTTTAAAAAATGTGAAAAATAATTTTTTTATTAATTTTAATAAAAAATGAATGGTTAAGATTGATTTATTGGATTTATGGTAAGTATGAGATATATATTTATCTCAACTCATGTTAACAATCACTAAATGTGTAACAATATGAAAAAAAATTTGAATTTTCAAAATGTCAATTTTCTTAACTTTAAACATAGATATTAGATATGATTAGTGAAACTTTTTCAATTTAATTTTTTCTAAGCTTTATTATTTTTACTTTAATTGTTTAGTTTTTGTAATTTTAGATTTGTTTAGGACACATAGCTACTTCAGAATAAATCACGTAGCAGCACAATCAAATACCATAAATCTGATTTAACTCATAATTGTTCAAATCTACGATACTTTATAATATAAAAACAGTGAGTCAAAATCAAATGAGAAAGAATAATTATAATGAAACGGATGAGAAGTAAGCACAATTATACATTTCATGCACTTATCTATATCTATACTACATAAAACGAAAAAATAATCAAAGTGGAAAAGTGGAAAAGTGAAAAGTTTAATTATTCGAACGAGAGAAATATATTTGTAATTAATACCTTATTAAAATACCCCATTACTTAAAAGACAATAATTTATTCACATTCTACAACCAATTAAAAGATATCTACCAAATTAAAACAACCAATTTAAAACACCCCTTATTAAAAAGACGATGAAATTTTCACAATGTACAATTTAAACAAGTTTACAACATAATTCTAAATATAAAATAATTAAACACACTAATTAATGTTATTTTTAAACACCCTAAAATCAAAAGTACATGTTATTATGCACATTATACAAATTAATAAAACACACAAAGCTCATACAACCTAACAAGTTGATGGTACATATAGTTTTAAAATCGGACCAGACTAACGGTTCAACCGGAAACCGGTGTCGCATCTGCCGGCTAACCAACCAACAACGCATCCGAACGAATCTAGAGACCGTTAAACCGATACAACCTATGAATCGTGTCTCATCGAGATCTATTTCTCCTATTAATCGTCACAGGTAGACGCCACAAGAACGCTGCAGATATAAAGGAAAACCAAAAAGTAAAAGTAAAATTTGAAACTATTAACACATATCGAAAACGGTTGACCAACACGCTCAAACCCGGGTTGACCTGCTTAATTTGACCCGCTTTGACCCAACCTCGTCATATTGACTCGCTTAAATCGACCCGCTTTTTCGACGGAACGGTTCAACCGGTTGAATCACCCGGTCGAACCGGGTTTCAAAACGCTATGTTTAATCCCCAAATCTTCAAACTTTTATTATTTTTCGCTTAGAACCCATAAACTTTTTTAACACAAAACGATATCTCGCTATATAAATATATTATCTATAAGTTTTTCTTCAAAACGATTATAATGTTTTACAATTATGAGAAAATATGTGCCCATTAGTGCACATTTAACTTTTCAATGCGCTTAAATACGCTTCGTTTCAAAAAAGATGGGCTAAATGCGCCCAAATCTTTTACAAGATAGCCAAAATTAGCCAATTTTATTTTATTTTGGCTAATCATATTCACGCTTAATTTTGGTCACCATTAATCTCATCCTTGTTAGTTTTACGCGACAAAGAACGCAAGGTTGTTAGCTTTTATCCCATAACCGATGTAATGTTTACTTTCATTTTCATTAAATGATTTTATATGCTATTTGATAGATGTTAAGAACTTTGTCTTGACTTTAATTATCGATAAGACAACCGTTGTAATTGCATTTTCATCTGTTCACGTTATATATTAAACGCTACACAAAACACTCACCACAATATCACAAATCATTAATTATCCGACGCTAGAAGCACCGCCATTGGTACGAACACGCCTAGTAAAAATAAATACATATTTATTCAAATTTTTCTTCCTCATTTAAAATGTGTAACTAAAATTACCTCCAATTCTACGCACTTTAATTATTTTTCTTGAATCACTTCTCTAAAAACAATAAATACACAAGTATCTATACTACATTAAAAAGAAAAATGGTCAACATGGTCAATATTGGAAAAGTGAAAAGTGGAAAAAGTGGAATAATGGAAATGGTTGAATTGTGGATTAACGCAACTAGTATGGAGTAATATGGAATAATATGGAAGGTTTTTGCATGGAAAGTAGTTTTGCGTGTAACTTTGCATGGTAAGTAGTTTTGCATGGAAAGTTTTTTGATGCATTCGTATTAACGCCAGCGTTATTCCATTATTTCGGTTTCATTCATTACTTTGGCAATCTTCGTAAGTATTAAACTTTATTTCAATGTATTTTCAATTTTCAAATTTGCACCATTCATTATTCCATCATGGAAAAATAATTTAAAAATTGCTTACCATGCCTATATAAACAACCCACAACACAAGTTTTATTTCACAATAAGAAGGAAAGGAAAAATAAATAATGGATATGCAAAATCAAACTAAAGAGAACACACCTCGCATACTTTAAATTTTCATACGATTAATAAAGTTCGTGCCAAACAATTCCAAATGCGGGTGTCTATTTGCTGATTCCGCTTTCTCTCATGGCCATCTTTACGTAAAGATTGTCAGAGGATATCTCGTAGAACAACAAAGCGATTGGTTAAACCACCAAAGAGTTCCTAAGAACTGTGAATCTATACCTCAAATGTCGTATCGTTGTTTTACGACGAGTAACGTGTGTTGTTAGTTAATATTTCATAATTGATGTAATGTTGTATTTTAAGTTTCATTAAATATTTTATATATCGTCGATACACGCGTTAATTTTCTTTGAGTTGAATTATCACACGTTACAAACCGTTTGAATTACATTTGATCTTTCACGCTCTATTTCAACGCTATACGAAACACTTACCCCAATATCGCATATCGTTAATCGTGTCTGCCGCTAAACCGACAAGCCGCCAGCATGCGACTCGCCTGGGCTTTTATAGAATGTACTTTTGTTTTCTCAAAGTACAAAGGGACTCCAAAAAAGATGAATCTCAATCTTTTTTTATCTATTTTTATTTTTTATAATTCTAAAATTTAACAAATTTCCAAATTTGACACACAACTTTACAAACTTTATAAACCAAGCCCAACTTCTCTAAGATAACACCCATCCCCAAAACGTCGTTAAAACCCTAAAAAATCGTTTCAATTTCATTCCCCAATATTTGACCTAATTCCATAACACCCCCTTCAATTCCTTCAACCCCTAAAAAAACCCTAATTCTTGATTCTTTCAAACCAATTCAATTGAAAACTCAGTAAGTTACTCACTTTCTTGAATCTTTTATTTAATTTATGTAGTTTTTAGGGTTTTTGTGACATGGTTTTGCTTAATTTTTTTGTTTATGTGTGTTTAATGCTTGAAGTTTGTATCTTGATGTGTAATTGGTTGATTTTAGGGTTCAAGATTGATGTGGGTATGCTTAATTTGATGCTTTATAGCTTAAAGTTTGGTTCTTGATGTGAATTTGAGTGATTTTAGGGTTTATGAATCAAGATTGAGGTGGGTTTTGTTTATTTTTGGGGGAAAGTTGAAAAAGATATGATTTTGAATAATGCTGGTTTGGTTTTAGAATTGATGTAAAGGAACAAGAGTGTGGCTGTGTTTTGGGTTTAGCGTAAGGCCTTAGGACAGATAGATAGTTTGTAGATTCGCCTTTTTTTAAGTGCCTGCGGATAACGGTGTGTATAACTTTTTTTTAGTAATGTAGGATTTAAGTTTGAGATATAGACAATCCTTTGAATTTTTGGCTGATTAATCCACGGGCTTGAGCCCATCGCCACACTGACTGAAACCGGATAAAGCCCTCCATGTAGGGAGGTTTGCGGGCAATAAGGACGAGTCAAACTTGGGAACTTTCACATATTAGTAATGAATGTAAGAAGGTTTTACCTACTTGGCTACCGTTGACTCGTTAGATATAGGCAAATTGTGTTTATGTGTTGTTAAAGCGATGAACTTAGTCGTTTTAATTTTTATTGTCATTTAAGGCATGGCTAGTTGTAGTCTTTGAGTTGAATCGACGCTACCAGCTTTCCCACTTAATTTTGGCTCATTAACACGTTAGTACCTTCGTTTTGTTATAGTGTATATGTCTTTTATCTAATAGTTGAGATGTATGCGTCAAAAGCATGAAGTAGGTATGTGCAAAGGTTATATGTTACAATATGTTCTACCTATGATGGGAATGGGCATATAACAATCCTGCAATAAAGTTGTTGACCGTGCGATATTTATTGGAATTTATGAGATGTTGATTAATGATTGTGTTAATATCGTGATCGTACTTTATTTGCCATTACCTATATATTTGTAACGCCTACTGAAAAAAGATATCGACAATAAATTGTAATAATATTGTGCTAAATAGGCATTTAGTGCGTATGAGTATAGGACTCATAAATGCGTGTTCACTTTCTTCGATTTATCTTAACAATTTAGAGAAACTAGACGAGTAGACGAGATTTTGCGGTGATGAATAACCTACTTTTTTCTGCCTGTGTGTGTTTATTTCTATAGGTATAGTCAATGGCAAAGGGAAAGCTTATACTAATATGTCAATCTGGTGGCCATTTTACAACAAGTGAAGATGGAACTTTGACGATAACGGGAGAAGCAAATGCTGCAAATGTCACCTCTGAGACTCCATTTACTGATTTGAAATTAAGTTTGGCCGAAATATGTGATGTGAACCAGGAAACAGTGACAGTCAAGTATTTCCTGCCTGGAAACAAGCGAAATCTGATTACTGTAAAGAACGATAAGGATGTAAAAAGAATGATTGATTTTCATGGGGATGCACTAACAGCACAAGTGTTTGTTTCTGGAACACCAGGTTTTGTTCGTAGTGTCCCTGAACCACCGCAACCTAACAGGTATTATTTTATGTCAGTACTGGACCTTCTGCTATTACAGTTAGGGGTGACAAATTGGGCTTGTTTGATAACGGGTCAAAACGGGTTTATTTTGTCGCAGGTCAACCAAAACTCCTCTTGTCCAATTCCTCTTATATAAATAATTATTATTGGGTCAGATGCGATCACAAAATTTATAACATTTTACTTAAATTTTAATTATTTGAATAAATTCTTTTATGGAGGTTTTATCCATCAAAAAGTTACAGCTTGGGTCACTTTTTTTATTTTTTTTACTTCTAGTTCTAAGAAGTTTATTTTAAATAAATTTATGTGCCAAATATGATGACAAAGGTTATATTTTTATATAATCATTGAATAAATTATTAGGAGGTCTTATGCATTCTAAAGCTACACTGTGGGTGACTTTTGCCCCATTCGACCCATTTACTAATTAATTTTTTATTTACTGGTTGATCTGTTGGGGATAATGCGAATCAGCCTATTAATTAGTAAATGGGTTGAAATTGCCACCTGCAGTTATATTAACATACTTATCACACAAATTGGTGATACCTACAGGCAAAGCGATACCAAGAATGATGAAACTGTAAACAATAATGACGTGGAAACCAAGAAAGACGAAACAGTAAAAAGGCAAAGGGGTCCCAAAAGAGAGGGTAAAACAGAGCAAAGTGGGTGCCAAGAAAGATAAGGAAGTGAAGAAAGAAGATAAAGTGATTGCCAAGAAAGATAAGGAAGCGAAGAAAGAAAAGGCTCCCAAGAGTCCTATTGCATCTCCGACTAGAATGACACGCCGTTCTGCTGCTGCTGCTGCTAAAGCTGAAGCAGCTTCTCATGAAAAAGAAAAAGAAAAGTCAGTGTCGGAAAGCTCTACCAGCGATTCTTCCTTAGATGCTGAATCTGAGCATGTCAACGAGAAAGTGAATTCTGACTGTAGTCCTGACTATGTACCTACTCAATCTTCAAAACGGAAGAAGGCCAATAGTCAGAATGAAACCGATGTCAATGCTAGCCCTGCTGATGCTGTCAAAAAACGAAAACGGACACCATCTTGGAAAGTTGGTTCTAATGGTCAGCCCACAATAGTCTCTGATTCTGTGCCGCCAAAATCTCGGGGAAAAAGGCAGAAAACTACTGAAGAAAGTTCGGAAGTAAAAATCACAGAGAAAAGCGACAGATCAGCTGCTAAAGGAGATGATTCTACGGAGGCAAAATCAGGTAGAAAAAGCACGCCGCCCACGACCTACTAAAGCTGACGGCAGCGATCAAGAAATTGATGAGTTTGTGGGGCCCTCTGCTCTTGCCGTTATTGATGATGACGTCAGTTGAGACTGTAGTATCTGTGTGGAAATCAGCCATTTCTGGTGTTGGTCAGGAGTTCTCAAATGTATACGAGTTTCGTGAAGCGTTACAGAGATATGCTATGGCAAATGGCTTTGAATATAAGCTCAAAAAAAATGATACAAATCGTGCGAGTGGTGTATGCACTGGTGAAGGTTGTTCTTGGAAGTTTAACGCTGTTTGGGTCCCGACTACAGAGTCTTTCAAGATAAAGACGATGAATAATGTACATACATGTGATTTGGAATCAAGAGTGGATTCATTGGTAATTACCTTAAATGAAAAGCTGCAAGAATCACCACATTTGAAACCAAAGGAAATTGCTAATCAACTTTTAAAGGACTCAGGGGTCGATTTGAACCATGGACCTATGGTTGTCAGAGATGAACGTTTAGGATCAGATAAAGAGTCGTACAATCTGTTACCATGGTTTTGCGACAAGATTATTGAAACAAATCCCGGCAGCATATCTAAACTCATTGTTGGCGAGAACAAAAGATTTAAAGCTCTATTTGTGTCTTTCTACGCATCATTATATGGATTCCAAAATAGTTGTCGCCCCCTTCTTTTCCTTGAAGCTACTTCTCTGAGGTCCATGTATGGCGAAGTTTTATTGACAGCTAACGCTATTGATGGAAACGATGATTTTTTCCCAGTTGCATTTGCTATAGTAGACGTTGAGGATGACAACAATTGGCGTTGGTTCTTGGAACAGTTAAAAGCTGCAATCTTGTACTCACAACCCATGACTTTTGTCTTTGATATGGAAAAGAATTTGAAAACGTCTGTTTTTGAAGTTTTTCAAGATGCTCATGTGGGTTATTCAATTTACCATCTTTTAGAGAGTTTTAAGCGAAATGTAAAGGGTCCGTTTCAAGGGGACGGGAAATCTTTCTTGCCAGTTTATTTCTTGGCTGCAGCACACGCTGTTCGTCTTGTTGGTTTTAGAAAGTCAATAGAGCAGATTAAGCTGATATCATCACAGGCTTATGACTGGGTGATGCAAATTGAACCTCAACATTGGGCGGCTTCGTCTTTTAAGGGTGAGCGGTATAACCACATCACAGATGATGTCGGCGGATCACTTGCTAAGTTGATGGAGGATTATCAGGAGTCGTCTATTTTACAAAAAATAGACGCTTTAATACGTACCATGATTGATGCCATAACTGATGCTAAGTTGGATGCATGTATGTGGATGACACACCTTACTCCTTCAAAGGAGAAACAACTGCAAGAAGAGAGCCTCAGATCGTGTGGTTTGAAAGTTTTGATATCTTCTGATACCCTATTTGAGGTTCGCGAGGAATCGACCCATGTTGTGAATATTGGTGATTGGAGTTGTACTTGCTTAGGGTGGAAAGAAACTGGTCTACCGTGCCGCCACTCTCTTGCTGTTTTTGCATTGATTGGTAGAAACCCGTATGAATACTGCGCAAACTACTTCACTGTTGATGCTTATCGTTTAACCTACTTAGAGTCCATAAACCAAGTACCCATTGAAATGGAAGAAGGTGAAAAGTTCGAGGTCAGAAAACCAGGGGTTGAAAAGGGACAAGGTTTAGCAACAGTGGGTGAGAATGAAGGAGGTGAAAAGATTGAGGTTGAAGAAGAAATTGGTGAAAAGATAGAGATGAAGATTGCAGGTGACGAAAATGAAGGAAAGACAAATGGTGACAACGACCATGCTGAAAAAGAAGATCGTGAAAAGACCGAAGCTGAAGATGAACATATAGATATCGAGGTAGATGAAGCAGGGGTTAAAAAGGAAGAATCCATGAAAGTAGGGGGTGAAAATGAAGCAGCTGCAAAAGTTGAGAACGAAAAGATGGAGGTTGAGAAAGATGGTGGTGTAAAAGGTAAGATTTCTGAAACGGATGATGATCCAAATGTGATCGTGCTTCCTCCCATACCTGTAAAACCAGCCGTTGTAAAGGAGAACATGGACTGGGAAGAAAAGGAGGTCGAAACAACAAAGAGAACGGTAACATGCACAAAGTGCAAGCAAACAGGTCACAACAAGAAATCTTGCAACTTCTACCAGGCGCAATAAGCTGGTGAGTTGACTTTGTCAACTAATACAATCTTGACCCGTAAGAGTATGGATCTTTAAGCAAACACACAAGCCGGGACAACAGGTATGATAAGAAGTATCTTGTGAAACTGGAATATAGGTGCTCAAATCTCTTTTGTTGATATGTGCCATATGAATCTTATTGAACTTTAGTATCTTTGTTTAAAAACATTTTGTTAGCCTTTGAACTTTTTAGTTTTGTAATGAGGCTGATAACATTTCTTTTGTGGAACGGTAGGTTGAGGGAACTGATTATGTTACCCTGTGATTGGTAGGAATAGAATTGAATAAAGACCTTTTAGTATATGTTTATTTGAATATTGTCAAGCCGGTAATCTTGATTTGGCCTCATTCTTTTATGATGCGTGTCTTTTTTAGTATAAGTAGCTAAATTAGAAGGGGAAAAAAAAAGAAAAAAAAAATGGCGCATGTTGTGCATATTTGTGTTGTTTGATGGTTCAGTAGAAGGCCATAATATCTTGGTTGTTGATTGTTGAGAGATGTACTATTACGCAACTAAATTACCTATTATCGTACATAATAACTATCATATATTGAACGCGGCTTCAACCCGGAACCTTTTAGTTGATAAGTCATATACATACCGCGAAGACAAGGCACCTTGATACATATAGTGTTGTTTACAAAAGCCACAAAATATAGTGTTGTAAAGATAAAGTGAAATTGCAACATTTTCCTTCAAATTTTGTTGGTATACAAAAATGGCTGATCACTATTATAATTTTTGTGTATATGTGTATAAACTATAGAGTAAACTCTATTCTACCAAAAAGAAACCGATACCTGCGGATTAGTTCATGCTTTCTATATGTATTTTGCTTTACATGTCCTTAGACACGTATACGAATCCGATGTTCAACAAAGCGTACATAAATTGATCGGTGGTGAGTTGCTTAAGGTGTTTTTCTCCTAATTAAGACGTGTATGAGCTTGTCGTTAGAAAGAAGTAATCAACCTGAAACAATATAATCCACCGTAACGACTCGAGTTAGAAATTTTCGGTTTTCACAAAGGGTGGCTTAGTTGACAAAAACTTGTGACTGTCATCATTATTAAAGTCTCAAGTTCGAATCACGCTGATACGAACAACTCTACCAACCTTTTGGAAGGATGAGTTTTACCACTTTTAAGTTTATATGGCGGTTTCAAACTTTACTCAGGTGGATTAGCCACCAAAAGCTCGAAAATTATGATTTACCCAAACTTATGTATAACCAAAAATATATGATCAAACCGACGATACGAAATCTAGAAGATGATATGTATAATAGTATTGATATTTAAGTTATGATAAACAATTTTTAACAATGCAAAGGTATGTATATTTATTGAAATTGGGCCACAGCCTATAATGGTTGGAAATGATATATGCCTCTAGCAAATAAACAAAAACTATTAAAAAAAAAGAAAATAAACAAAAAAAGTGTTCTTCTCGATCATATTTATTTTGTCTTTTCTGATACTTTAATTCTTTAATTTACTGTTGTCTCCCTTGATCTGAATATTAAATAGAACGAGTCATTCGTTTGATCTAATTGTTGTTCTTGTAATTTGTGGCACTAATTTTTATGAAAATGTTAAAATCGAAATGTTGAGTAAAAGTGTCGGGGATATGTTCGAACGTTCATATTTTCACGTGGTGTTAATAACAGAGTTAATGTTATGCATATCAGACCCGTTCTATGCTCATCAGTTTGATCTAATTGTTGTTATCGTAATTTGCGGCACTAATTTATTGAAAATGTATAAAATCGGGTTGTTGAGTTAAAGCGTTGGTCACGTGGTTAATAACATAGCTAATGTTATGCATTGTGTACTTGAAGGGCATTTTATGGAAAAATTATAAATTTGAGGGTTTGTTTATATATTTTCTTGCTTATTATTGTTTGTAGCAAGATTGCATAAATGTTTGTATTAGAAGATTTATATTATTCATAATATGTAATGTATTGTGATTTTTTTGGTAGTTTGTTCAATAAGTTTGTAACTTTGGTTTGTTAGCGTGCAATAAAAAATGTTGGTGTTGTTATCTCGTGACCTTTATTTGGGGTTCAATTAAGTTTGTCGTAATGGTATGAAATATTGTGCGTTGCACATAGTCTTGTTAATTTTGGGTATGGGTTAAGTTTTTGTTTTTTTTTTGTTTTTTGTTTTTTTTGTTTTTTGTTTTTTGTTTTTTTTTTAATTGAGGGCATACACACGCTTTTTCTTGAAATAAAAGGTACTCGAGTATTTAGAATAGTTTGTTGACGTTAAAATAGTATATGTGAAGAGACCGTTTCTTTGATGTTAGATTTACAATAGTATATTCATATATTATTTTTTAATATTAATAAGTTACATATACTTTTTTCAGACTATTTTATTGGGTACTTTTAGGATTAAATTGTTTTGAAGTATCCCTACTAAGTTATGTTTCATAGCATGTTAGTTGCATGTAGTTTTTCTACAACGCGACATGTGTATCTCTAAATGAGTCTCTATGCATGACATACATATCATTTAAATCTTTTAAATGTCATATTTTGTAATGTAGCTGTTATATTCATGGAGTGTGATTTTAAAGACATTTTTAATCAAATGGTTATGTATTTTGTTATTTGAGTAATGTAATGTTATTCATTGTGTAGTTAAAGGGGGGGTTTGGTATATTGTGTAAAGTTGGAGGGTTATATGTATTATTGTCAAAGTTTATGCCAAATACTGATTTGATATTTATGCATGGGAAGAAGGAACAACTCTTTGAATTAATGGGTAGAAATCCTCTCAAGTTATTTATAACTTGATTGATCAAGTTGTAATTAACAACCATTGGATCAAATATAATGGCCCAAATCATTTCATGTTCTTTGATTTGGTAATTGGATTGATCCAATGGATTGATAATCAACAACGATCAATCGTTTATAAACAACTCGGGATCTCTTCCTCAATTAATACCGTGTGTAAGCGTTGCAATGATGAAGTTTAGTTCAATGTAAGTACTCGTTTCATTTGCATTGTAATTGTGATATTTATACTGTTTATATTGTATTATAATCATTGGTACACACATTAAACTCTCGTAATTTCTCTTCTCAAAAGTACTTCTCTTATCTAACCTTCTCTTCAATGGTTGATACTTCCACCCCTGATCAATGACTTGAAGGAAATGTACGGCTCTGAGGAGCTTCACAAATGTTTTAGGCTACTCTTCAGCGTAACTTTAGATGCTTCTAGTTAGAAGATTTTTTTTTTTTTTTTTTTTTTTACAAAAGTTTTGAATAAAACAAAAAAAAAAAAAATTTGAGATTGCATTCAAATTAATTGTTTTTCATCAAATTTTCAACAAAATATAAAATTTGTATTTCTCAACTTAATAAAGGGAACTACACAACATATTTTTTTAATATTCTTTTGTTTTCCTTATAACCCAAAACCCCCTTCCTTTTCTACAAAATAAATTACATTATCAACCGAACGCATTTACTATATTTATGAAGAATTAAATCTCCTCTTTTTAACATAAACTAAAAACAGAAAATTGGGTTTTTTTTTTCTCTCCAACTAAACGCAAGCATAATACCTTACACATATTACACACAAAATCTCACATATTGTCAGCAAGACGCCGAAACTTGACATATCTTTTAGTTGATGAACTACTCACGTGTCGTTAAGCTAAATAACTTTTGGTAAACTTGACTCTATGTGGCAGAATAAAACAACAAATGTACAAAAATCATTACAAATGAAGAATCTAAAGTGTGTTACTTATTATGTCTAACAAGATGGAAATATTTTGCCCAAAATGGACGAAAAGTATATCATTACTATGTATGATAAAAAGTGAATTGGCTAAAACAATAGTTAGTTTAAAATTAATTTTGTGTTTACAATTGTTAGGTCACTAGTTTTACAAACACAAGTTATAAGAGAAGAGATAAAGGCGGATGAACAAGTATCACACACACACGATATACTAAAGACGGTTTAGGCGTAGAGAGTATGTGAAAGAAAACTTGAACAACCAACCTCAAATGAGGGTTTACAAGATTATTTATAGGAGGAACCTGGGCAACACTCCTAGTTCACATCCTTTCTTTTGTGGGCTTGGGCCTAAGCATGGGCCTTCACATAAGCTTGACCTTAAACAAACATAAAGGCCATAATAAAGCTACCTATTACATATGAAATATAAATACTTGAAATCTTGTTTAGGAGTGATTCCAACAATCTCCCCAAGTATATATGAATGTAAGCGGTGAAAGCGTTGATGTAATAGTAGGCGTGACGTCTTCGACATTCTTCTTTCTTGTGAGAGGAATTGCCTTGATTCGAACAATCTCCCGGTGTAGAGATAGTTTTCTTTGAACAGTTATGCTTGACGTCATCTTTAACTTTGTTCTTTGATCATTGTTCTTTGTGGTGAAAGTGATAGTATGTTGTTATGCGCATCGATCGCCTCAGTGCCTTGTTTGCTCCGGTGTCTCCACGTCATTCTTCAACATGCTCACACGCTCTATGACGTTGGAATTCAATCTTGATGAAGTTCTCTAAGTCTTTAACTTTGTAGATTCTTTGGTTTGACGAAGAATCATTCGACGCCAGTTGTGTTGCTTTTGAATAGAACTTCCATTAGTGATGATGTTGGCGTGAGCATGAGAAGAATCAACACGATCATCCCGCTCCGGAGCTTCCATAAGAAAAAACATTTCAAGCGGTTAGTAATAAGCGGTTTCGGCACTTACAAGTTTGAACTTGAGTGTTAACGACATAGTGTGAAAACACAACTCTAATTCTTACAAAGGCCGTTCTGAGCTGAGTCCCACAAGTGAGATAACGCGATGTGCAAAGTACATCTGATTCGAGATAGTCGTTGAGGTACACGAAGCATCACCTCACGATCGTAGACCGTTTGAGACACACTCCGCGTAATCCACGGGAGTTACCGAAGACTTCTTTGTCGGTCTGTTTGATGTTGACCACAGCGGGAGTTTCCATTCAATCACCGAGGATCACGGATGTGAACCTCTCATAAATGTTCTCGACAGTTGCTAAGATCCGTGAAGGACTCGATATGAACCATCGATGATCTTATTTGTTGATCATCAAGTGATTAAATGTCAAGTGTACCTAAGAGATCTTTTGATGAATCTTGTGGCTCTAGACTCAATAGTGCGTTTTGGTTTTCTGACGGAGACTAGGAGAGGTCTCCTTCTTCAATACCGGCGATCTCAAGAAAAGCCAATAGTTTATGTAGGGTTCCACGAGAATGAAACAAGCTTCGTTGAGAGAAACTTGAGTGGCTAAGAAGGTTTAGTGCATGCGTCCTTTGGGTCCATGACGACTTTTAATCTTCAATACCGGTGTCACTAAGTGACAACCAAGTAGTATATGAATTGAACCCGTGTACGCCCTAAGTTGAATAATGCGGAGGGCTATTTCTTTTCACCCTTTACTTTACATTTCTTTTGATTCTTCAACTCCTTCTTTCTCCGATTCTCATTTTCTCCTTTTATAATCATTCCTAAGGACTTCTAACACTAACTAATGGTAGTGTCCTTGGGTAGATCCTCCGACTCTGGCGGATCATAGGACAGTTATTCCTAACCTTAGTCACCTTATAACTCCATGACTAACCTATGTTTGCCATTATAACCATTTGTATGTTAAAATCTCTCTCAAAGGGTTTGTTAACGAAAAAACATGTTTGAACCACGGTGAGAGATAAAGTTTTGCATAAATACTCCCCCTCACATGTGCTTAATAGTTTTAATGGTTAAATGCGGTGAGGAAAGAGCGCACTTTTTTGAATTGATCCACTAAAGATAGACAATCTCCGCGAGACACGGTTACGTTGAATAGTTAAAGAGATATATTGTCGACTTTTAGGTGACAACTAGCTCTAATAACTACCTTGAAGGTGTAGACAAACCTTGAAAGGTTGTCAAACCCGTCGAGTTCATGTCTACCAAAAGTTTCTCGAATGGTACTTTCTACTCGGACAAGTCCTTTGCGAGACACGTTTACATCACTAGCGAACTAGCTTGAAATTATTACCCGTCCGGACAAGTCTTTTCGAGTTACTAACAGTTTAGTACCGTCAATTCGTTGTTTAAGTCTCAAGTTCACAGATTCATTTGCATTCACAACATATTTCTTATCACACAAATTTTCTCCCCTCAAAATGGCATATGACAATGTTATTTTGAAGCGTTTGAGAATAAATATGACCATTTCGAGTGTTGGGAAGGCGACCACTATGAACAATTTGTGAACAAAGTTTTAAATCAAATACTCCCCTCAATTAGTGATATAAGCGGTTGAGGTTTTGAAAAATCTTATGGGAAGTACTTGTCTTTTGAGCAAAACCTTGAAAAGTGAAAGGTTTGATAGGTTTTACTCAAAAATAAAAGCTTTCGCTCCTTTTATAAGGATTGTGGCACCGAGGCGTACCACGGGGTCCTTTCTTGACACTTACGGGTTGTACATTATTATGTGCACAAGCCATAGACATATATAATCACACATCCAAAATTATATGAAGGAAACCATTTAAGGGTACCGGGAAGTGCGGTGATATTCCCGAGTGCGCGCAGGCGTTGAAAGCCGATGATGTTTCTCTGAGTCGACCACCAACATAGCTTTCAATCGTGCAGGCGATCCCTTCGAACAACCGTTCATCAATCATGGTGATGATCGTCTCACATCCCTCCTTTCACGAGAATTCCAGTAGCTTAGGATTCCCAACTTTCGGTATATCCTTCAATCAGATGCCAATCCATCCCTAACCGACTTCAAGGTATGATCCCCAAATTTGTGGAGTTCACTACACGCCATTAAGCGCTTTCTTTGAAGTTCACTGCGGTAAACAACGCCGAAAGGTTTCTTGATGGCGTGAGTTGTGTAAGCGGTTGATGTCGGGAAGATCAAGCGTGGTGGAGTGAAGTTTACGTTTACGATATGATTCAACGACCATCCGGATATCTTGACACGTTCTTTGATCACGATCGTCTAATGAAGATGAGAACCGACTTGATAAATTCACGTTGAACTTGATCGAGAATTGTCTCATCGACGACCGTGCTTTGGCAAGATACATGTCTTCGATGTCGTTGAGGACAAGTTCTCAAAGTCGACTTCGGAGAATCCATAGTCTGTTCATCTTGTCGTTTGACTATGATATTCTTTAAGAATGTGTAGTCCCACTTAGACTTGAGATCAATGTGTTTGATGGCCACGATGTCCTTAGAGCTATACACCGCATGTTGAGACTTCAACCGAGCGACTTCTATAGTAGATTCTTGATTCGGGCCAATGATGAATCCCATACAATGCATCTTGGTCGTATGCTTGCGTTGTCGAAAACAAGTGATTTGCGTTCCTCGATAGCTATGCGGTTTGAGTAAATGGCATTGGGAATGGAAGAGTCAATGATGTAGTGTATTTTCTCGAACCATCGCCACCATGGAGAAGAAATTCGGTCTTTGTTGAAGAAATATCGGAAGGAATCCTTGGTTCGTCTGCTTGGCCAATGGTCGGTAGAGGTTTGGTCCAATCGGTGTAGTATGGAGGGTTGTACCTTTGTGTGAAGTCAAGGTTTGCTTCGGATTGAGCCAATCCATGTTGTTAGACATAGCTCGGCGATGTTCTCAAGATGATATTCGACCTCGAGGCGCTTTCGGCTGTCTTTTAAAAGTTGGAACGCTTCATTCTTGATTCGCTTCAATTCGATTCGTCATTTTCTTCACATGGAACTTTTCTTGCAAAAGTTTTGCATGCTCAATGTTGAACCGTCTACCAATTCTTGGCCTTCATCGGGGTAGGAGTTTGATTGACAAGTGTGGAGAACCATTCAAACTCTTGGTTTATCGTCATCTAGCCATGATACGACTCGGGTGAGTCGTCCTTCTTCTTTTGGAAGGCTTTGATGATGATCTTGGTTTATGCACTTGTTTGGGTGAGGTGGGTTGTTGTCGGGGCTCAAGGACCTCTTCATCGTCACCACCCGTATACTCAAAGTAATCACCGGTTTTATGAGTCGGGGTGGTAACTCGGAATCGTCCCGAGGTTTATCGATGAAGACCGAGGTGGAGGAGACTTTGTTGAGAAGAAGTCCGTGGTGGAGGAGGTGGCATAGATGTAGATTTACAGGGCGCTTCGACATTTAGGTGCGAGTCCTTATCCTTATCATCGTCATCTCTTGGTCGTTTGGGTTGATCGGTGACTCCTTGCATGATGATCCGAGTTGAAAATCAAGTAGATTTTGAAAAATTTAGCTTCTTCCGAGTAAGCGTTCGGATCGCTTTGACATTTGCATCACAAGTTTAGCGATCAACTTTCAGTTCGGAGAGATCGCTTTCTTTGGCCATTGTATGTTTAACCAATGCTACGATGTTAGGAGTGAGTTATCGGAAAATACTTCTCTAGTCACACCGGGGCGATGTCGAGAAGAAACTTGTGGGTATGATCTCTTCTTGTCTTCTCCGGTTCCTTTTGGACTTTAGGAGCGATATCCACGAAGGTATTTGTTAGTGTAACCTTGATCATTTCGTTCGGTTCCTCTTTTCGATGACTCTTCATGAACTTCAACAAATTCCCTTTCTTTTCCATCTTGTCTTTCTCATCATTTAAGTCTTGAATTTGGTCGACAAACCAATTCATTTTTCCGTAAAGTATGTCCTTCTTTCGACTTGTTGGATGACTTTCACAATCTTTTGATGAGTCCGAGAAATCCAAGATTTAGGTGGTTTCTTCACGGTTTGGATGATGATCGGTTATCTTTGTTGATGGTGGTTGTGATGAATGAGACGAAGAATCCGATGATGAGGAGACATGAGGAGACTTCATGTCCTTAGGAGTTTCGAGGTTTTCTCCTTTGAGTGTGTTGGGTTGTCGAGAAGAAACTTTGTATAATCATCCTCGTCATCCTTAGACTTTTCTTTCTCGATTACTGTTTCTCAAAATCATACACAATAGTGTCCTCCACATGTTGTTGTTGTTGCGAGAAGAGTGGTGGCACGGATCCCTATCGGGTCGATTAACCGCATCGGGATCCGGATAGGGTGGCGACTCCACTTGATCCTCCGGGCCACCCATTTGATCTTTAGCAAATTCTTGACCTTTTGAAGGTGTCGACTTTGTGAAACTTCTTCTGTATGCTTGATCCAATTACTCTTCTTCATCTTGAGCTTTCATCACGAGGTACAAGTGCGAGAGTCTTCCCTTTAATAGTTTGAGGACTTGGAGGTTTTGATGCGAGGATTTTCATCCTTTGCGGTTTGAGTATGTGATCTCTTCATACGTGTCGGTAGCCTCGAGTCCTCGTCCACGAGCTATCTTTGCGGTTCAAGTGAAAGGATCGGAGTGGCTTCACGAGAAGGAACTTTCTTCTTAGGGGTGGGTTTCCTCTTTGGAATAGGTTTCTTCTTTGGAACATTCCTTTGACTATCTGTACTTGTGACACTTCCAACACTTCCTTTTCGGTTCTCCTTACAGGTGTTCGAGAAGATTTTTCGTCGAGATGACCAACTTTGCCTTGTCATTGCTTCGAGATACCTTTTATGCGATTCGAGCTTTCGACATCTTGATTAGAAGGAAATCAGCGACAACACCTTGTTTCTTTGTAGACGTTTCCTTGATTACGACGGATAGAATAGGTTCCGTCAACATGTCGTGATTGTCGGGGTCATTGAGCCTCTTGGGAATGTCGGGATGAAGTCCAAGTGCTCTGGATCAACAATTTAGTATATCGATGTAGGAATCTTTGAGCCAAGTTTGTTGAGAAATGACATCATGTCATCCCAAATCGAGCTTCGATAGCGATGTGTTTCTTGTTGACCAATGCCCGAATATTTGCGGTTCCATGAGTTTAGGGTGCTCATAGTCATTTGTCACGACCGAAGCAGACTTGGTGATGATCATGTAGAGAGTTCTCGGGGTTGAGGAATACTCTTAAGCTCTACGTGAGAATGCTTGGTGATTATTCACGTAGCCTCGTCATAACCGATATTGATTAAGAATTGGAGAGTGAGCTCTTGACGGTGTGGCATATAGTTTGGTTGGATCGACATCGAGAATTAGGAGAAACGACCTTAAGTCTGCGGTGTAATGGTGACTTGTTTGTGATTGAGTCACCGTCACGGCGGTTTGTCCTTGACCCTTTCCATAGTGTTCGAGCTGTTGGATGTAGATCTCGAGAATGATTGCGAGTGTGTAAGCATGTTACGATACGGATGAGTCCTCGAAATATCAATAGCAATAAGACACGAAGATTCGAGCAAGTGAGGGTGTCAAAGTCAACACGGAGGTTATTCTTTCCTATCTTCATTGGATAGCCATGAGGATAGATATCGACAATGGAGAGAACTTGGTGCATCCACATTCATTTGTTCGACCATGTCGTGATGCGAAATAACATTAGCCAAAAGAACCAACATATCGAAAGACATAATGTTAGTCAACAGAAGGTCTTATTGTCTAGTTATTGAATGTGCAGTGATAATGATTGTTACGAGTCCTAAGTCACTTGTATGTTCAATAGTCCAATGACGTCGTGAAATGTTTCGTGAGTTAGTTAACTTTAAGTTTTAAAGTTTATGTTATCACTTATTGTTCACAGCATATTATACGATTAAGTTTATTAGTGACATTATTGGATTCGTGACGTTATGATTAGTTTATTTACAAGTTTGTACACGTAACAAATCATCATGAAGGTCAATCCGAGGTTAAGCGTAGTTTTGGCAAAGTTATGCGTGAGCGGGAATGATATATGCTTAGGCGTAAACTTACGCGTAGAATCTAACTTCGCCGTAAGAAATGTTACGCGTGGGAAAAGGAGACCTTATGCGTAGAGCTTATGCGTGAGGCATATATTATCCTTACGCGTAAGGCTACTCGTGAGAGTTGACCTTATGCGTGAGGTCATTGTTCGCATATCCTTCACGGGATACGCGTAGTCCATTGTAGAACCTTATGCGTAGAAGCTACGCGTAAGACTAATCTTCGCATAACAAGCTACGCGTAAGGTGATCCTTATCGTGAATTAACAACAACCTTGATTACGAAATTTACGTGTTGCAAGCACGAAATAAAGCATCATATCATCAAAGTTAAACACATAACATTCGTTTAAGACAAATCAAACCACATTTACACAGTTGATCGATTCTGGCGTAGAAAATCTTACGCGTAGACTAAACCCTAATTCTCGCGTATGAAATCTAGCCATGGATTATGCACCAAAGTTTTTACGGTATATCATAGAAGTTGTGAGAGCATGTAGACCAAGTTTTAACACTTTTATGCGGTGAATCAAAAATACCCAATTTTAGAACATTAAACCCTAATTCCCATTACGAATCAATTAAGGTTTACGGGTGGTTATAAGGCATGGATATCATCAATTCATCATCACATAAGCATTACACAACAATCTTTTGACCAAATCATTTCACATTCGAAAATACCCAATTCGACTTATAAACCCTAATTTTAAAAAATCATCAATTCGCGTTTACGGTTCGTTTGAGGATAGAAAAAGTATCGATGATGTTGTTAAAACATTTTGACACTATCGTTTTAGCCACAAACACACAAAATATGATCATGTGTTCTAACCCTTATCGTAAAGCACAAAAATCATTGAATCTTAAGTTTTAGCCGTTGGATTTTCATGAAATTTAAAACCATTGTTTAAGATCTTGTTAAGAACACAAAACCACTTACAAATTGAAGATCGATATAACGGATTTGAAGAATGATTTTTGAGCGTAGGATTTGTATGGTTATGAGTAATAAATGTGAGGATAAGGTTAGGTGGAGGTGTTTTTATTAAAAGTAACTTTAAGCTTTTGGCGGTTTAGTCCTCCACTTTTCCATTTTCATCCAAAGCTTTTAACTTCCATTTTGGTTACCAAACGAAGATTTTAGGAAAAAACTTGTGACACTCCCCGACTTGAGAAAATAATGAAAGGTTGTTAATTTAAGTCCGAGGAGTGTCTTTGAATCAGAAAATGTACCACCATTTGTAAAAGAATCAACCGAGATATGATAACATGCAAGTACACAAACGTTTTGAAACAGTTAATAGCTTATTTTCTCCCCCTCAACACTTGATCGAAAAAATACTGAATTTTGAATGATAAAAGTGTTGACTGAAGAGATGTACTTGCCATGTTGAAAGAAAGATAGATTAGGAGAATATTTTTGTTGTTTTACCGGATTTTATATTTGTGTATTTTGTTTTTGAAAATTTATTTACAAGAGATGTTTTGGTGTTTGACAGGTTTTTAAGACTGTTTTAGGAGGTCATCCAATTCCTCTTGAGTCAAACACCTCATACCAATCCGGTGGACCAACTCATTAAACCTAGCGGGAGGCAAGGCTTTGGTGAGCGGATCCGCCAATTGGTATTCGTACCCACAAAGTATAATTCAACGGTACCTGTTCCACGTGATCCTTGATGAAATGATAGCGAAGATCAATGTGCTTTGATTTGAGTCTTTGAGCCGGTTGCACGAGATCGCAATGGCACTCGATTATCGCGATACATCGGGATTCATCAAATACGTAACCATAGTCTTTGAGTTGTGTTCTCATCCATATGACTTGAGCACAACACGCCGACATGGCTACATATTACCTTGGTTGATGACGATGTACAATCCTGTTTCTTTGATTGCCAAGACACGGTTTATCTCCAAGAAATTGTAGTGCTCTGAAGTACTTTTCTTGAATCTAAGCATCCTGCGTGATCGACATCTGGCGATTAGTTCAAAACCGAATCCTTGGATACTAGATTCCCAAGTTAATGGTTCCCTTGATGTATCGGAGGATTCTTTTAGCCTCGAGAGGTGGGTTTCGATTGGTCGTGATATAGCGGGAGCATAGATAAGCGGCAAAGACAATATCAGTGCGCTTTCATGTGAGGTACATTAGAGACCCAATAATCTGCGGTATTTTGTAGGGTCCACTAATTTCCCATTTAAATCGACGTCTAGTTTCTTGGTGTGAGTCATTGGTGTGGCATAAGTATCACAGATTTCATTCCAAATTTGTTTAACAATTCAAGGGCATATTTGGGTGACTCAAGAAAATACCACGGGTGATTGATGAACTTGCGATCCTAGAAAGAATGTAAGTTCACCCATCATGGACATTTCAAAATTTTTCTTCATTAGTTTTGCAAAAGCGATTGAAAACTTTTATGTGTGAACCCAAAATGATGTCATCCACGTAAATTTGAACAATTAAGATATGTGCCCGTGATATTGTATAAAAGAGTTGGGTCAACCGAGCCTTTGGTGAATATATTGGCAATGAGGAAGGATGATAACTTATCGTACCATGCAGGGGGCTTGTTTGAGACCATAAAGAGCTTTGTTCGGTTTATAGACATGGTTCGGGAACTCGGGATCAACGAATCCATCGGTTGGTGACATAGACCGTTTCTTTAAGTTGTCCATTGAGAAGCGCTTGTTTTGACATCCATCGATGACCGTCATATTCATATGAGCTGCGAGCGTGAGGAATATCCGAGCGACCTCAAGGCGAGCAACGGAGCAAAAGATTCTTCAAAGTCTATTCCTCTTCACGACGATAACCCTTAGCAACTAGGCGTGACTTGTTTGGGATGACGTTCCTTGACATCTAATTTGTTTTCCAAATCCATTTTAGACCAATGACGTAGATTCTGTTGGTCTTTCAACCGATTCCCATACTTCAAGGCGTTTGAATTGGTTGAGTTCTTCTTGCATGGATTCAATCGGTTGTCTTTTGTCATTCGTCTTTAATGTTTTAGGTTGATTAGCGGAGCGGTGAGTGCATAAATGCAATGTTCACCGTCGAGTGAAGATGTTGTCTCGTAACGGTTGGTTGACTCGGGTTACCAATAATGTTAGCGAGAGGATGGTCTTTTGTCCATCTATGTGTAGAGGTTGATGTTGGTATACATTGTGCGGATTACGAGGATTCAAATGGTTTGTTGAAGATTCGCGACATCAGTGCGGCGATCTCATTAGCAAATGGATTGAAAACGCATTTGGATCAAAATCTGCGGTGGGGTACTTCATTGAGAATATCATCACCGGTTCATCATTGTTGGGCGGTATGTTCAAGCTGTTGTGTTGGATTCAATTGGTGTAGGTGCATCTTCAACGATGGTTGTTGTAGCAGTGTATCGGTATAGGAATATTATCGGGTTGTGCGGTGAAATAGCGGATACACGAGAGCACGTTCATCAATATCGTCACGAGCGAGGAGCAAATAACCTTTCCATTTGTTGTGAGTTAGGCGAGGGCTTTCTTCGTGATGATGGGGTTGAGGAAGTTTAAGCGGTTGTGACGGGTTCTAAGTCATTATACTCGAAGCCATTTCCGTGAGTTCATCGAAGTGAGCATGAATCGTTTCCATTACCTCCTTAGTTCGACGATTCCATATTCGGAAACCTTTAGAATTGTCACGGTATCCAATAAAGACTCCAATATCGACTTTGGCTTTGAGCTTTCCAAAATCATCACGATCATTATTCGGATAGCAAAGGGATCCAAATACATGAAAGTGTTTGAGGTTCGGTTTATAGTTGTGGACAAGCTCGAAAGGTGTTTTGTTGTGGCGTTTGTGATCATAGAACGGTTTTGAGTATAGCATGCATGAATCGACTTACGCCCATAATGTCTGGAAGTTTAGCATTGATTAACATTGTTCTTGCGGCTTCCACTAACGTTCGGTTTCGTCTTTCAACAACTCCGTTTTGTTCGGTGTCGTGCAATAGATGTTTGATCTTTGAATTCCACTTTCTCATAAAATTCACGAAGGGTTTTGTTAACAAATTCGGTTCCTTTGTGCATTACGATTATTCGGACGGTGTTGCGAGTTGAACACGTATTTTAGTGAGAAAGGTGATGATCATTTGTGGAGCTTGGTCTTTGCTACGAAGGAAGTAGACCCAAGTCCATCGTGAGTAGTCATCGACAATTACTAAGATGTAGCGTTTGCCATTGATCGTTTACTGCGCATCGGGCCACACAAATCCATGTGAAGAAGATGAAGCACATCTTTGAGGCGTGTTCCACCTTTGAAGGAAAATGAGCACGAGTGCTTTTCCTTGTTCACGAGGCTAAGCAAAGGTGATCTTTTGAATACGGAATCGTGGGAGTCCTTGACTAGTTTGTGTCGAGCAAGGTTGGTGATGGTTTGAAAGTTTAGATGTGAGAGGCAGCGGTGCCATAGCCGAGATTTTGTTGATGTTGCCTTAGAAAGTAAGCGAGATGGGAGAGGAAGCAACTATGTCTTGCATAGAGATAGTGCATAGAGATAGTGCATAGAGATAGTGTAGAGATAGTATAGAGATAGTGTAGAGACATAAGGTCATTTCCTTGTAGATCACGAATGAAACAAGTTTTCTCCACGAAAGCAACCTCCAAATCTCCATCACAAAATTGACCTCTTGAAAGCAGTTGTGACCGAGGGCCTTCCACATAGTAAACCTGCGATTTCGATGTTCCCATTAACATAATCTCCGTAGCCCATGATGGTCGCAGTGATCGTTCCCGAATCACGGCGGTGCAATGAACTTTGCAATAAAGTTTGATAACGGTTTAAGGTTGCTGTCGTATGTCGGGAACATCCGCTATCAACAATCGAAGAATGATCATGTATCACCGCATTACACACAGACGACACGGATGGAATAGAAGTAGATGTGGAACCCGAAATGTTAGAGGGTTCGAAGCGTATATTAGACATACACATTGAGAATTTTAGGCATCCACTTAAATCCTAGTGTGTTATATATCCATTACGCCATCGTAACTACTCTTTGCTTTAGTCTTAGTGAAAGCACTAGGTGGTACTACATTCTTAGGAGGTGAGCGGTAGCTCTTGTGATAGCAATGGTTGCCTTAGAATCTAAAGAAGGTGGTTTACCAAGCACGGACTTAGAATGATTAGTGGGCCTAGAGGTATTCCGATTCTTAGGATTCCGTAATCTAGAGATTATAGCTTTAGCAACACATTTGTCATGACAATCGAATTCATACTCTTCGACAAATAACACAAGGTGCATCGGTGAATATCAAAAGTACTTAACGGTTTAGCATTCGTTACATCACTATTTCTATTACATTTGCGGTAACATCTATAGTGGAGGCAACATGATTTTATTCGAGTCCTAGGGTGTTCTTCTACTTTAGCATTCCTTATTGATCTTTTCTTGGGTCGCAACTTCCTATTCTTGATTGAGTGCTCTAGGTGTGAAGTGCGGACGTTTGGAAAAGATGCAACTATTCTGTTTGATGAGGAAACACATTAGCAACTTGTGATTTGGCGGTGGGAATTCTTGGTTCACGATTACTAAGTGTGTTGGTGCTAATCTCTTAATCACGATGGCGGAAGTTGTTCATACTTTCCTAACATTTCCGTAACTTAGAGATGGTGTGAATCGGATCTTGATTTTCGAGCGAATATTACCGGCAAAAGTCGGGACTTCTCTAGTGTGAGCAAGATAGTGATCAAGTTCGTTTGATGCTTCAAGTCGAGTCTTTTGAGTAAATCAAATATGACACCATATTCTGTTTAACTTTTAAAGTTCTTGTTCATATTTTGAGATTTGACTTTTCAAAGACACGTTTTGATCATCCGATTGCTCAATTTTAGGATCGAAGATTTTGCACTCAATTGAGCGATTTTCTTTTGGCGAGTTGATGGTTGTGAATATCTTTTCACACCAATGAAGATATACTAAAGTTGATGGTTGTGAGCGATTTTCTTTTGAAAGCGAGTTGATGGTTGTGATAATTGTGTGTGTGATACTCGGTGGTATCAATCGCCAAATAGTTGGGTGTACACTTTGTTTTGAAGTTTTTTGGTTTTGAGTCTTCGGCGTAAAGATAACGATCTTTGGTTATCTTAAAACTCGTTTTACACTTTTAATCAAGATTCTTGTACTTTCAATGTTTTGAGGTGTTAAAATACTTGTTTTGGCAAAAGTTTCAAACTTCTGGCGTGGATTCGTTTTTAAGCTTGTTTTGTTCGTGGGTGTGGTTCTACGCGTAACCCGTCTAGCGATTTTGGTACATTAAATTTCACATTTTGTGTTCTTTTGGTACTATTGAAGCTATTCCATAACAAAAAGCGGTTTAGAAACACATTTGGGCGAGAATCAAAGTTACGAGTAATCCTCGCGTATCAAAACCCTAATATTACGCGTAAGATTTTCCTTGGTTTGATCTTCATTTTACGGTTTATTCCGTGTTTTCTTACTTGGATAAGTGCGAAAATCGTCGACTTTGGATATCTTTTGCCTTTGTGAAGTGTAAAAGATCATTTGAGCAAAAACCTAACATTACGCATAAGCATAAGCTTACGTGGAGAAATTCTCGCGATAACGATTTCAATCAACATCCATCACGAAGCACTATGAAGGAACCCACTTGGTTTGCAAAGATGTGTGAAGCTTTAAGCGACCAACAATCAATTCATGAAGTTGGATCACTTGATAGACCTCAATGCTCACTCCAGAAACTACGATCAATGGGTGATAAGGTTCTTTAGATTTTGTGATCTAAAGAAGCCACATGGAAAGTTCTTAAAGAAGGTTATCTTGGAAGGTCCATTTGAGATGCCTCTTGTAATTGTGCCGGAGATCAGCTATTGTTCCACGAGATGAACAAACCAACATTGCTCTTTGTTGCGATTTAAATCCCGAGAACTTCTACACTATGAAGGCGATGAACTTGCAATGGAATACATCCTCTTAGGATTACCAAACCCAATTCTTCGTAGTGTTGATGCTCAAAAGGCGCACAAAAATGTGGGATCATATTAGTCTTCTTATGGAAGGATGCATACTCAATCGGAGGATTTGGAATCCAAAATTTACTTGGCTTATGAACACTTCATGATTGAACACGGAGAGACACTAGAGTCCTATCATCATCGATTTTCGAGATATCATCAATGATTTGGATAAACACAACATCATCATGCCAAGAATTGCGGTGAATACTAAGTTCTGAGTAGTCTTGGTCGAAATGGGAGAAGTATGTCATTTTCTCCGTCAGCGAAGAATATGCATCATTCTACTTATGGATTGTTGTACGATTACTTGAAGCCTCATGAAAAGGAAGTTGATCGGGAAAGGATTCTCCGTGCTCAAATTGCTAAGCAGTCGCAACGGACAATCAACAACTTGCCTTGTATGCTCAGCGAATTATCCTCTCGACGGCAACTCAACCAGCGCTTCAAACACACCTTCACGATCACAACCTCAACAAAATCAATTGGTTCCATCGGCAACAATGCTCAAGCATATGTCGATGAAGCGGCGAGGAAGCAGATCCGTTGAAGCATTGCAACAAGGATTTGTGATGATTGCTAATGCTTTTGGCGTTACACCAACAAATCCAACAATCGTATTCGTTCCTCATCTAACACGGACTCAATTGTTGTGAACAATGGGCGTGTTGAAGTTCGAAATCGTGATTATGGTTGTCGGATGGGCGGTGGTCAAGGGTTTAATCTTTGTGGGTAGGAATAACAACGAGCTCAGTGGTGGAACAAGGAAATGCTCGAGAATCGGTTAAATGGTCTTAGATGCTACAAGCGCAATGAGAAGGACACACGGCTAATGCATGCCCAAAGCCAAGGACTAGAGGCGGTGCTTATTTCAAAGAGGCCTTACTTTTGGCTCTTAAGGATGAAGTGGTGGATCTCTCACGGACAAAGAACATAGCTTTATGGCGGATCTGAGACTCGGATGATGATATGGAGGACTTGCGAGGCTAATCATTTATTATTTTGATGGCTAATATGCATGAGCTACACATGGTGATCTGAGCCCGATGTATGACAACGATGGCTTGTCTCAGTACCGAACAAACCATCATCATATCGAACTAATATCTCCACCAATATCTCGAATCAAGCACGGATCGGTTATTCAAATAGTCTTCTACATCTCTTTCGATGATTTTCAAGTTAACCACAGTAGTTACATTTGGCGATCAAGATGACCTTACGGTTTCCTTTGATAATCAAATTGACTTGGTGGTCGTACTTGAGGATCTAAAGAATGATCATGTTGAGACTCACGTTGAACAAGATGATCTGTTGCCTCATCCGGATTTTGCTCGGTTAATTCAAGACCATAAAATCAAAATGGAGGAATGTTATGCATTAAATCGGTCCTTAAAAGTAAAAATGCCTTTGTTAACCAAGGATTTTGAATGTTTACAAATGCAACTCAACTTTTCAAAACTCAAGAAAACCGTGAAAAAGGTTTTGAAGCCGCTTTGCAAAATCTCATCAAAGCGAAAAATATTTAGAGACGGATCGTGATCTAGCCGCCTCGAAGAATGCTTTGTTATGCGAATTAGAACAAGCGAAACATGAACATAAAAAGCAAATTAACGCTCTCGCCTTGGAAAATCAAAAAGCTAAAGGTGAGTTGTTAAATTGTCAAAAAGCAGTTCTCCGCACACAAAAGCATTCAGCGAATCGGGTAGATGACCTTCTTGCGAAATTCTCGATTTGCAAAACAAACTTAAAGAGTTTAAAGCATTGTTTACAAACATGGTGAATCGATGTGACTATTGAAAAGTTTACCTTAAAACCCAATCCAAATGGATATGGAAAAAATCTAGTGATTACAAACCAAAGCTTTCACTAAAAACATTCAAACCAACTCCACGAAGTTTCGGTCACGAGAATACAAAATTGATAATCTTGTCATGAGTGTTGTTGAATATCATCGTCAAGAGGAATTAGATCTCGAGAAGGCGAGAGATGATCTAAATTAAAAACCGTTGTTTACAACAAACCTTTTAATTATAAAAAGCGGTCACTTTCGTCACTGTGGATTCTTCAAACACACCTGGGTTATCATCAAAACACAGAGTCTTATTGTTAATCCCAAAGCAGACTTTGCACAAACTTATGGTCCTTTACCTTCCATTAGTGAAGTAAACTCACAACTTGAAAATCGAAAAATTCTTGATATTTTGACATTTTCATGGGCGACCTCAAAATTTTACAACATGAGATAGAATATCGATCGAAATCAAAGTTGAACATTTTCAATCGCCTCTGGCGCGAGAACAAAGAGACATTTTTCGGAAAAATCTTTTACCTAATGTTAAAAACTTGAAAAGTTGTGCAATTGCACAGGAAAAGGATTTTCATAAGGAACTTGGGTAATGAAGCGTTTTGAGAAAGCGAAACATCTATTTCTAACACAAAGCGCAAAAAGAAACTCTTGAGAAAAGATGTTGATCGACTCTTGGAAGATGTTATCGTCTTTGATATCCATAATGTTGTGCTATTCTATTCGTTGCCATATGCATCGATCATATCTCTGCGATATTGTTGAAGCTGTTATTCTTGTTGAGAACACCGATAATGTGCTTCGGATCGAGTCTTTAAAAGGCGAAAATAAGCGATTACACACGAAATTTACAATGCAAAGCGTCGTCTTCATTGGTGTGAAAAGATATTCACAACCATCAACTCGGTTTTCAAAGAAAATCGCTCAATTGAGTGCAAAATCTTGATCCTAAAATTGAGCAGCTGGATGATCAAAGCGTGTCTTTGAAAAGTCAAATCTCAAAATATGAACAAGAACTGTTAAAAGTTAAGCAGAATATGGTGTCATATTTGATTTACTCAAAAGACTCGACTTGAAGCATCAAGCGAACTTGATCACTATCTTGCTCACACTAGAAGTCATGAATTTTCTTTGGTAATATTAGTTACGAAAATCAAGATCGATTCACACCATCTCTAAGTTCACGGAAATGTTAGGAAAGTATGAACAACTTCCGCCTCTTGTGATTAAGAGATTAGCACGGTCACACTTAGTAATCGTGAACCAAGAATTCCCACGCCAAATCACAAGTTGCTAATGTGTTTCCTCTCTTGAAGCAGGAATAGTTGCATCTTTTCCAAGCGTCCGCACTTCACGACCTAGGAGCACTCAATCGAAGAATAGGAAGTTGCGACCTAAGAAAAGATCAATAAGGAATGCTAAAGTAGAAGAACACCCTAGGACTCGAATAAAAATCATGTTGCCTCCACTATAGATGTTACGTCGGCAAATGTAATAGAAATAGTGATGTAACGAATGCTAAACCGTTAAGTATTTTTGATATTGATCGATGCACCTTGTGTTATTTGTCGAAAGAGTATGAATTCTAATTGTCATGACAAATGTGTTGCTAAATCCATAATCTCTCGATTACGGAATCCTAAGAATCGGAATACCTCTAGGCCCACTAATCATTCTAAGTACGTGCTTGGTAAACCACCTTCTTTAGATTCTAAGGCAACCATTGCTATCACGGTAGCTACCGCTTCACCTCCTAAGCATGTAGTACCACCTAGTGCTTTCACTAAGACTAAAGCAAAGAGTAGTTCTGGATGGCGAAATGGATATATAACACACTAGGATTTAAGTGGATGCCTAAAATTCTCAATGTGTGTATGTCTAATATACACCTTGGAACCCTCTAACATTTGGGTTCCACATCTACTTCTATTCCATCTGTGTAAATGCATGTGTAATGCGGTGTCTGAGATCATTCTGGATTGTTGATAGCGGATGTTCCCGACACATGACGAGACAACCTTAAGCGTTATCAAACTTTATTGCAAAGTTCATTGCCTTTGTCAGTTCGGAGCGATCACTTGCAACCATCATGGGCTATGGAGATTATGTTAATGGGAACATCAAAATCGGCGGGGTTTACTATGTGGAAGGCCTCGGTCATAATCTGTTTCGATGGGTCAATTTTGTGATGGAGATTTGGAGGTTGCTTTCGGGGAGAAAACTTGTTTCATTCGTGATCTACAAGGAAATGACCTTATGTGCGGCTCGCGTAATTCTAGTCTCTACACTATCTCTATACAAGACATGGTTGCTTCCTCTCCCATCTTGCTTACTTTCTAAGGCAACATCAACAAAATCCACGGCTATGGCACCGTCGTCTCTCATCTAAACTTTCAAACCATCACCAACCTTGCTCGACACAAACTAGTTGAAGGACTCCCGCGATTCCGGTACTCGAAAGATCACCTTTGCTCGACACGTGAACAAGGGAAAAGCACTCGTGCTCATTTTCCTTCAAAGGTGGAACCTGACTCTCGACATGTGCTTCATCTTCTTCACATGGATTTGTGTGGCCCGATCGTGTGCAAGCGATCAGCGGCAAGCGCTACATCTTAGTAATTGTTGATGACTACTCGCGATGGACTTGGGTCTACTTCGCCCGTAGCAAAGACCAAGCTCCACAAATGATCATCACCTTTCTCACAAAAATCTGGGTTCGACTCCATGACACCGTCCGAATAATCGAGCAGACAAAGGCGAATTTGTTAACAAAACCCTTCGTGAATTTTATGAGAAAGTAGAATTCGACATCAAACATCTATTGCGTACACACGAACAAAAGCGGAGTTGTTGAAAGGCGAAACCGAACATTAGTGGGCTGCAAGAACAATGTTAATCAATGCTAAACTTCAGTTACTTATGGGCGGAAGCGTATCTCGCATGCTATACTCAAAACCGTTCTATGATCACTTGCAGCATACAACAAAACACCTTTCGAGCTTGTCCGCAACTATAAACCGAACCTCGAACACTTTCATGTATTTGGATCCCTTTGCTATCAGAATAATGATCGTGATGATTTTGGAAAGCTCAAAGCCAAAGGCGATATTGGGTCTTTATTGGATCTTGTGACAATTCTAAAGGTTTAGAATGCGGAATCGTCGAACTAAGGAGGTAATGGAAGCGATTCATGTTCATTTCGATGAACTCGCGGAAATAACCACGAGTATATGACTTAGAACCGGTCACAACCGTTTAAACTTCCTCAACCCCATCATTGGTGAAGAAAGCCCTCATTAACTCGTCAACAAATGGAAGGTTATTTGCTCCTACGTTACGTGGCGATATTGATGAGCGTGTGATAAGGTTTTAAAAGGTACCATTTTGAGGGTCGTTTAAGTCCTTATTTGATCACTTTTGTATCCGTTATTGCTTAATATCGTTCCTTTTCACTTTTTAGGTCTCGTGAAGGCAAAATGTTGGAATGGCACTTATTTGAATGAAAAGCGCGAATATATGAAGAAAATGGCCAAAGTCGAAATCGAGACACTCGCGATTCTTTGAATGTAGAAAGCGGCGTCGGTGTTTCTGCGGCGCCGTCCGAGGATTTTGTGACGGTTGAGAACCCAAAACTCTTATTTTCAAGTGACGGCGTCCGGTTGTAAAAGAGTAGGCCGTCGCTACTCGGGCGGCCTAGATGCAATCGAACGGCGTCGGAAGGCGAAGAGGACGGCGTCGCGAACATAAGGTGGCCATAAGTCGCGCAAGGTTAACGTGGCCAGGCGAAACCCTAATGGCGGCGACACGGCGGCGTCACGAAACATAAGGTGGCCGTCGCACAAGACTATCCACGACATCTGTGTAGTAGTTGATATTGTTTTGGCCATAACTTTTGCATCGAACTCGGTTTAGGTGGTTCAAAAGCCAGCGGGCGGAGCAGAAAATCTACAATTTGGTGAAAAAATGGTGGTGACACCGTCACTCTATAAGTGTGGCCTTCGCTCTTTGCCGACGGAAAATACGCCTATAAATATAACATTATAACTTCACTTTTGTAAGCCCTAAACCTAAGTCCGATTCGGGGTTTAGGTAGGTGTTCCGACAACTTAAGGGTTTCAAACACTCTATAAACATCGTGTAATGGTTTGTTTGTTAATCCAATCCTATGGTATGTCTTGATTACCATAATTGTTGCTTGCTCTTCATTAATTATGCTTGGCTAATTCACTTGTGTTTGCTTATGATTGTATGAAACTTGTATATAATTAATTAGATCTTATTGATTTCTTATTGATGCTTGTGTCTATCTTCATCATTAGGGGTGTGACAATTTCAATGAGTCTAATTAGTTTAGTTTATAATTCTTGCACCCTCATCTCTTGTTTGATTGGTTGTCTCTTATCTTAATTGTAATTAGCTTAGGAGTGCGACTAGGCTATCGTTGTGTTTAATACTTGATAAATCTTTGATAGTTTATGAATGACTTGGTGGTTTCGTTTACTAAATCAAAGATAACCTTAAAGTTAGTTTATGAATGACTTAGTGGATTTTGTTTACTACACTTAAGGTGACTTTAAAGAGTTAGGAAAGCACACTACGACCTTAGAAAACACAGCGTTAAGAATAAGGGCGTGACAATTCAACCATCAATAGGACGTGACAATTCGATGGGTAGAATTAGATAGCTAGCAGGGTAATACATCATAAGTGAATCGCTTCACGTTCTTGGTAGACCCCTAATTTAGTTAGTACCTTTTGGGATAGTTGACTAGCAACTAATTCCACCCTCCCTCAAAACCGAGATTCATAAAATATAAAAATACAAAATAATCATCCTCATCTTTAGACTTAAATCGACATATACTTGACTAACGACACTATTCCCTAGAGAGCGATATCAATACCGTGGCTTACCCTAATACTACACTACAGCGATTAGGTTCCTTTGCCTAGGGTGTTGAAAAACATGCTCGACGAAAGGAAGTTCCTTTGACCCCAAACGGCGTGTGGCGTTATCAAGTTTTAGGCGCGGCTGCGGGAATAGAATAGCTAGTTAGTAGTCCACCTCGTTTAGGTTTCTTTGCTTGATTCCTATCAAGTAAACTTTTTCTCATTTTAGCTTCCTCATAGTCTATCCCCTTCTTCGTGACCTTTGTTCGTAACCATTTTCATTAACTATTCCGTTAGCCGTTATGGAGCGAATTTGCCAAAGCATCACCCAATCAACGAAATCCACTACATAATCTACCCTTTCCACTCCAAAATGAGATCTTGAGGTTCCGGCAATATCATGATGAATCCTTTCACGAGGCGTGGACTCGAATTAAATATTTATTACAAAAAGTCCTTTATCATGGTATTGATTCTTGTTTCCACTACAATTCTTTTACACTCGTATCGCCCACGAAACCCAAAGGAGACTTGACTATGTAGCGGATGGGGATATTTGGGGCGTGGTGTTCAAATCATGGGAAACCTTTGAGATTCACGCCCATTTAGAAGTGGAACATGGGACCCAAAAGAATCTTTAGACCTATTTTCAATTTGGAAACTTGATTGGAAAGGTTGTTTAGGAAGGAGATGATTAGAGTTGAGGTACCAAGGTGCATGTCATGGTTAGGCGCTACCACGATACAAAATGAATACATAGGTGATCTTGATAAGATGGAGGATAGAGTAGAAAATCCAATCCATCGGATAACCCACAAGTCCTACCATCACTTGAGGAACACACATTGCCTATAACTTACGGAAGAAGTCGAAGAGACTATAGGAACCCGATTGTAGAACCTTTGGACCAAACGCCACTAGGAATATAGGTTTAGATGCTTGTTGTCATGACCTCTCTCTTAGTCTAGGAAAGTTCCTAATTTTGATGAGCAAGACCTCGACCAAAAACCTTACCCAACTTTCCATCTTTAGATGTGAATCTTGGAATTGAATTAGGCCCCAATCCACCCATCAAAATAGATGGTCCGGGTAGTTGCTTGATAAAGGTGGTAGATTCTAGGCCATGTAGAGTGGAAGCTAATATAGGGTAACCCATGACCTTACACTTATATCACCCGTTCATGGTTAATAACAAGAAACATTATGGGTTTAAACCGGGTTTATTAGGTCAAGATAGATCCTTAACTAAGAATCTTTTGAAGTTGATAGAAGATGATCCGTTTTAGGAGAGAGATTTGATTCACCGCTACACCAATTGAATTAGGTAAGGTTATAATGAATGGAGCACACTCCTTTGAACACATAAATCACCCATCACCCTCTCCTCATGTAGCAAATTTCCACCCTAAGGGTGTGTATCGCTACTATCACCCATATAAACTTAAGTGTAGGAAAACCTCCCTTTATCCGTTAAATAAGGGTGAGAGTCGGGGCTCGTGACTCGAACAAAAACAAGCGCTTCTTGGGAGGCAACCCATGTGTATTTGTTTTTATTTTCATTTTGTGTATCGTATATCTTTTATTGATTGTTTATTCTCATGTTTAAATTTGTAAAAATCTTTATTTTGTCTTTAACCTCGTCTTAATTACATATAAAGGTATTTTACATAAGGGATAAGTGTAGGGAGGATTACACGTTTTCAAAAGAAAGCGTAAACATGAAATTTCAATTAATTAAAAGATATATATGTGTGTTTGTTGAGTCAAATGCTTGTATCGAGTCATAATGGATGTTTTTGCGAAATTTTTCCAGTTCTAAAGATGTAAAATTTTCTAAATTTTTCAGAAAATCGAGACCGGTTTTGTCGGGATAACTTTGGCGTCGAGATTGCAACTGACGGCGTCGGGAGGAGTAAAACATCAGATTACTTTTTCTCGTTTTACGAGCTACTTATAAATTTTGGAATTTTCGGGTCTTAATTTTCTTAGAAATTACGTAAACATCCATTCCACAAGCATTATATCCTAGTTTAAATCGAGTCTTATATATATTATTACCGCCGATTTTCTGTGAAGGTTTCATTTGTTTTCTTCAAGTGTGCGGGTTTAGTTTGTCAAGAAGAAGTTACATAAGATTGGAAGGAGCTTTTCACGCATAAATTCTTCTTGAAAAGTTTAACCACCACTTTACGGGATCTACCGAGCTAATCGGGGAGTACTAGTTTCTTTCGTTTTAATTACCTTCTTTTATCATAACTTTGATACTTTAGAGAACATTGGGGACAATGTTCGGTTTAAAATGTAGGGAGGGAAAATAAAATGGGAACTTTGAAACTATGATTATCCTTGATTATTTGCTTTGTCCAATTGTGATTGTGTAATAAACCATGAGAAAATGTCGGTTAGGGTAATTTTGGCACCAAATTTAAAATTTTTCATAATATATAGGAGTGGGCCATTAGTCTTAACAAAAGCGTCTCACGGATAGGAAGTTGCATGACTAGTACAAAAACCCTTACCACCCAAATTCCACCCAAAATGTGAGGATCGCCCTTAGATTAGTAGGAATTAAAAGCATTCATCTTTAATGCTTAGAGTGTGAACCGGTAGTATATTAGATTCTAGAACTTGTTTTGTGATGCATTAGAGATGCAAGTGAGGCTACACTTGTGTAGTTAGGAATAACTAAATGATAAGAGGCATTAGGATAACCCTTGTTTGATACACGTAATATAATTACTTCTTCCACTTCGGTTGAGTAATTCCCCACACCCTTCGTTGTACTCATCTTTAGTACACGATACCCTAGTTCACCCTCGAGCCTATCCTTTTCGCGGTTCTCGTGATGTTTGGTTTTCGGAATATCAATGAAAACATTGTTTACCCCGCCCCAAATATACACCCAATCGCCTTAGCCTACCCCTTATGCACTCACTTTTAGTGCAAATATTTATTATCACCCTAAACCCTTAGTTCAATTATCGGTTGCTTGCATGAGTTGCTAAGTCGAGTCATATCCTTTGTATCTGATTTTGGGATGATTGGGATTCATGGGAAAAGTTAAAGTTTATGAAATGACGGAAGGGCGTTAAATTCAAATTCCCTTTGTTTGCGTAATAATGTACCCCAAGTGTTTTGATCTTTTCAAATCGGGTCAAATTAGTATTAGAGTAATAAAAACTCAAGTGTAGGGATATGCTTATAAATCCTAGTATTTTTATGTTATCTTAGAGGATGGTAGAGTAAAGTGTATGAATAAAAAAAAAAAAAAAAAAAAAATCGAAAAAAATAGAAAAAGAAAAAGAAAAAAAATAGTATGAAAAAAAAAAAAAAAAAACATACGGGCTACCATCCTACATCTATCCTTTAATTTTATGTTTGTTTATTTAGTTATCTAGAGTTTAGAAGTGTCAGTCTTGGCTTAGCAGCGCCATTCTTCATATGCATTTAACATAGAGATTTTGACTTACCACCACTAAAATAGCCTATCCCACTGAACCCTTATTTCCTACAGTAAGCCTAACGTTACAACCCTTTAAAGACCTCTTTGATAGTCTTTCCTAGGTGCTTCGTAAGCGATGGAGGTTTGATCTATTCTCAAGCCTATGGTAATCTATGTACTAGGACCGGTTAATGAGTGTTTATCTTCCATTTCCTATATTGTTATATTTCATTTATACACCCGAGAGATGTGAGTATCCAACACCCCATGTGAGGTGCTAGTATGTAATTCCGTGCTTGTTATGACTTTTGGGGGGCTTATATGTGTTGTGGACCGTTTTGAATTAATGCTTCATGACCATAACTTATAAATTAATTGGCTAAAAGCACATTTGCTTGAGGACAAGCAAATAACAAGTGTAGGGATATTTGATAAGGTTTTAAAGGTACCATTTGAGGGTCATTTAAGTCCTTATTTGATCACTTTTGTATCCGTTATTGCTTAATATCGTTCCTTTTCACTTTTTAGGTCTCGTGAAGGCAAAATCTTTGGAATGGCACTTATTTGAACGAAAAGCGAATATATGAAGAAAATGGCCAAAGTCGAAATCGAGACACTCACGATTCTTTGAATGTAGAAAGCGGCGTCGGTGTTTCTGCGGCCGTCAGGGATTTTGTGATTCGAACCCAAACTCTTATTTTCAAGTGGCGGCGTCCGGTTGTAAAGAGTAGGTCGTCGCTACTCGGGCGGCCTAGATGCAATCAGACGACGTCGGAAAGCGAAGAGGGCGTCGCGGACATAAGGTGGCGCCGTCGCAAGGTTAACGTGGCGAGCGAAACCCTAAATGGCGGCGACACGGCGTCACGAAACATAAGGTGGCGCGTCGCAGGTGATCAAGACTATCACGACATCTTGTAGTAGTTGATATTGTTTTGGCCATAACTTTTGCATCGAACTTCGGTTTAGGTGGTTCAAAAGCCAGCGCGACGGAGCGAGAAAATCTACAATTTGGTGAAAAAATGGTCGTGGCCCGTCACTCTATAAGTGTGTGCCCGTCGCTCTTTCTTACAAAAATGCGCTATAAATATAACATTATAACTTCACTTTTGTAAGCCCTAAACCCTAAGTCCGATTCGGGGTTTAGGTAGGTGTTTCCGACAACAAAAGGGTTTCAAACACTCTATAAACATCGTGTAATGGTTTGTTTGTTAATCGATCTATGGTATGTCTTGATTATCATAATTGTTGCTTGCTCTTCATTAATTATGCTTGGCTAATTCACCTTGTGTTTGCTTATGATTGTATGAAACTTGTATATAATTAATTAGATCTTATTGATTTCTTATTGATGCTTGTGTCTATCTTCATCATTAGGGTGTGACAATTTCAATGAGTCTAATTAGTTTAGTTTATAATTCTTGCACCCTCTTGTCTCTTGTTTGATTGGTTGTCTCTTATCTTAATTGTAATTAGCTTAGGAGTGCGACTAGGTTATCGTTGTGTTTAATACTTGATAAATCTTTGATAGTTTATGAATGACTTGGTGGATTTAGTTTACTAAATCAAAGATAACCTTAAAGTTAGTTTATGAATGACTTAGTGGATTTTGTTTACTACACTTAAAGGTGACTTTAAAAGAGTTAGGAAAGCACACTTACGACCTTAGAAAACACAGCGTTAAGAATAAGGGCGTGACAATTCAACCATCAATAGGGCGTGACAATTCGGTGGGTAGAATTAGATAGCTAGCAGGGTAATACATCATAAGTGAATCGCTTCACGTTCTTGGTAGACCCTAATTTAGTTAGTACCTTTTGGGATAGTTGACTAGCAACTAATTCCACCCTCCCTCAAAACAGATTCGAGATTCATAAAATATAAAAATACAAAATAATCATCCTCGTCTTTAGACTTAAATCGACATATACTTGACTAACGACACTATTCCCTGAGAACGATATCAATACCGGTGGCTTACCTAATACTACACTACAGCGATTAGGTTCACTTGCCTAGGGTGTTGAAAAACTTCTTTCGACGAAAGGAAGTTCCTTTGACCCCGAGCGGCGTGTGGCGTTATCAGCGATGCTCTGGTGTATCCATTGTTTCCATTGCACAACGATAATATTCCTATACGATACACTGCTACAACAACTCTTTGTTGAAGATGCTTCTACGCAATTGACTCGACACAGCAGTTGAACATACCGCCTCCAACAATGATGAACCGGTGATGATATTACGAATGAAGTACCCCGCTGCGATTTTGATCCGTCGTTTTCAATCCGTTTGCTAATGAGGCTGCGCACGGATGTCGCGGAATCTTCAACAAACCATTTGAATCCTCGAGAATCGCACAATGTATACCAATATCAACCTACACACATAGATGGACAAAAGACCATCCTCGGCTAACATTATTGGCAACCGAATCAACCGATCGTTCTGAGACAACGTCTTCGCTCGAACGGTGAACATTGCATTTATGCACTCGGCATGTCTGCCAATCTGAACCTAAAAACATAAAAGGCCTTGATGACAAAAGACAAGCTGGATTGAATCCATGCAAGAAGAACTCGACCAATTCAAGCGTCTTGAAGTATGGGAGCGGTTGAAAGACCAGCGAGGAATCTCGTCATTGGTCTAAAATGGATTTGGAAAAACAAATTGGATCTTTGAAGGGCGTCATCGAAACAAGTCGCGTCTAGTTGCTAAGGGTTATCGTCGGGAAGAGGAATAGACTTTGAAGAATCTTTTGCTCCAGTTGCTCGTCTTGAAATTTTTCGGATATTCCTCGCGTTCGCGACTCATATGAATATGACGGTCTATCGGATGGATGTCAAAGCAGCGTTTCTCGATGGACAACTTAAAAAGCGGTCTAGGTCGACCAACGGATGGATTCGTTGATCACGAGTTCCCGAACCATGTCTATAAAGCGAACAAAGCTCTTTATGGTCTCAAACAAGCCCTCGGGCATGAGTGCGATAAACTATCATCCTTCCTCATTGCCAATAATTTCACCAAAGGCTCGGTTGACCCAACTCTTTTATACAATATCACGGGCACATATCTTAATTGTTCAAATTCGTGGATGACATCATTTTGGGTCTACACATAAAAAGTTTTCAATCGCTTTTGCAAAACTAATGAAGAAAAATTTTGAAATGTCCATGATGGGTGAACTTACATTCTTTCTAGGGCGCAAGTTCATCAATCACCCGTGGTATTTTCTTGAGTCGATCAAATATGCCCTTGAATTGTTAAACAAATTTGGAATGAAATCTGTGATACTTATGCCACCAATGACTCACACCAAGAAACTAGGCGATTTAAATGGGAAATTAGTGGACCCTACAAAATACCGATATTATTGGGTCTCTAATGTACCTCGCGTGACAGAGACACGATATTGTCTTTCTTTGTCTATCTATGCTCCGTTATCGATCGCGACCAGCGAAACCCACCTCTACGAGGCTAAAGAATCCTCAGATACATCAAGGAACCATTAACTTGGGAATCGGTATCAGAAGGATTACGGTTTTGAACTAATCGCTTTTAGGATGTTGATCACGCGGGATGCTTAGATTCGAAAAAAGTACTTGAGAGCACTACAATTTCTTGTAGATAAGCGGTGTCTTGGCAATCAAAGCGAGGATTGTACATCATTGTCATCAGCGGCGCGAATATGTAGCCATGTCGTGTTGTGCTCAAGTCATATGGATGAGAACACAACTCAAAGACTATGGTTACGTGTTGTGAGAATCGATGTCTGCGATAATCGGTGCCATTGCGATCTCGTGCTGACTCGATTCGACACTTCGAAATCAAAGCACATTGATCTTCGCTATCATTTCATCAAGGATCGCGTGGAGCAGTGCTGTTGAATTATACTTTGTGGAGTGCGAATACCAATTGGCGGATCGCTCACCAAAGCCTTGCCTCCGCTAGGTTTAATGAGTTGGTCCACGGTTGGTATGAGGTGTTTGACTCAAGAGGAATTGGATGACCTCTAAAAGCAGATCTTAAAAACACATCGAACACCAAAACATCTCTTGTAAATAAATTTTCAAAACAAAATACAAAAATATAAAATCCGATAAAACAACAAAAATATTCTCTAATCTATCTTTCTTTCAACATGGCAAGTACATCTCTTGATCAACACTTTTATCATTCAAAATTCACAACCATCAACTCGGTTTTCAAAAGCAGTTTAGTGCAGTCGATTCGTTGGTTAAGTCAGAAGTTCATGATTCATTTGCATTCACAACATATTTCTTATCACACAAATTTTCTCCCCTCAAAAATGGCATATGACAATGTTATTTTTGAAGCGTTTGAAATAAATATGACCATTTAGAGTGTTGGGGAAGGCGACCACTATGAACAATTTGTGAACAAAGTTTTAAATCAAATACTCCCCTCGATTAGTGATATAAGCGGTTGAGGTTTTGAAAAATCTTATGGGAAGTACTTGTCTTTTGAGCAAAACCTTGAAAAGTGAAAGGTTTGATAGGTTTTACTCAAAAATAAAAGCTTTAGCTCCTTTTATAAGGATTGTGGCAGGCGAGGCGTACCACGGGTCCTTTCTTGACACTTCGGGTTGTACAATGTTATGTGTGCACAAGCCATAGACATATATAATCACACATCAAAATTATATGAAGGAAACCATTTAAGGGTACCGAAGTGCGGTGATATTCGAGTGCTTGCAGGCGTTGAAAGCCGATGATGTTTCTCTGAGTCGACCACCAACATAGCTTTCCAATCGTGCAGGCGATCCGCCACGAACAACCGTTCATCAATCATGGTGATGATCGTCTCATCCCTCCTTTCACGAGAATTCGGTAGCTTAGGATTCCCGACTTTCGGTATATCCTTCAATCATGCATGATCCATCCTAACCGACAGGTATGATCCCCAATTTGTGGAGTTCACTACCGCCATTAAGCGATTTCTTGAAGTTCACTATGGTAAACAACGCGAAGGTTTCTTGATGAGTGTATATTGAGATAGGTGGTTGAGATCGGGAAGAGTAAGCGTTGGAGGAGTGAGGTTGACAGCGTCGATAAGATTCAACGACCGTCTGGATATCTTCAACATGTTCTTTGATCGCGATCGTCTAATGAAGATGAGCCGACTTGATAAATTCACGTTGAACTTGATCGAGAATTGTCTCATCGACCACATACTTTGGCAAGGTACATGTCTTGATGTCGTTGAGAGATAAGTTCTCAAAGTCGACCTCGGAGAATCCATAGTCTGTTCATCTTGTCGTTTGACTATGATATTCTTTAAGAATGTGTAGTCCACTTAGACTTGAGATCAATGTTTTTGATGGCCACGATGTCCTTAGAACTATACTTGCATGTTGAGACTTACGAACCGGGCAACCGTAGTAGATTCTTGGCGTTCGGGCCAATGATGAATCCCATACAATGCATCTTGGTGCGTATGCTTGCGTTCTCGAGAGAACAAGTGATTGGCACGTTCCTCGATGGCTGCGGTTCGGTAGATAGGCTGCTTGGGAATGGAAGAGTCAATGATGTGGCGTATTTCCTTGAACCATCGCCACCATGGAGAAGAAATTCGGTCTTTGTTGAAGAAATATCTGAAGGAATCCTTGGTTCATCTGGTTGGCGATTGTTGGTAGAGGTTTGGTCGGTCGATGTAATATGGAGGGTTGTCCGTTTAGTGAAGTCGATGTTTATTACGGGTTGAGCCAATCCATGTTGTTAGACATGGCTCGAGCAATGTTTTCAAGGTGATATTCAACCTCGATTGCACTTTCAGTTGTTTTTCAAAGAAGGAATGCTTCGTTCTTGATGCGCTTCAACTCGGTTCGTCATCTTCTTCACACGGAATCTTTCTTGCAAAATCTTTGCATGCTCTAAGGTACTACCGTCTACCAATTCTTGACCTTCTTGAGGTAGGGAGTGTCGTTAACAAGAGTAGCAAACCAATCAAATTATGCGGTTTATCGTCATCAAGCCATGATCTGACGTCGATCGAGTCGTCTTCTTTTACATTTGAAGGCCTTGATGATGATTTTGGTTTACTGCACTTGTTTAGGTGAGGTGGGTTGTTGTCGGGGCTCGAGGACCTCTTCATCGTCACCACCCGTATACTCAAAATAATCACGGTTTTTGAGTGCAGGGTGGTAACTCGGAATCGTCCAGGGTTTATCGATGAAGACCGAGGTGGAGGAGACTTTGTTGAGAAGAAGTCCGTGGTGGAGGAGGTGGCATAGAGGTAGATTTACAGGGCCCTTACATCGTTTAGGTGCGAGTCCTTATCCTTATCATCGTCATCTCTTGGTGGTTTGGGTTGATCGGTGACTCCTTGCATGATGATCGAGTTGAAAATCAAGTAGATTTTGAAAAATTTAACTTCATCCAGTAAGCGTTCGGATCGCTTTGACATTTGCATCACAAGTTTAGCGATTAACTTTCAGTTCGAGAGATCGACTTCTTTGGCCATTGTATGTTTAACCAATGCTACGATGTTAGGGGTGAGTTATGCGGAAAATACTTCTCTAGTCACACAGGGGCGATGTCGAGAAGAAACTTGTGGGTATGATCTCTTCTTTGTCTTCTCCGGTTCCTTTTGGACTTTAGGAGCGATATCACGAAGGTATTTGTTAGTGTAACCTTGATCATTTCATTCGAGTTCCTCGGCGATGACTTCTCATGAATTCTGAATAGCTTTCCTATCTTTCCGTATCTTGTCATTCTCATCATGTAAGTCTTGCATTTGTTCGACATACCAATTAAGTTTTACGTGGAGCATGTCCTTCTTTCTAACTTGTTTGTGACTTTCACAATTCTTGCATGTGTTTGAAAATCCAAGATTTAGGTGGTTTCTTCAGTTTGGATGATGATCGGTTGACTTCGTTGATGGTGGTGGTGATGAATGAGATGAAGAGTCGATGATGAGGAGACATGAGGAGACTTCATGTCCTTAGGAGTTCTGAGGTTTCTCCTTTGAGTGTGTTGGGTATCGAGAAGAAACTTTGTATAATCATCCTCGTCATCCTTAGACTTTTCTTTCTCGATTACTGTTTCTCAAAATCATACACAATAGTGTCCTCCACATTGTTGTTCTTTGAAGAGTGGTGGCACGGATCCTATCGGTCGATTAAGCGCATCGGGATACGGAGAGGGTGGGCAGCTCAACGATCCTCAGGGGCCACCCATTTGATCTTTAGCAAATTCTTGACCTTTTGAAGGTGTCGACTTTGTGAAACTTCTTCACATGTGCTTGATCCAATTGTTCTTCTTCATCTTGAGCTTTCATCACGAGGTACAAGTCACGAGTCTTCCCTTTAATAGTTTGAGGACTTGGAGGTTTTGATCTGAGGATTTTCATCCTTTGCGTTTGAGTATGTGATCTCTTCATACGTATCGGTAGCCTCGAGTCCTCGTCCACTGGTGTCTTTGCGGTTCAAGTGAAAGGATCGGGTGGCTTCACGAGAAGGAACTTTCTTCTTAGGGGTGGGTTTCCTCTTTGGAATAGGTTTCTTCTTTGGAACATTCCTTTGACTATCTGTACTTGTGACACTTCGGCACTTCCTTTTACGGTTCTCCTTACGGGTGTTCGGAAGATTTTTCGTCGAGATGACCAACTTTGCCTTGTCGACTACTTCGGATACCTTTTATGCGATTCGAGCTTTCGACATCTTGATTAGAAGAAATCATGCGTATGACACCTTGTTTCTTTGTAGGCGTTTCCTTGATTACGGCGGATAGAATAGGTTCCGTCGACATGTCATGATTGTTGGGGTAAAGTCCAAGTGCTCTTTGGATCAACAATTTAGTATATCGATGTAGGGAATCTTTGAGCCAAGTTTGTTGAGAAATGACATCATGTCATCCCAATCGAGCTTCGATAGCGATGTGTTTCTTGTTGACCAATGCCGAATATTTGCGGTTCCATGAGCTTAGGGTGCTCATGGCATTTGTCACGACGAGATCGGACTTGGTGATGATCATGTAGAGAGTTCTCGGGGTTGAGGAATACTCTTAAGCTCTACGTGAGAATGCTTGGTGATTATTCACTGTAGCCTCGTCATAGCCGATATTGATTAAGAATTGGAGAGTGAGCTCTTGACGGTGTGGCATATAGTTTGGTTGGATCGACATCGGGAATTGGGAGAAACGACCATTAAGTCTGCGGGTGTAATGGTGACTTGTTTGTGATTGAGTCACCGTCGCGTGATTTGTCCTGACCCTTTCCATAGTGTTCGAGCTGTTGGATGTAGATCTCGAGGAGCAGATTGCGAGTGTGTGAAGCATGTTACGTCGGATGAGTCCTCGAATATTAATAGCAATAAGACACGAAGATTGAGCAAGTGAGGGTGTCAAAGTCAACACGGAGGTTATTCTTTCCTATCTTCATTGGATAGCCATGAGGATAGATATCGGCAATGGAGAGAACTTGGTGCATCCACATTCATTTGTTCGACCATGTCGTGATGCGAAATAACATTAGCCAAAGAACCAACATATCGAAAGACATAATGTTAGTCAACGAAGGTCTTATTGTCTAGTTATTGAATATACGATGTCAATGATTATTCTGAGTCCTAAGTCGCTTGTATATTCAATAGTCCAATGGCGTCGTGAAATGTTTAGTGAGTTAGTTAACTTTAAGTTTTAAAGTTTATGTTATCACTTATTGTTCCACGACATATTAGGCGATTAAGTTTATTAGTGACATTATTGGATTAGTGACGTTATGATTAGATTATTTACAAGTTTGTACACGTAACAATTCATCATGAAGGTCAATCCGGGGTTAAGCGTAGTTTTGGCAAAGTTGTCGTGAGCGGGGAATGATATATGTTGGCGTAAACTTCAGCGTAGAATCTAACTACAGCGTAAGAATTGTTCAGCGTGGGAAAAAGGAGACCTTATGCGTGGGCATATATTAACCTTACAGCGTAAGGCTACTCGTGAAGTTGACCTTATCGTAGAAGTCCTTGTTTACGCATATCCTTCACGGGATCTGGCGTGGTCCATTGTAGAACCTGCGGCTTGGCATTGTCGTGGGATTATTCTTCTGGCGTAACATGACTACGGCGTAGGGTAATCCTTATCGTGAATAATCAAATGACCTTGATTACGAATTCTAAGCGTAGCAATCACGAAATAAATTTATCAAATCATCAATATTAGCACATATTCATTTAACAACAATACATGGCATGAATCATTCGTTAAAGGTTCGGCGTGAAAGTCATCAGCGTGGGTCAAAACTCTAAGAGTTGAGATTTCTGGCGTATCACTTTTAGCCATAGGATATCACCATTTTAATTACGGTAGTTCAAGAGTGTTGGTAGAGTCTTTAGGCCAAGTTATAACATCAAAATTGTTGTGAATCAAAATGCCCAAAAGTTGTGAACTTTAAACCTAGTTTCAAATTGTCGACCAATTTGTGTTTACAGTGGTTACCAACTATGGAAATGATCAATTCAACACCTTATAACCATAACCCAACAACCTTATTGACCAAAACACATCACATTTGAAAACCCAAATCAACTCATAAACCTAATTTTCAAAAATCATTAAAGCGTGTTTACGGGTGGGTTTTGATGGTTAAAATGGTATTCATGATGTATAAAGCGTTTTGACACAAACCATATAACCAAAACACACACACAATGATTATGTGTTCATACGCTTATCGTAGAACACATAATCATGTGTCTTTACTTTTTAGCGTTGGTTTGCATGATATTAAAACCATAGCTTAAAAACATGTTTAGATCATTAAAACACTTACAAATTGATGATCGAACAGCGGTTTCTTGAATGAATCTTAGGCGTAGATGAGTTTAGGTTTAGTAATAAATGTGAGTGAAAGAATTAGGTGAGAGGTGTTTTATTAAAGTTAACTTTAAACTTTTGGCGATATTGGTCTCTCGCTTTTCCTTTTTCATCCAAAGCCATTTAACTTCCGTTTGGTTATCAAACAACGATTTTAAGGAAAGAAACATGACAACACTCCCTTGACTTGAGAAAAAATCTTGAAGGTTATAAATTTAAGTCAGGTGTCTTTGAACGAGAAAGTGTACCACCATTTGTAAAGGAATCAACCGTGATATGATAACATGCAAGTACGAGATGTTTTGAAGCAGATTAATAGTTTATTTTCTCCCCTCAACACTTGATTGGAAAAATCTTGAATTTTGAAAGATAAAAGTGTTGTGGAAGAAATATACTTGCCATGTTGAAAGATAGATAGATTAGGAGAATATTTTTGTTGTTTTATCGGTTTTATATTTTTGTATTTTGTTTTGAAAATTTATTTACAAAAGATGTTTTGGTGTTTGTGGGTTTTTAAAATTGTTTTAAGAGGTCATCAATTCCTCTTGAGTCAAACACCTCATACCAATCGGTGGACCAACTCATTAAACCTAGCGGGAGGCGAGGCTTTGGTGAGAAGATGCATGATTGGTATTCGATTACCATAAGTATAATTCAGCGGTACCACATTTCCGTGGTCCTTGATGAAATGATAGCGTGGTCGATGTGCTTTGATTTGAGTCTTTGAGCGGGTTGCGAGATTGCAATAACACTCCGATTGTCATGATACATCGGGATTACATCAAATACGTTACCATAGTCTTTGAGTTGTGTTCTCATCAAATGACTTGAGCACAACACGCGGACATGGCTACATATTACTTGATTGATGGCGATGATGTACAATCACTGCTTCTTTGATTGCCAAGACACAATTTATCAGAAATTGTAGAGCTCTGATACTTTTCTTGAGTCTAAGCATCTGCGTGATCGATGTCACGGCGATTAGTTGAAAACAGAATCCCGGATACGGATCCCAGTTAATGGTTCCGCGATGTATCGGAGGATTCTTTTAGCCTTAGAGAGGTGGGTTTCGGTTGGTCGCGATAGCGGGAGCATAGATAAGCGGCAAAGACAATATCGGTCGCTGGTATTGATACATGAGGACCCAATAATACTTGATGTTTGGTGGGGTCGACTAATTTCCATGTAAATCGACATCTAGCTTCTTGGTATGAGTCATTGGTGTGGCATAAGTATCGCAGTTTTCATTCAAATTTGTTTAACAATTCAAGGGCATATTTGGTGACTCGAGAAAAAATACCACGGGGTGATTGATGAACTTGCGATCCTAGAAAGAATGTAAGTTCACCCATCATGGACATTCAAAATTTTCTTCATTAGTTTTGCAAGCGATTGAAAACTTTTATGTGAACCCAAAATGATGTCATCGCGTAAATTTGAACAATTAAGATATGTTCCCCATGATATTGTATAAAGAGTTGGGTCAACCGAGCCTTTGGTGAAATGTTGGCAATGAGGAAGATGATAGCTTATCGTACCATGCCGAGGGCTTGTTTGAGACCATAAAGAGCTTTGTTCGGTTTATAGACATGGTTAGAACTCGGGATCAACGAATCCATCTGGTTGGTGACATAGACCGTTTCTTTAAGTTGTCCATTGAAAGCATTGTTTGACATCCATCGATGAACCGTCATATTCATATGAGGCGTGACGCGAGAATATCGACGACCTCAAGGCGAACAGCTGGGCAAAAGATTCTTCAAAGTCTATTCCTGCTTCACGCGATAACCATAGCAACTAGGCGTGACTTGTTTGGATAACGTTCCCTTGACATCAATTTGTTTTCCAAATCCATTTTAGACCAATGGCGTAGATTCTGTTGGTCTTTCGACGATTCCATACTTCAGGCGTTTGAATTGGTTGAGTTCTTCTTGCATGGATTCAATCGGTTGTCTTTTGTCATTGCGTCTTTAATGTTTTAGGTTGATTGGCGACGGTGGTGCATAAATCAATGTTCACCGTCTGAGTGAAGGCGTTGTCTCGTAACGGCGGTTGATTCGGGTTGCCAATAATGTTAGCGGAGGATGGTCTTTGTCCATCTATGTGTAGAGGTTGATGTTGGTATACATTGTGCGATTACGAGGATTCAAATGGTTTGTTGAAGATTCGCGACATCTGTGCGGCGATCTCATTAGCAAGCGGTTAAACGCATTTGGATCAAAATCTGCGGTGGGGTACTTCATTGAGAATATCATCGGTGGTTCATCATTGTTGGAGCGGTATGTTCAAGCTGTTGTGTTGGATTCAATTGGTGTGGGTGCATCTTCAACGATGGTTGTTGTAGCGGTGTATCGGTATAGGAATATTATCGGGTTGTGCGGCGAAATAAGCGGATACACGAGGCACGTTCATCAATATCGTCGCGAGCGGAGGAGCAAATAACCTTTCCATTTGTTGTGAGTTAGTGAGGGCTTTCTTGGTGATGATGGGGGTTGAGGAAGTTTAAGCGGTTGTGACGGGTTCTAAGCTGTTATACTCGGAAGCCATTTCGTGAGTTCATCGAAATGAGCATGAATCGTTTCCATTACCTCCTTGGTTCGGCGATTCAGTTGAAACCTTTAAATTGTCGCGTATCAATAAAGACTCAATATCGACTTTGGCTATGAGCTTTCCAAAATCATCACGATCATTATTCGGATAGCAAGGGATCGAAATACATGAAAGTGTTTGAGGTTCGGTTTATAGTTGTGGACAAGCTCGAAAGGTGTTTTGTTGTGGCGTTTGTGATCATAGAAGCGGTTTGAGTATAGCATCGATGATACAACACGCCCATAAGTGTCTGGAAGTTTAGCATTGATTAACATTGTTCTTGCGACTTCCACTAACGTTGGTTTAGTCTTTCAACAACTCCGTTTTGTTCGGTGTCGTGCAATAGATGTTTGATCTTTGAATTCCCACTTTATCATAAAATTCACGAAGGGTTTTGTTAACAAATTCGGTTCCTTTATGCATTACGATTATTCGGACGGTGTTGCGGTGAACACATATTTTGTGAGAAGGTGATGATCATTTGTGGAGCTTGGTCTTTGCTATGAAGAAAGTAGACCCAGTCCATCGTGAGTAGTCATCAACAATTACTAAGATGTAGCGTTTAGTTGATCGTCGATCGTGCGGATTGAGATATTGGTGGAGATATTAGTTCGAGATATGATGATGGTTTGTTCGGTGCACGAGACAAGCCATCGATGTCATCTATTGAGCTGTATCACTCATGTGTAGCTCATGCATATTAGCCATCAACATAACTTGTTTGCATTAGCACGCAAGTCCTCCATATCATCATCATCAGTGCGCATACGCCATAAAGCTATGTTCTTTATGCGTGAGAGATCCACGACTTCATCCTTAAGAGCCAAAAGTAAGGCCTCTTTGAAATAATACCTTGCCCCTAGTCCTTGGCTTTGGGCATACATTAGCCAGTGTCCCTTCTCATTGCGGTTGTAGCATCTAAGACCATTTAACGATTACGAGCATTTCCTGTTCCACCACTTGAGCTCTGTTGTTATTCCTACCCGACATTAAACCCTTGACCACCGCCCATCGGCGACCATAATCACGATTACGAACTTCAACCGTCCATTGTTCAGCATGACTTGAGTCAGTGTGTTAGATGAGGAGCGAATCGATTGTTGGATTTGTTGGTGTATGACCAAAGCATTAGCAATCATCACAAATCCTTGTTGCAATGCTTGAGCGGATCTGTTTCCTCGATCGCTTCAGCGACATATGCTTGAGCATTGTTCTTTGTATGGAACCAATTGATTTTGTTGAGGTTGTGTTGTGAAGGTGTGTTTGAAGCGAGTTGGTTGAGTTCTTTGGTTGAGAGGATAATTACATTGAGCATACAAGGCAAGTTGTTGATTGTGCAGTTGTGTTGTTTAGCAATTTGAGCACGGAGAATCCTTTCGATCAACTTCCTTTTCATGAGGCTTCAAGTAATCGTACAACAATCCATAAGTAGAATGATGCATATTCTTAAGCAGCGGAGAAAATGACATACTTCTCCCATTCGGACCAAGACTACTCGAAATTTAGTATTCTTGCAATTCTTGGCATGATGATGTTGTGTTTATCAAATCATTGATTATATCGTCGATGATGATAGGACTCGGTGTCTCTCGGGTTCAATCATGAAGTGTTCATAAGCCAAGTAAATTTTGGATTCCAAATCCTCACGATTGAGTCTGAGATCCTTCCATAAGAAGGCGAATATGATCCGCATTTTTGTGCGATCTTTTGAGCATCAACACTACGAAGAATTGGGTTTGGTAATCCTAAGAGGATGTATTCCATTGCAAGTTCATCGACTTCATAGTGTAGAAGTTACGTGGGATTTAAATCTGCGATAGCAATGTTGGTTTGTTCATCTCTTGGTGGAGCAATGGTTGGATCTCCGGGTACAATTCGATGGGCATCTCAAATGGACCTTCAAGATAACCTTCTTTAAGAACTTTCCATGTGGCTTCTTTAGATCACAAAATCTAAAGAACCTTATCACCCATTGATCGTAGTTTCTGGAGTGAGCATTGGAGGTCTATCAGTGATCGACTTCATGAATTGATTGTTGGTGCTTAAAGCTTCACATCTTTGCAAACCAAGTGGGTTCCTTCATAGTGCTTCGTGATGGATGTTGATTGAAATCGTTTGTGTAGGGTAGAGCTTGAAGACTTGGTGATGGTTGAACCATTTGTGGTTGTGGAATTGCACCAAGTTGTGGAGTATGTTGCTGATTAAATTGTTGTTGATAAATAGCTTGTTGTTGATTCCATTGTTGATGTTGTGGAGTTAATTGTTGTTGTTGTTGATGATTATAAGTGTGAGGGAAATAGTTAGAGTATGGTGGTTGAGACATGATGATAAACTTGTGTGGTAAAGATGGATCTTTGTAGTCGAATGAACCTTTGTAGATGAAGTGTCCTTAGGCGTAGAAAAGACAATAACCAAGTAGCACTTATCGTAAAAACACCAAAAGTTACAGCGTAACAAAGGAGTTCTGGCGTAGGATTTAGCTTCTGCGTAAGTAGGATAAAAGCACTAAATTTGTCGTAGACAAAAGTTAGGCGTGAAAGTTAGGCGTGGGATTACCTTGTCGTGAACCTAAGTTTCTGGCGTAAAGTGAATCTTATCGTAGAATTTCTCTGGCGTAGCTTATCTTATCGTAATTTTAGGGTTTTGCCCAAATGATCTTTACACTTCCGGTGCAAAAGATATCCAAAGTCGACGTATTTTCGGACTTATCAAGTAAGAAAACGGAATAAACCGGAAAATTAAAGATCGAACCAAGGAAAATCTTACGCGTAATATTAGGGTTTTGATCTGCGTGGGATTACTCGTAACTGATTACGCCCAAATGTGTTTCTAAACCGGTTTTTGTTATGGAATAGCTTCAATAGTACCAAAGAACACAAAATGTGAAATTTGATGTACAAAGCGCTGGAGCGGGTTCTGGCGTAGAGCGACACCCGAACAAAAACAAGCTTAAAAGCGTAAATCCGCGTAAAGTTTGAAACTTTTGCCAAAACAAGTATTTTAACACCTCAAAACATTGAAAGTACAAGAATCTTGGATTAAAAGTGTAAAAAGCGAGTTTTAAGATAACCAAAGATGCGTTATCTTTCGCGTGAGACCAAAACCAAAAAACTTCAAAACAAAGTGTACACCCAACTATTTGGCGATTGATACCTTTGTTAGGTCACTAGTTTTACAAACACAAGTTATAAGAGAAGAGATAAAGGCGGATGAACAAGTATCGCACACATGCACGATATACTAAAGGCGGTTTAGGCGTAGAGTATGTGAAAAAAAACTTGAACAACCAACCCTCGAATGAGGGTTTACAAGATTATTTATAGGAGGAACCTAGGAAACACTCCTAGTTCCCATCCTTTCTTTTGTGGGCTTGGGCCTAAGCTTATGGGCCTTACATAAGCTTGACCTTAAACAAACATAAAGGCCATAATAAAGCTACCTATTACATATGAAATATAAATACTTGAAATCTTGTTTAGGAGTGATTCCAACAACAATCCTTGAACTTCATTCTACTTTGGCATCTTCTTTTTATAAACATTGTATATTAGACTAAATTTCTTGAAAAGGTATATATATTTAGTGGATTTCACATTTCAAATCATGCCGTTAGTTTACGTAACTTGCAAATCATGTAGTATTGCAACATGTCCTTGTCGATGTCGGACTCGATACTATTGTTAGCCTTAATAGTTTTATTAAGTGATGGTCATTCACGTTATAGGAACTTTATAATGTGTGTTAGATATCGTGATAGAATAGTCAGCGGGCTCGTGGTGGGCTAATCTAATTGGTTAAATGTTCTGCGTATGCTAAGCCTTGTATAAGCAAGCATCCCAAGCCCATATCGAACCAGAAGCCCAAGCCAAGCCATGGAAGCCTTTAGGGCAACATGTGTCTTGCACTCAAAATTCAAGATTCTTGTGGTTTAAGGTTTATTTGGTGCTAAAGTTTAAGTTTTTGCAAAAGTTCGAGCTTTCGTGTTTTCTTGATTTTGAGCTCGTTTTTGGTTCTTTGGTCATTTCTACTCGTAACTTTTCTAGGCACTTTAGGTGAAAAGGTCAACATTTTTGGGTTATTCGAGTGTTTTAAGGTTTACGTGCAAGAGAATTTGGTTGAATCATTGAAAATTTTTACGGTAGGTCAAAACCTAGTTACTACTAAGTAAGAAAGTCAACTACATAGTTTTCTACTCGTAACTTTTGGTGAAGAATCTTCGTGCTATAACGGTGACTCGGTGCTTCCTCGCTTGGATAAGTGTGTGGAACACCGACTTTGGATATCTCTTACCTTTGTGATAGTGTAAAGGATTTTTAGGCAAAACCACAATCTTACGCATAAGTTTAGACTTACGGCGTAGAATTCTTCTGCATAAGCATTTTTCTTACGCTAAGTTTTCTTACGCATAAGCTAAATCTTACACATAACTTTTCTACTCGTAACTTTAAACCTCGCATAAGATCCTCGCTAAGGAATCCTCGCCTAAGATCCTCGCATAAGATCCTACGCCTAAGTTTCTACTCGTAACTTGTGTTTCTCGCTAAGCTCTTTCTCGCATAAGGTTTTTAAAAAAAAAAAAAAAAATTAAATTTTGGGCCTAAATTGAGTAAAATTTAATTTTTAGAGAACTAAGCAGCTCAATTTTCTGAGATTCAAATTTTGGTTTAGCTGTGAAAATTTTGGTCAAAAATTCAAATTTTGGGCCTAAATTCAAATTTTAGGGTCAAATTTTGCGTCAAAATTGTCATAACTCAAATTTTTCATACGACCTTAGAATTGATTTTATAGTGAATTTCAAATTTTAGGCGAAATTTTTTAAGAACAGAGTTCTGATCGACTTTCGGAAAAACCTCAAGCGAGCTTAATCTTCATCAACCTGACTCCTTTATCGTTGAATCGATCCTACATCAACTTTATCGGATCATACCTTCATCAATGGCTACTCAACAAGACATTCATGCGGTAGGTGCGAAAACCGACCTCTATGTTGGCAAAAGGTGGTTATCTTCAATGGACAAGTCGAGATGCTCCGTTACATCAAGACCGAACCTAATGGCAAACTCATGATTAAATCCATTCGGGATGGACCCTTCCGACCTCGACAAGTTAATGTGCACGGAAATCGATGCAACACCTCCGCGCACCATCTTCTCGTCTTCATCTGAATCTGAATACCTGCGGAGGATCGAAACAAGTCGAAGCGAGATGACATGGCAATTCATATTATCAGTGGGTTTACAATTGACATCTTTCTTTGCGGTGAGCGGTTGTGAAAGCGCTTCGATATGTGGGAGCGTGTTAGGCGACTTTGTCATGGAGCGAAATTGGTCATCAAGACATGGAGAACAAGTTGCTAGCGAATGGGAAAAGTTTACATCTACTCGGGAGAATCCATTGGATCTACTATGGAAGGTTTGCACTTTGATGAATGAGCTAATTAGAAACAAGGCGACACCCGAACTATCGTTCAAAACATCAAGTTCTGAATAATCTACCGGAAGAATGGGGCGATATGTCACTATTGTCAACCAAACAAAGACCTTCATCGGTGAACTTTGATCAAGCGAATGATTTCTGAAACAAAACCAAGTGAAGCTAATGAAGTCGAGGCAAGAAAAATTAGCAAAGAATCATGATCCATTGGCACTCATTGCTAAGACTCTATCTTGATGAATACACAACAACAAACTTCATCATCTTCCAACAACAACAACTTGCGGCCACAACAACAATTCTATCCGGATCCGCAATACGGGAACAAGAAATCGCGATCTCGAATCGATCAAGAAGACCTATGTCCCAAATAATTTCTCTCTTGGGTCAAGTAATCAAAGGTCGCTATTCCACACTACTAACAACAACCAAGGATATCATCAAACACTACTTAGCAGGCAAATTGCTCGGTAGGGTGTGAATATGGGTAATCAAGGACAAATGGTTGGAGTTATTGGGAATCGGCGAGGATATCTTCTTGGATTTCGCATGGGTGTCAGCGGTTCCAAATCGAGTGTCAGATGAGGCAGAATGTTGGGAATAGGCGATGGGTGTCGAATCGGAATATTGCGGCTCGATCGTTGGGAATCATGGAAATGTGAATCGAGTGTCAGTTAAGTGTTATAGCATCGAGGAATGGGTCGCATGGCAAGGAATTGTCCTTAAGCGAACAAAACGATCTTGAGTATCTTGAGAAAACTAACTTTGTTGGTACAAAAGGAGCGTTTGGATTTCGGTTGAGTCTTGAGGAACATGACTTTATGGCTATTATGGATGATTTGGAAGACCTCGAGAAATTAATGCAAGCGCATCTTCATGGCAAATCTTGAGGAAGCTAAGTGCGACCTTGAGTCGGACTACACTCCACATCTATGGCGCCAATCTAGTGTCGAGGTACCAATCATTGATCCATGTTAGAACAATGTCATATTTGATGTGTTTACTCATGACGAGCGACGTTACGTGGCGCCCGCACCTACTTATGATACATACGGACAATCAGGGTTGTAGCAATACTAACTACGAGACTCCGGATGTGGATCTAGTGGATCTTGTGTGACACAAAATCTTGAGGCGATGAGGAAACACGTGCTATGTTGAATCATTAATCAATCAATGTGGCATTGAAGTTGAGAAAGTTAGAGCGGTCAATCGCGAAGTTAAGGCGCGAATGCTAAATTGACGGCGAGCTTGAGAGTTACAAGGAGCATGCCAAGCCTATGAATTTCATACAAACAAAATGTCGAAATTAGAAATTGGTTATCGAGATTACATTTTAAGAGAAAAGATTTGCAACTCAAGTATGACACACTTGATGTGAATCGAATTTGAAAATCAAATCTTTAAACAAGGAAATTTACGAACTAAATGACCAACTTTCAAAACAAAAATCAACATATTACGATCTTGAAAAAGAAAAGCAGTTGATTCTTGATTTTCAAAGCGAGAAGATTCTCTTCTTGATGAAATTCTTGATAAAGCGGAAAAAATCAAAACATTGGACAATTTGCTTCTTACAACGGGTCATTATTCATCGAACAAGATGCTTTCTAACCAAGTAAATCCACGTTTTCATACTTGATTGCACTACATTTAAAAATGGTGAAATCATCATCATCTTGAGCACCTTTTCAAGATTGTTCAAAAGATTTTTCAACATCTTTCCAAATACTTTGTGCTCGAAGATAACTCCTCAAAACCCTTTAATTGATTATTCTTTATTAAAGGGGAGTATAAAACAAAATGTTCCAAAATTCATGCTTAAATCAAATCCGTTTGTCTCCCAAAGATTCTAAAATGTTTGTTTAATCCGTTGATATCAAAAATATCACATATATGCTATTTTTGAGGGGAGGAGCGTGATTAAATGTGATCAAAATCGTTGTTTGAATCTCGAATGAGCTCGACTCGATTGAAACCAATGAATTGACGACAATTATGTACCATCTCGAAACTTTCTATGGACTTGACCGGGACGGGTAATAATTTCAAGCTAGTTCTCTAGTGATGTAAGCGTGTCTCGAATCGGTCTTGTTCATTTAAAAGTCGATCAATTCAAAAGTCGAACTCTACCCTTTATATGCGATTTACTGTCAAAACTTATAAGCACATGTAAAGGGGTGTTTGAAAATATAAAACTCGCAGTGTTGCAAACATGTTTTCTATCATAAACACTCGAGAGATTTTCATGAAAAGCGGTTTTATGGCAACAATAGGGCGGTCATGGGTTATAAGGTGACTAAGGATAGGAAATTAGTCTATGATCCGCGAGCCGGAGGATCTACCAAGGACATCACCAATAGTGTAGTATTAGAAGTCCTTGGGTATGATTGAAAAAGGAGTAATGTGAGAAAGGAGAAAGAAGGGTTGAAAAATTAAAAGAAATGTAATGAAAAGGGTGAAAAGAAATAGCCCTCCATAATCAACCTTAGAGGCGAAACAGGGTTCAATTCATATACTCTTGGTTGTGACTAGATGACCTTTGGTATTGAAGACCAAGGCGTCATGGACCCGATGGCCTTTGCACTAAACCTTCTAGCCACTCAATTCCTCTTAAAAAGTTTGTTTCATTCTCATTGGGAACCTACATAATCTATTGACTTTCTCTTAGAGATCGTTGGTATTGAAGAGAGACCCTCTCCCTAGTCTCCGCTCGGAAAACCAAAATGCACTTATTGAGTCTAGAGCCACGAGATTCATCAAAAGATCTCATAGGAACACTTGACATGACATCGCTTGTTGTTCATCAATAAGGCGCAAGTGATATATTCTAGAGTCTCTCATGAGATCTTAGCAATTTGCGAACATTTATGAAGTTTCATACATGATCTTGATGATTGAATGGAAATTCTGCCGAGGTCAACATCAGCGACCACGGCGGTCGCCCGGTAATTCTCCGTGGATTACGCTTAGTGTGTCTCAAAGCGGTCTGATCGTGGGGTGATGCTTGATGTACCTCGACTCATCGAGCTGTAGATGTATTTACGTACGCGTTATCTCACTTGTGGGACTCGGTTCGAGAGCGGCCTCTGTGAGAATTAGAGGCGTGTTTTCACACTATCTTGTTAACACCTCGAAATTCAAACTTATGGCGCGGAATCCGCTTATTACTAACAATGTTTTATGTTTTCTTAACATGGAAGCTACGGAGGCGGATGGATCGTCGAGACTCGCCACATGCTCATACCAACAACACATGAAAGTTCTCATCATAATCAAAGGAGATGATTCTTCGTCAATGTCAAAGAATCTACAAAGTTTAAAGACTCGAACTACATCGGTGGTAACGAAAAGACAAATAGAAGTGTGAGCATGGTGGAGAAAGAAGTGGAGAATGATGTGGAGACACCTAACCAACAAAGTTGACAACGGCGGACAACACATTAGCGATCACAAAGCATGAAGGAACAATGAATCAAGACTATTCTATATCTACATAAAGTTCAAGCTCGAGAAAAGTAGAGACCTAATTAAGTGGAGCATCATTTGAATGACCACCCCAGGGAGATTGTTATATAATAGTTTTATTAGAAGTGATGGTCATTCACGTATAGGAACTTTATAATGTGTGTTAGATATCGTGATAGAATAGTCAGCGGGCTCGTGGTGGGCTAATCTAATTGGTTAAATGTTAGCGTATGCTAAGCCTTGTATAAGCAAGCATCCCGAGCCCGTATCGACCCGAAGCCCAAGCCAAGCCCGTGGAAAGCCTTTAGGGCAACATGTGTCTTGTACTATAAATACCCTCAAATGGTCATTTGAGGGTGTGTAAAGTGTGTGTGTGTGTGTTTCCTTATTGAATATACAACATATTGTGTTTATCTTGTCTCGCATCATACAATTTACATCTTCAGTCACCATCTTTCTCATCTTATTTCTAAGCTTTATTTGTGTTTGTTTCACGTGGGTATACTTGTATCGTGTTGGGTTTCTTGGTAAAGTGATAAGGTTGATAAAACTAAGGTCCTACAACTATAAATGAGGTGCACAAATTTTGTTTAATATAC